>CAMGYJ010000008.1:45620717-45944810 GCA_946122785.1 Linum tenue | reverse complement strand
GGAGGAGAGAGGGGAAATTTTGGAAAAATGAGGGTAGAGAGAGAAACTGATCGGGGGTTTGCTATTTATAGCAAAAATACCCGGTCGGGTCTCAAGAATACCCGGTCGGGTCTCAAGAATACCCCGTCGGGTATTTTGAGTCCCACGACCGGGGGGTTTGAAACGCGGCGTTTTATATGGGTGAAGATCCCCCGGTCTCGCGCCAAAAATACCCGGTCGGGTATTTTTGGCCCAAGGTCGGGGATTTGACCTTTGGGCGCCCCGGAAGGCAGAAGGGGGCCCGGGCACGAGCCAAAAATACCCAGTCGGGTATTTTGGCTCATGACCGGGTATTTTACCCTTCCGCCCAAAATGCTCATTCTCCAAAATTTTGACCTCTCCTGCACAAAAACACCAAATCGAGGCATCACAGACGATCGAACTTCACTACAGACATGCAACTGACTCGACACGACACAAAAACTCAGAAAAAAAAGGGAAAAAGAAATGCAAACCGTGGTGGGGTTGCCTCCCCACAAGCGCTCTTTACCGTCTTTTAGCTGGACGCCCATGGCGGAACTAAGGGTCTGCGAGTTCCACCACCAACTCCGCACGTTCGACCTCGTCTCCCAGGTAGAGTTTGAGACGATGGCCATTCACTTTAAATGGCTCAGTCTGCGGGTTGGAAATCTCAATAGTGCCATACGGGAACACCTGGGTGACCGTGAACGGTCCAGACCACCGGGAACGGAGTTTTCCGGGAAAGAGTTTCAGGCGAGAGTTATATAGGAGAACTCGATCACCAACCTGGAACTCTTTCGGACCCCGCAACCGGGCATCGTGGAGGCGCTTAGTGCGCTCCTTGTACAGCCGGGTGTTCTCATAGGCGTGGTAGCGCCATTCCTCCAGCTCCAACATCTGCATTTTTTGCTCAACACCTGCAACACTAACATCCAGATTTAGCAGCTTAAGGGCCCAGAAGGCCTTGTGCTCTAGCTCCACGGGCAGATGGCATGCCTTTCCATAGACAAGCCGGTACGGTGAAGTACCAATGGGTGTCTTGTAGGCAGTGCGATACGCCCACAGAGCATCATCGAGCTTGGTGGACCAATCTTTGCGGGACTGATCCACCGTCTTCTCCAAGATCCGCTTGAGCTCCCGGTTCGTCAGCTCGGCCTGGCCACTGGTCTGAGGATGATAGGCCACGGACACCTTGTGAGTCACACCATAGGGAGACAGTAGTTTATCAAACTGGCCCTGGAAATAAGTGCCTCGATCGCTTATGATGGCTCTAGGTGTCCCGAACCGGGAGAATAGCTGCTTCAAAAAACCACAAACACGTCTAGCATCATTAGTGGGCAAAGCTTGCGCCTCAGCCCACCTAGAGACGTAGTCAACAGCAACCAGAATATAGGTATTGCCAAAAGATGGAGGGAAGGGGCCCATGAAGTCGATACCCCAGACATAAAAAATCTCACAAGTTATAAACACATTTTGGGGCATCTCATCACGGGCAGAGATGTTACCTGACCGCTGGCATTGGTCGCACCTGCGTGCGAAGGCGTCGGCATCCTTGAAGAGCGTGGGCCAGTAAAAACCCGACTGGAGCACCTTCCTCGCCGTGCGGTTTCCTCCATGGTGACCGCCAGTAGGTCCTTCATGACAGTGAGATAGAATGCCCTCCATCTCACTCTCCATAACACAACGACGAATGATCCCATCGGCCCCGATCCGAAAAAGATGAGGGTCATCCCAGAAGTAGTACTTCAGATCGGAGAAAAACTTCCTCTTGGCATGAGTTGGCATCCCCTTGGGCAGTTGCTGGCCCACCAAATAGTTCGCAAATTCAGAATACCAGGGGGTGACACTCTCCACCAAGCACATCATCATCAGTCTCTCATCTGGGAAGGAGTCGTTGATCTCCTCCACGAGATTGTCCGCAGGAGGTGCGTCCAACCGGGAGAGGTGATCAGCTGCAACATTTTCTGCTCCCTTCTTGTCCCGAATCTCAATATCAAACTCCTGCAGTAATAAGATCCATCGTATGAGCCTAGGCTTTGCATCGGCCTTGCTCATCAGGTATCGAATCGCGGAATGATCTGTATACACGGTCACATGGGACAAGACCAGATAGGGGCGAAATTTATCGAAGGCAAACACCACTGCAAGCAGCTCCTTCTCTGTGGTGGTGTAGTTGTCCTGGGCATCATTGAGGGTCTTCGAGGCGTAGTAGATGGGCCGGAAGTGTTGATCTCGCCTCTTCCCCAAAACAGCTCCAACAGCAAAGTCACTGGCGTCGCACATCAGCTCAAATGGTAGGGACCAGTCAGGAACAACCATGATAGGAGCTTGGGTGAGCTTCTCCTTCAAGGTTGCGAACGCCGCTGTGCAAGCATTAGTGAACTGGAAGGGGGCATCCTTCTCCAGAAGCTTAGTTAGGGGCAGGGCGATCTTCGAGAAATCCTTGATGAACCGCCTATAGAATCCTGCATGGCCAAGAAAACTCCGGATCCCCTTTACAGATGTAGGAGGAGGTAGCTTGCTGATAGTCTCGATCTTTGCTCTGTCCACCTCAATCCCCATCTTGGAGATCTTATGCCCAAGAACTATGCCTTCTCGAACCATGAAGTGACACTTCTCCCAACTCAGTGCCAGGTTTGTTTCTTCACACCGTTTAAGAACAAGTTCCAGGTTATGGAGACAATGAGAGAATGAGTCTCCATAAACCGAGAAATCGTCCATAAACACCTCCATGATCTCGCCGACCAGACGGTCAAAGATGGCGAGCATGCATCGCTGAAAAGTGGCCGGGGTGTTGCATAGCCCGAATGGAATCCTCCGGTAAGCAAATGTGCCAAAGGGGCAGGTGAAGGTGGTCTTCGCCTGGTCCTCCGGTGCAATAGGGATCTGAAAGTACCCGGACATCCCATCCAAGAAGCAGTAGAACTCGTGCCCCGCCAATCTCTCCAGCATCTGATCAATGAACGGCAGCAGGAAATGGTCCTTCCGAGTGGCGTCGTTGAGACGCCGATAGTCGATGCAAACACGGTACCCAGTCACCGTGCGCATCGGGATGAGCTCGTTCTTCTCGTTAGGCACCACGGTCATCCCACCCTTTTTGGGCACCACCTGGGTGGGACTGACCCACTCGCTGTCAAAAATGGCAAAGATGATCCCCGCGTCCATCAGCTTCACGATCTCTGCCCGAACCACAGCCTCAAGGTTCGGTGTCAATCTCCTCTGCGGCTGCCTCACTGGCCGCATCTCATCCTCCAGCAGTATCCGGTGGGAGCAAAAGGAGGGGCTGATCCCCCGGATGTCTGTGATCTTCCATGCTAAAGCTCGCTCGTACTGCTTCAGCAAGGCCACCAGTCTGGTCTTCTGCTCGGGTGTGAGGGTCGAGCTGATGATGAATGGCAGCTTATTCCCCTCTCAGAGAAATGCATACTCCAAATGAGGAGGGAGGGGCTTAAGCTCCAGCTCTGGTGGTTCCTCCAAGGAGGTGGTGATGCGGGTGGAGGATGAGATCGGTTTAAACAGCCTGTCGCCCTCCAAGAAGGGGCCACTCTCCAATGCGGCCAACTGCTCTGCCAGCTGCGGCTCCTGCGATGCCTGCTCACCTAGCAAAATACAACGCTCAAGAGCATCATCAGTACCCGCACTCGTGATGGTGAGTGCGGTCTCAAAATCGGTAAGCACATCACAGTAATCTATGTCATCATGCAAATGAGAATGTTTCCCATTGTCAGACACAGAGAAAGTAGCATGTTCATCACCAGCACGCAAGATCAATTTACCACTATGCACATCAATAAGCGCCTTGGCGGTGGCGAGAAACGGTCTTCCCAAAATCAAAGGCACATCCACATCCTCATTTATATCCAAAATAACAAAATCAACAGGATATGTGAATGCACCTACATTAACAAGCAAGTCCTCGATGATACCCCTAGGATGCACGATAGAACGATCAGCTAACTGAATGCTCATCCTAGTAGCTCTAGGTTCACCTAGGTCTAGCTTCTTAAACAATTTATAGGGCATGACATTTATGCTAGCGCCTAGGTCCGCCAAGGACTTTCCTACATGCATGCTGCCAATAACAAGAGGGATAGTGAAACTCCCTGGGTCTTTGTGCTTCTCGGGCAGCTTGTTCTGCAGGATAGCAGAACACTCCTCGCTTAGCATCACTGTCGAAAGATCCCCAAGTTTCTTCTTGTTAGTGAGGAGGTCTTTCATGAACTTGGCATACTTGGGCATCTTCGACAGTGCCTCCACAAACGGCATGCTGATGTTGACCTGCTTCAACATTGCCATGAACTTGGCAAACTCTGTCTCCAGCTTGTCTTTATGAAGTCGAGTGGGGAAGGGCAGCTGGAGTGTATGCTCCTTAACCACAGGCTGCGGCTTGGGAGCAGGTGCTTTGCTGTCTTCCCCCACTTCTGCAGTATCAGCTGGAGGTGTTGAAGCAGGTAGTGGGTCGTCTCGCCCGGGCTGGGCAGGAGCAGCAGATATGGTCTTGCCACTCCTGGTGGTGATGGCGTCCAGCTGCTGGAGAGGGTCATGAGAATTGGGAACAGTGGTGGCAGGCAGAGTCCCCGGTGCCCTGGTAGTGTTCTGGCGAGCTAAGCTCCCAATCTGATTCTGTAGATCCTGGTTAAAATCCTCCTTTTTGTACAAATTGGACTCGGTACAAAGAGTTCGTACTCATGCACGTTTTGTCATTATGACAAAATTAAGTGTTTTATCTGTTTATATTACTAACCCAATCCTTGAATCACATGGTTATCAACATTAGAAGACATTTGGAGTGTTAATCCACCTTATTGTTCAATTTGGACGCGGTAGTAAGACTTCGTGCTCGTGCACTTCTTGTAATTATGACACAATTAAGCGGTTTATGTGTTTATATGACTAAAACAACAATTGAATCAAATATCCTTGAACATTACAAGACATTTGGATCGCAAATTCACCTTATTGTACAATTTTGACTCGGTACTAAGAGTTTGTACTCGTGCACGTTTTGTCATTCTCACACAATTACGCGGTTATGTGTTTATATTACTAAACCAATCATTGAATCACATGGCTATCAATATTACAAGAAATTTGGAGTTAAAATCCACCTTATTGTACAATTTGGACTCGGTACTAAGAGTTCGTACTCGTGCACGTCTTGTCATTATGACACAATTAAGCGTTTTATGTGTTTGTATGACTAAATGAAACAATGAATCACATATCCTTCAACATTACAAGACATTTGGAATACAAATCCACCTTATTGTACAATTTGGACTCGGTACTAAGAGTTCATACTCGTGCACGTTTAGTTATTATGACACAATTAAGTGGTTTATGTGTTTATTTTACTAACCCAATCATTGAATCACATGCTATCATCATTAGAAGACATTTGGAGTGTAAATCCAACTTATTGTACAATTTGGACTCGGTACTAAGAGTTACTACTCGTGCACTTCTTTGCATTATGACACAATTAAGCGGTTTATGTGTTTATATGACAAAATCAACCAATGAATCACAGATTCTTGAACATTACAAGACATTTGGAGTGCAAATTCACTTATTGTACAATTTGGACTCGGTACAAAGAGTTCATACTCGTGCACGTTTTGTCATTATGACACAATTAAGCAGTTTATGTGTTTATATTACTAACCCAATCATTGAATCACATGGCTATCAACATTAGAAGACATTTGGAGTATAAATCAACCTTATTGTACAATTTGGACTCGGTACTAAGATTTCGTACTCGTGCACTTCTTTGCATAATGACACAATTAAGCGGTTTATGTGTTTATATGACTAAACCAGCCAATGAATCACATATCCTTGAACATTACAAGAGATTTGGAGGGCAAATCAACCTTATTGTACAATTTGGACTCGATACTAAGAGTTCATATTCGTGCACGTTTTGTCATTATGACACAATTAAGCGTTTTATGTGTTTATATTACTAAACCAATCATTGAATCTCATGGCTAATAATATTACAAGAAATTTGGGGTGAAAATCAACCTTATTGTACAATTTGGACACTGTACTAAGAATTGGTACTTGTGTACGTCTTGTCATTATTACACAATTAAACGGTTTACGTGTTTATATGACTAAACCAATCAATGAATCACATATGCTTGAACATTACAAGACATTTGGATTACAAATTCACCATATTGTACAATTTCGACTCCGTACTAAGAGTTCTTAGTCGTGCATGTCTTGTCATTATGACAAAATTAAGAGGTTTATGTGTTTATATTACTAACCCAGTCATTGAATCACATTGCTATATACTTTACAAGACATTTGGAGTTAAAATCCTCCTTTTTGTACAAATTGGACTCGGTACAAAGAGTTCGTACTCATGCACGTTTTGTCATTATGACAAAATTAAGTGGTTTATCTGTTTATATTACTAACCCAATCCTTGAATCACATGGTTATCTACATTAGAAGACATGTGAGTGTAAATCCACCTTATTGTTCAATTTGGACTCGGTAGTAAGAGTTCGTGCTCGTGCACTTCTTGTAATTATGACACAATTAAGCGGTTTATGTGTTTATATGACTAAACCAACAATTGAATCAAATATCCTTGAACATTACAAGACATTTGGATCGCAAATTCACCTTATTGTACAATTTGGACTCGGTACTAAGAGTTTGTACTCGTGCACGTTTTGTCATTCTCACACAATTACGCGGTTATGTGTTTATATTACTAAACCAATTATTGAATCACATGGCTATCAATATTACAAGAAATTTGGAGTTAAAATCCACCTTATTGTACAATTTGGACTCGGTACTAAGAGTTCGTACTCGTGCACGTCTTGTCATTATGACACAATTAAGCGTTTTATGTGTTTGTATGACTAAACGAAACAATGAATCACATATCCTTGAACATTACAAGACATTTGGAATACAAATCCACCTTATTGTACAATTTGGACTCGGTACTAAGAGTTCATACTCGTGCACGTTTAGTTATTATGACACAATTAAGTGGTTTATGTGTTTATTTTACTAACCCAATCATTGAATCACATGCTATCATCATTAGAAGACATTTGGAGTGTAAATCCAACTTATTGTACAATTTGGACTCGGTACTAAGAGTTACTACTCGTGCACTTCTTTGCATTATGACACAATTAAGCGTTTTATGTGTTTATATGACAAAATCAACCAATGAATCACAGATTCTTGAACATTACAAGACATTTGGAGTGCAAATTCACTTATTGTACAATTTGGACTCGGTACAAAGAGTTCATACTCGTGCACGTTTTGTCATTATGACACAATTAAGCAGTTTATGTGTTTATATTACTAACCCAATCATTGAATCACATGGCTATCAACATTAGAAGACATTTGGAGTATAAATCAACCTTATTGTACAATTTGGACTCGGTACTAAGATTTCGTACTCGTGCACTTCTTTGCATAATGACACAATTAAGCGGTTTATGTGTTTATATGACTAAACCAGCCAATGAATCACATATCCTTGAACATTACAAGAGATTTGGAGGGCAAATCAACCTTATTGTACAATTTGGACTCGATACTAAGAGTTCATATTCGTGCACGTTTTTGTCATTATGACACAATTAAGCGTTTTTTGTGTTTATATTACTAAACCAATCATTGAATCACAAGGCTAATAATATTACAAGAAATTTGGGGTGGAAATCCACCTTATTGTACAATTTGGACTTGGTACTAAGAGTTTGTACTCGTGTACGTCTACTCATTATTACACAATTAAACGGTTTATGTGTTTATATGACTAAACCAATCAATGAATCACATATACTTGAACATTACAAGACATTTGGATTACAAATTCACCATATTGTACAATTTCGACTCCGTAGTAAGAGTTCTTACTCGTGCATGTCTTGTCATTATGACACAATTAAGAGGTTTATGTGTTTATATTACTAACCCAGTCATTGAATCACATTGCTATAAACATTACAAGACATTTGGAGTTAAAATCCTCCTTTTTGTACAAATTGGACTCGGTACAAAGAGTTCGTACGCATGCACGTTTTGTCATCATGACAAAATTAAGTGGTTTATCTGTTTATATTACTAACCCAATCCTTGAATCACATGGTTATCAACATTAGTAGACATTTGGAGTGTAAATCAACCTTATTGTTCAATTTGGACGCGGTAGTAAGAGTTCGTGCTCGTGCACTTCTTGTAATTATGACACAATTAAGCGGTTTATGTGTTTATATGACTAAAGTAACAATTGAATCAAATATCCTTGAACATTACAAGACATTTGGATTGCAAATTCACCTTATTGTACAATTTTGACTAGGTACTAAGAGTTTGTACTCGTGCACGTTTTGTCATTCTGACACAATTACGCGGTTTATGTGTTTATATTACTAAACTAATCATTGAATCACATGGCTATCAATATTACAAGAAATTTGGAGTTAAAATCCACCTTATTGTACAATTTGGACTCGGTACTAAGAGTTCGTACTCGTGCACGTCTTGTCTTTATGAAACAATTAAGCGGTTTATGTGTTTGTATGACTAAACGAAACAATGAATCACATATCCTTGAACATTACAAGATATTTGGAGTACAAATCCACCTTATTGTACAATTTGGACTCGGTACTAAGAGTTCATACTCGTGCACGTTTTGTTATTATGACACAATTAAGTGGTTTATGTGTTTATATTACTAACCCAATCATTGAATCACATGCTATCATCATTAGAAGACATTTGGAGTGTAAATCCACCTTATTGTACAATTTGGACTCGGTACTAAGAGTTACTACTCGTGCACTTCTTCGCATTATGACACAATTAAGCGGTTTATGTGTTTATATGACAAAATCAACCAATGAATCACATATTCTTGAACATTACAAGACATTTGGAGTGCAAATTCACCTTATTGTACAATTTGGACTCGGTACAAAGAGTTCATACTCGTGCACGTTTTGTCATTATGACACAATTAAGCGGTTTATGTGTTTATATTACTAACCCAATCATTGAATCACATGGCTATCAACATTAGAAGACATTTGTAGTATAAATCCACCTTATTGTACAATTTGGACTCGGTACTAAGATTTCGTACTCGTGCACTTCTTAGCATAATGACACAATTAAGCGGTTTATGTGTTTATATGACTAAACCAGCCAATGAATCACATATCCTTGAACATTACAAGAGATTTGGAGGGCAAATCAACCTTATTATACAATTTGGACTCGGTACTAAGAGTTTATATTCGTGCACGTTTTGTCATTACGACACAATTAAACGTTTTATGTGTTTATATTACTAAACCAATCATTGAATCACATGGCTAATAATATTACAAGAAATTTGTGGTGAAAATCCACCTTATTGTACAATTTGGACTCGGAACAAAGAGTTTGTACTCGTGTACGTCTTGTCATTATTACACAATTAAACGGTTTATGTGTTTATATGACTAAACCAATCAATGAATCACATATACTTGAACATTACAAGACATTTGGATTACAAATTCACCATATTGTACAATTTCGACTCCGTACTAAGAGTTCTTACTCGTGCATGTCTTGTCATTATGACACAATTAAGAGGTTTATGTGTTTATATTACTAACCCAATCATTGAATCACATTGCTATCAACATTACAAGACATTTGGAGTTAAAATCCTCCTTTTTGTACAAATTGGACTCGGTACAAAGAGTTCGTACTCATGCACGTTTTGTCATTATGATAACATTAAGTGGTTTATCAGTTTATATTACTAACCCAATCCTTGAATCACATGGTTATCAATATTAGAAGACATTTGGAGTGTAAATCCACCTTATTGTTCAATTTGGACGCGGTAGTAAGAGTTCGTGCTCGTGCACTTCTTGTAATTATGACACAATTAAGCGGTTTATGTGTTTATATGACTAAACCAACAATTGAATCAAATATCCTTGAACATTACAAGACATTTGGATCGCAAATTCACCTTATTGTACAATTTGGACTCGGTACTAAGAGTTTGTACTCGTGCACGTTTTGTCATTATGACACAATTACGCGGTTTATGTGTTTATATTACTAAACCAATCATTGAATCACATGGCTATCAATATTACAAGAAATTTGGAGTAAAAATCCACCTTATTGTACAATTTGGACTCGGTACTAAGAGTTCGTACTCGTGCACGTCTTGTCATTATGACACAATTAAGCGGTTTATGTGTTTGTATGACTAAACGAACCAATGAATCACATATCCTTGAACATTACAAGACATTTGGAGTGCAAATCCACCTTATTGTACAATTTGGACTCGGTACTAAGAGTTCATACTCGTGCACGTTTTGTTATTATGACACAATTAAGTGGTTTATGTGTTTATATTACTAACCCAATCATTGAATCACATGCTATCATCATTAGAAGACATTTGGAGTGTAAATCCACCTTATTGTACAATTTGGACTCGGTACTAAGAGTTACTACTCGTGCCCTTCTTCGCATTATGACACAATTAAGCGGTTTATGTGTTTATATGACAAAACCAACCAATGAATCACATATTCTTGAACATTACAAGACATTTGGAGTGCAAATCCACCTTATTGTACAATTCTGACTCTATACTAAGAGTTCATACTCGTGCACGTTTTGTCATTATGACACAATTAAGCGGTTTATGTGTTTATATTACTAACCCGTTCATTGAATCACATGCTATCATCATTAGAAGACATTTGGAGTGTAAATCCACCTTATTATACAATTTGGACTCGGTACTAAGAGTTACTACTCGTGCACTTCTTCGCATTATGACACAATTAAGCGGTTTATGTGTTTATATGACAAAACCAACCAATGAATCACATATTCTTGAACATTACAAGACATTTGGAGTGCAAATTCACCTTATTGTACAATTCTGACTCTATACTAAGAGTTCATACTCGTGCACGTTTTGTCATTATGACACAATTAAGCGGTTTATGTGTTTATATTACTAACCCAATCATTGAATCAGATGCTATCATCATTAGAAGACATTTGGAGTGTAAATCCACCTTATTGTACAATTTGGACTCGGTACTAATAGTTACTACTCGTGCACTTCTTCGCATTATGACACAATTAAGCAGTTTATGTGTTTATATGACAAAATCAACCAATGAATCACATATTCTTGAACATTACAAGACATTTGGAGTGCAAATTCACCTTATTGTACAATTTGCACTCTGTACTAAGAGTTTGTACTCGTGCACGTTTTGTCATTCTGACACAATTACGCGGTTATGTGTGTATATTACTAAACCAATCATTGAATCACATGGCTATCAATATTACAAGAAATTTGGAGTTAAAATCCACCTTATTGTACAATTTGGACTCGGTACTAAGAGTTCGTAATCGTGCACGTCTTGTCATTATGACACAATTAAGCGGTTTATGTGTTTGTATGACTAAACGAAACAATGAATCACAAATCTTTGAACATTACAAGACATTTGGAGTACAAATCCACCTTATTGTACAATTTGGGCTCGGTACTAAGAGTTCATACTCGTGCACGTTTTGTTATTATGACACAATTAAGTGGTTCATGTGTTTATTTTACTAACCCAATCATTGAATCACATACTATCATCATTAGAAGACATTTGGAGTGTAAATCCACCTTATTGTACAATTTGGACTCGGTACTAAGAGTTACTACTCGTGCACTTCTTCGTATTATGACACAATTAAGCGGTTTATGTGTTTATATGACAAAATCAACCAATGAATCACATATTCTTGAACATTACAAGACATTTGGAGTGCAAATTCACTTATTGTACAATTTGGACTCGGTACAAAGAGTTCATACTCGTGCACGTTTTGTCATTATGACACAATTAAGCGGTTTATGTGTTTATATTACTAACCCAATCATTGAATCACATGGCTATCAATATTACAAGAAATTTGGAGTTAAAATCCACCTTATTGTACAATTTGGACTCGGTACTAAGGGTTCGTACTCGTGCACGTCTTGTCATTATGACACAATTAAGCGGTTTATGTGTTTGTATGACTAAACGAAACAATGAATCACATATCCTTGAACATTACAAGACATTTGGAGTACAAATCCACCTTATTCTACAATTTGGACTCGGTACTAAGAGTTCATACTCGTGCACATTTTGTTATTATGACACAATTAAGTGGTTTATGTGTTTATTTTACTAACCCAATCATTGAATCACATGCTATCATCATTAGAAGACATTTGGAGTGTAAATCCACCTTATTGTACAATTTGGACTCGGTACTAAGAGTTACTACTCGTGCCCTTCTTCACATTATGACACAATTAAGCGGTTTATGTGTTTATATGACAAAACCAACCAATGAATCACATATTCTTGAACATTACAAGACATTTGGAGTGCAAATTCACCTTATTGTACAATTCTGACTCTATACTAAGAGTTCATACTCGTGCACGTTTTGTCATTATGACACAATTAAGCGGTTTATGTGTTTATATTACTAACCCAATCATTGAATCACATGCTATCATCATTAGAAGACATTTGGAGTGTAAATCCACCTTATTGTACAATTTGGACTCGATACTAAGAGTTACTACTCGTGCCCTTCTTCGCATTATGACACAATTAAGCGGTTTATGTGTTTATATGACAAAACCAACCAATGAATCACATATTCTTGAACATTACAAGACATTTGGAGTGCAAATTCACCTTATTGTACAATCCTGACTCTATACTAAGAGTTCATACTCGTGCACGTTTTGTCATTATGACACAATTAAGCGGTTTATGTGTTTATATTACTAACCCAATCATTGAATCACATGCGATCATCATTAGAAGACATTTGGAGTGTAAATCCACCTTATTGTACAATTTGGACTCGGTACTAATAGTTACTACTCGTGCACTTCTTCGCATTATGACACAATTAAGCGGTTTATGTGTTTATATGCCAAAATCAACCAATGAATCACATATTCTTGAACATTACAAGACATTTGGAGTGCAAATTCACCTTATTGTACAATTTGCACTCTGTACTAAGAGTTTGTACTCGTGCACGTTTAGTCATTCTGACACAATTACGCGGTTATGTGTTTATATTACTAAACCAATCATTGAATCACATGGCTATCAATATTACAAGAAATTTGGAGTTAAAATCCACCTTATTGTACAATTTGGACTCGGTACTAAGAGTTCGTACTCGTGCACGTCTTGTCATTATGACACAATTAAGCGGTTTATGTGTTTGTATGACTAAGCGAAACAATGAATCACAAATCCTTGAACATTACAAGACATTTGGAGTACAAATCCACCTTATTGTACAATTTGGGCTCGGTACTAAGAGTTCATACTCGTGCACGTTTTGTTATTATGACACAATTAAGTGGTTTATGTGTTTATTTTACTAACCCAGTCATGGAATCACATACTATCATCATTAGAAGACATTTGGAGTGTAAATCCACCTTATTGTACAATTTGGACTCGGTACTAAGAGTTACTACTCGTGCACTTCTTCGTATTATGACACAATTAAGCGGTTTATGTGTTTATATGATAAAATCAACCAATGAATCACATATTCTTGAACATTACAAGACATTTGGAGTGCAAATTCACTTATTGTACAATTTGGACTCGGTACAAAGAGTTCATACTCGTGCACGTTTTGTCATTATGACACAATTAAGCGGTTTATGTGTTTATATTACTAACCCAATCATTGAATAACATGGCTATCAACATTAGAAGACATTTGGAGTATAAATCCACCTTATTGTACAATTTGGACTCGGTACTAAGATTTCGTACTCGTGCACTTCTTAGCATAATGACACAATTAAGCGGTTTATGTGTTTATATGACTAAACCAGCCAATGAATCACATATCCTTGAACATTACAAGAGATTTGGAGGGCAAATCAACCTTATTGTACAATTTGGACTCGGTACTAAGAGTTTATATTCGTGCACGTTTTGTCATTACGACACAATTAAGCGTTTTATGTGTTTATATTACTAAACCAATCATTGAATCACATGGCTAATAATATTACAAGAAATTTGTGGTGAAAATCCACCTTATTGTACAATTTGGACTCGGTACTAAGAGTTTGTACTCATGTACGTCTTGTCATTATTACACAATTAAACGGTTTATGTGTTTATATGACTAAACCAATCAATGAATCACATATACTTGAACATTACAAGACATTTGGATTAAAAATTCACCATATTGTACAATTTCCACTCCGTAGTAAGAGTTCTTACTCGTGCATGTCTTGTCATTATGACACAATTAAGAGGTTTATGTGTTTATATTACTAACCCAATCATTGAATCACATTGCTATCAACATTACAAGACATTTGGAGTTAAAATCCTCCTTTTTGTACAAATTGGACTCGGTACAAAGAGTTCGTACTCGTGCACGTTTTGTCATTATGAAAAAATTAAGTGGTTTATCTGTTTATATTACTAACCCAATCCTTGAATCACATGGTTATCAACATTAGAAGACATTTGGAGTGTAAATCCACCTTATTGTTCAATTTGGACTCGGTAGTAAGAGTTCGTGCTCGTGCACTTCTTGTAATTATGACACAATTAAGCGGTTTATGTGTTTATATGACTAAACCAACAATTGAATCAAATATCCTTGAACATTACAAGACATTTGGATCGCAAATTCACCTTATTGTACAATTTTGACTCGGTACTAAGAGTTTGTACTCGTGCACGTTTTGTCATTATGACACAATTACGCGGTTATGTGTTTATATTACTAAACCAATCATTGAGTCACATGCTATCATCATTAGAAGACATTTGGAGTGTAAATCCACCTTATTGTACAATTTGGACTCGGTACTAAGAGTTACTACTCGTGCACTTCTTCGCATTATGACACAATTAAGCGGTTTATGTGTTTATATGACAAAACCAACCAATGAATCACATATTCTTGAACATTACAAGACATTTGGAGTGCAAATTCACCTTATTGTACAATTCTGACTCTATACTAAGAGTTCATACTCGTGCACGTTTTGTCATTATGACACAATTAAGCGGTTTATGTGTTTATATTACTAACCCAATCATTGAATCACATGCTATCATCATTAGAAGACATTTGGAGTGTAAATCCACCTTATTGTACAATTTGGACTCGGTACTAAGAGTTACTACTCGAGCACTTCTTCGCATTATGACACAATTAAGCGGTTTATGTGTTTATATGACAAAATCAACCAATGAATCACATATTCTTGAACATTACAAGACATTTGGAGTGCAAATTCACCTTATTGTACAATTTGGACTCGGTACTAAGAGTTTGTACTCGTGCACGTTTTGTCATTCTGACACAATTACGCGGTTTATGTGTTTATATTACTAAACCAATCATTGAATCACATGGCTATCAATATTACAAGAAATTTGGAGTGAAAATCCACCTTATTGTACAATTTGGACTCGGTACTAAGAGTTCGTACTCGTGCACGTCTTGTCATTATGACACAATTAAGCGGTTTATGTGTTTGTATGACTAAACGTAACAATGAATCACAAATCCTTGAACATTACAAGACATTTGGAGTACAAATCCACCTTATTGTACAATTTGGGCTCGGTACTAAGAGTTCATACTCGTGCACGTTTTGTTATTATGACACAATTAAGTGGTTTATGTGTAATGTTACACCCCGCTCTTCCCAAAAGTCAAAATGACTATTATACCCCTAGGGCAAGTTCCGCCGTATTTATCGATGAGGATTAAAAATGTCAACTAATAGTTCAAACAGTGTCGAGTTTCGACACGAAGTGAGAAAACCACGGATGTTAACTAAGTTTCAGATTAAACTTACGTGTAATTGTGAAATTCCAAAAAAAAAGACCCTTTGACTAATTAAAACCAGAACCATTACCTAACCCACTCGGCCTCTATATAAGCCTCTCTCCACCGAAAGCAACTTGGCCTCGGGAAATCAAAGCTAAGTTCGTGACACAAGACCTTGATTTTAATTTCCCAGGAGAGCATCGCCTCCTGCTTTGATTTCCCGAGGCCAAGTTGCTTTCAACACCCTCTACCATGAGAGGTGCTAGCTTAAGCAAGCAGGAGGCGATTCTCATTCGCAAGCCGTAATCACCCCAACAAGCAAGTAGGACCATAGTAGGAGCCGACTTAGCAGGAGATCGGGGACGATTAGCTCCCTCTACTAGCTTCTCGTCCGACCATCCCTACTTGCATTTGGTTACTTCATAAAGGGGTATCAAGTGAAATGGTTAAGTAATTATGGAGGTGCTTTAACATGGCTTGGGCGATTTGTTGTGGTTGATTTTTGGCGACCGAGACGAATGGATTTGATCGGGGAGCATCGTCGATTAAATGCTAAGTTGTTCCATGACATCTTTTGGAGTACCTAGTTCATGAAGCCGATGGATTATAGCTATAGAGTCAGGTGAGTGTAAAGGGGGTAAATTCTACACCTTACGTATTCTTTCAAGTATTAGAATTTTCAATATTTTTGTGAAGTTTGCTATGGTGGTTTATGCTCATGATTGATGATATGTGCTTGTTTGAGCTATGATTTATGGTGAATGTGTGATGTTTTCTTTAAAGCTTTACGTTTATGAGTTAGTGTTAAAGTTTAAGAACAAGTACTTTTTAAGAAATAACTCACCTTCAAGAAGGTGAATTCGTTTTAAGTGTTTTGAGTCACTAGCGCCAGTCCGTTGCCTTTTGAGACTTTTGAGATAGAGCAGCAGTTATGCTCTTCAGACTTTTAAGATGAGAAGTAGTTATGCTCTTGAGAATCATGGTGAAGAGCCACCACGATAAGTTTAAGATGTTAGGGGGATGAATCATTACGACTCCCCTAACTAAGTTTAAGTTTAAGGAAAGCCTAGATGGCTTCTCATACGTATGAGTTGGCAACCGGACTAGCTAGTGAGGGATCCCCATGTCAGTCAAGAATTTAAGTAGAGTTTTGAGTTTTAAGAGTACAGTTTCAAGAGTCAAGATTCTTAATAGTGGAGGTACAAAACAACTTCCACTAAGTTAAGTGATTGAGTCTTAATAAGATGTTAAACGTAAGGGCGTAGACTGACCCCATCTCACTCACCAGTTTGAAGAGCTAGAGGAGCAGTTAGTGAGAAGCGAGTTCGAGGCCAGCCACCTAGAGGAGAGCAGTATAAGCGTCACGGAGGATGCTTAGTCAAGGGTTTCAGTAGCAACAACATTAGAGATTAGTAGTTATTTACATTTATGATTATGAGTATAGACTGGAGATCATTTTGAGATTTTATGTATTGAGTTGCCCATGTGTTAGGGCGTTGCTTTGAACTACAAGTGCATGTTTTCAGTATTTTCTTTATGAAAATTTTTCCCACTGCAATTTAAGATTTGAGTATTTTATTTATCAAGGGCATTTTAGTAAAAGTAGTACCCGGCCGGGTTAGGGTGTTCATTTTGGTATCAGAGTCGGTCTTCCTCTGTTCCTTGGTCTCCAAGGAATACTAGAATATCGGTCTCAGTTTTAAAGGCTTTTGTTTTAAAGGAAAGGAAAACGAGTCAAGGATCTTCTTTTAAGAGTTTATAGAATCTCCAGTTTACTCTAATCATATTAAGGTGAATAACTATGACAGCACGACACGAAGGGATGGTAGCCCGGGGTACGATTGTTTAAGAATAGGCTAGGACGCGATTTAGTTAACATGTCGTGGTTTGTCAAATGAGAGATTTAGGCAGCAAGAAAGAAAGGATGAAAGAAACGTGACCAACCCAAGTAGAATCTCAAAGGCTCTCAAGACCAAGTATCTCATCGACATGATGGATAATAGTTTTCAATTAGTTAACCAACTACTCGGACGTTAGCAAACAGATCATCATCATCAACCTAGAGAAGGAAGGAGGAACATTGCAAAGGTCTGTGGAGGTATAATCAAATGTGCGAGGACTTCAACTCCAAACACCAGCAAAGAGGTGCCAATTGAAAGGGAATACCTCAAGGATTTTGAAGGAGTTGAGAGAGTAGTACGAGGATTTTACTACTAGGAAACAAGTGGATGATCTATTAAGCTAAGACAAACAAAGGGGAGAAATATAAATCTCCAAAGGAAGGGGAAGAATCACCAGATGCCAGTAGCTATGATAATAGGATGATGTTAGGGTCTTTGGTCCTAAGCAGTGGAAAGTGGGCAACAGGTCAAGAAACGAAGAGGTACCCCGAGAAGTCCCTCAGCTAGTTTTTGTGGTCGATGGCTCAACGCCATTACAACACAGTGACAAGGAGCAGATGAATGTTTAGACTTTAAGAAATGCTAGGGTAGTATAAAGGAAGCAAAGGAGGAAATAAGTAGGCTACATAGGGTATGAAAGGACGTCAAGAAGTTAAAAGGTCAAGGCGGAGAGGAGTCATGGTCATTTACATAATGACGATAAAGGAACCCTTGTAGATAAACTATGTCACTCGCGAAGAGGGTACATGACCTGGGCAATTAGGCCGGTAGCAAGCCTTTATAAGGAACAAGACAAGAGTCAATATGATCGAGGTAGAGGACGAGCTTGGATCAAGAATAACAATGTGCTTGTTAACAATGCCAAGCTAGAAATATGATGGATTGGTATAAGAGAGACTCTACAAACTACCCAAATCATGAAAGGTCCGGATGTCGTTGGGACCGTTGAAAGGGGAATGCAATAGTTCGTGATGATCTGTTATGGGATTGTTCTATCCTAAATGAAGGGAACACCTAACCACCTAGGGTACATGAGGGTTGACAGAAGGAGGAACCTCTATAATGAGTTGGAACTAGAGGGTAAGAGCTGGAGTCTCGGAAACAGCTGTAGGAGTAAGTCATTAAGCCAACCGAGTATAAACAAGTAAGTGGAACATTCAATAAATGTTCTAGTGAATGGCAGAGGATTCGAGGAAGCACATGGAAGTTCCGATGAAGGATTGAGAATATGTGTAGGTGACTGGGGTTCAAGAAAATGCATAGTGGAGTACGAAGAGGAAAAACATTACCAAGAAGGAGGAAAATCATTAAGTTACCTTACCCAAGGTGCCCCACTCTAAGTGGGAGCGGGCATAGTAAGGTGTCATCCAGAGGAAGCGGCTAGTTAAGGATAAGTAAGACACGTTCAGTTAAGCCACTTAGAACCCAGACTATGAGATTAAGGCCATATGCAGGCATCAATCGAGATATATGACATGAATGAGGTATGTTAAAGCCTACCAGGGAAATCCTCTATTGGAAGCTTTGACCCAAATAATAACGAGAAGATACTCAACGGAGTTTGGTGAACAAATATAGTACAAAAACCTCAACAGAAGGGTAGTGAAAGTAAAGACGCAAGGAGAACACCATAGGACGTTATAGAAAATATTTCGTCGATTGGGCATTCTTGCATAAAGAAAAATAGTTAGGAAGAGTCACGAGTAACGAAGTAAGAGGGATATAAGTTTAGGGAACCTGCTAGAATACCCCAAAGTGTTACCAAGGTTGCCTATGTTGGTGAAAGGTGTCAATCTCTCGGGTAAAACTCTATTGGACGAGTAAACCGCATGAGGAATTTCAACTAGGGTGTAAGAGTAGCAGAATGGATAGTACAAGAACATAAAATTCAAGCAGCGATAAGTAAGTGCTAAGTTAGGCGCCAGGAGTGAACGAGTAAGCCAGAGAGAATGCCATGATTCTTGAAAGGAATCATAAAGGTGATCGCAAGCTAGAGAAAGATGCAAAGGATGCCTCTAATGCATACAAGAGGTAAAAGCTGTAATATGAGGTTTCAGAGTTAAGCAAGAAGTAACGAGGAGATGACCACTCGGTTTATGGTTAAAGGATAAGGCGAAGCATCAAGGAAGAATGTAAGAGATACAACGTTAGAAGGTACAACGTCCTAGTTCACCTATGAGGTCAACCCTAGACGAGAGTTACGTTAAAAGAGTTTTACCCCTTACTAGATGGAGGATAAGCCGCCGTTAGTGAACTTGGGGTTGGAGAGGGGCATTAACTTCTCATGTACCGAACAATGGATAGTTATCGTTCCTATATATGTACAAGGTGCAGCCGAGGTAATGTGAGGGGTTGAGAAGCCACAACAACATTGAAGTTGCAGGGAATGGAGAGAAGGATTTTAGGTCATGTCGTATAAGTTAAAGGAAATAAAAATCCGCGAAGTGAAAAGGATTACCACAAGCGATGCTTAGGGTAATCACAGTGGACAAATTTCGAGGGCGAAATTTCTATAAGTGGGATGGAAATGTGATACCTCCACTTCGATAGGTTCAACATCAAGTACTGGGCCTAAGTTGGAAAATTTGAAAAGGGCAATGAGTCACTCAAACCTATTCGATGCTACCAAGCTAGATGAGAATATATGTTACGGTCAAGAGTACATATAAGAACTATCGTAAGCTATTCAAGACAAGGTAGGGGCACGCCATTGAAGTTCATATAGCAAGAGTGAAATCTTGACCCAAAGAATCACGAGAATGAGGTGTATGGAAGGATGAGCTCGATCAAATTTCGGGGACGAAATTTTTATAAGGGTGGAGGAAATGTTACACCCCGCACTTCCCAAAAGTCAAAATGACTATTATACCCCTGG
Source organism: Linum tenue (assembly GCA_946122785.1). Lineage (NCBI taxonomy): Eukaryota > Viridiplantae > Streptophyta > Magnoliopsida > Malpighiales > Linaceae > Linum > Linum tenue. Next base: position 45,924,092 of record CAMGYJ010000008.1, on the reverse strand, counting down.
GTCAAGTTCCGTCGTATTATCGATGAGTATTAAAAATGTGAACTAATAGTTCAAACGGTGTCGAGTTTCGACACGAAGTGAGAAAATCACGAACGCTAACTGAGTTTCGGATTAAACTCACCTGTAATTGTGAAATTCCAAAAAAAAAAACCTTTGACTAATTAAAACCCTAGAACCATTACCTAACCCACTCGGCCTCTCCATAAAAGCCTCGCAGCCTTTCTCCACCAAAAGCAACTTGGTCTCGGGAAATCAAAACAAAGTTCGTGGGACAGGACATGATCAGTCTCTCTACAACGAGAGGTCCTAGCTTAAGCAAGCAGGAGGCGATGCTCTACTGGGAAATTAACCTACTCCGATCCTCCGAGAGGTGCTAGCTTAAGCAAGCAGGAGGCGATTCTCATTCGGCAAGCCATAATCACCCCCACAAGCAAGCAGGACCATTATTCAAGCAAGTAGGAGCCGACTCAGCAGGAGATCGGCGACCATTATGGAGCAGGCACGAGGCGGCACCTAACCAAGCATGTGGTGTCGGCAGAGTATGACACAAGCGCATAATCATCCCCTCTACTAGAAGAAACAAATCGGCACCAGCGGATCTGCTGGCGCCGAACCGGTGCTACGAGAGCAGCTTGGTGGCGAGGTAAGCAGACAGGTGTGGAGGCAATTTCCAGGACGAGACCTGCTTGTTTGGGAGAATGCAGGGTGATTGCTGGGCTCCTCCTCCTACGTCAGGTGCTTGCTTAGACCTGCCTGCTTTAGTTAGTCGCCTTGCTGCCCGGCCATCAATGCAGATCTTCTCCCTGCTACGTCAGGTGCTTGCTAAGACCTGTCTGCTTCAGGTAATGCATGTGCCACTGTTAATGCCCAGCTGCCTGCTTAAGCAAGTAGGAAAGCTGAAATAAGGAGTCAGTGAAGAGGATCAAATTTGGATTACGAGCAGGGCCAAATCCAAAACGTAGCCCCTCTTCATAAACACCGACAAGAGAAAAATTGCAGAAGCGTATGCTTTTGGGTAAGTTACCTACATTACTTGCATTTGGTTACTTCATAAAGGGGTATCAAATGAAATGGTTAAGTAATTATGGAGGTACTTTAACATGGCTTGGGCAATTTGTTGTGGTTGATTTTTGGCGACCGAGACGAATGGAGTTGATCGGGGAGCATCGTCGATTAAATGCTAAGCTGTTCCATGACATCTTTTGGAGTACCTAGTTCATGAAGCCGATGGATTATAGCTATAGAGTCAGGTGAGTGTAAAGGGGGTAAATTCTACGCCTTACGTATTCTTTCAAGTATTGGAGTTTTCAGCATTTTTGTGAGTTTGCTATGGTGGTTTATGCTCATGATTGATGATATGTGCTTGTTTGAGCTGTGGTTTATGGTGAATGTGTGATGTTTTCTTTAAAGATTTACGTTTATGAGTTAGTGTTAAAGTTAAAAAACAAGTACTTTTTAAGAAATAACTCACCTTCAAGAAGGTGAAGTCATTTTAAGTGTTTTTAGTCACTAGCGCCAGTCCGTTGCCTTTTGAGCTTTTGAGATAGAGCAGCAGTTATGCTCTTCAGACTTTTAAGATGAGCAGTAGTTATGCTCTTGAGAATCGTGGTGAAGAGCCACCATGATAAGTTTAAGATGTTAGGTGGATAAATCGTTACGACTCCCCTAACTAAGTTTAAGTTTAAGGAAAGCCTGGATGGCTTCTCATACGTCTGAGTTGGCAACCGGACTAGCTAGTGAGTGATCCCCGTGTCAGTCAAGAATTTAAGTAGAGTTTTGAATTTTAAGAGTACAGTTTCAAGAGTCAAGATTCTTAATAGTGGAGGTACAAAACAACTTCCACTAAGTTAAGTGATTAAGTATTAATAAGATGTTAAACGTAAGGGCGTAGACTGACCCCATCACACTCACCAGTTTGAAGAGCTAGAGGAGCTAGAGGAGCAGTTAGTGAGAAGCGAGTTCGAGGCCAGCCAGCTAGAGGAGAGCAGTATAAGCGTCACGGATGATGCTTAGTCAAGGGTTTCAGTAGCAACAACATTAGAGATTAGTAGTTATTTACATTTATGATTATGAGTATAGACTGGAGATCATTTTGAGATTTTAAGTATTGAGTTGCCCATGTGTTAGGGCGTTGCTTTGAACTACAAGTGCGTGTTTTCAGTATTTTATTTATGAAAATTTTTCCCGCTGCAATTTTAAGATTTGAGTATTTTATTTATAAAGGGCATTTTAGTAAAAGTAGTACCCGGCCAATCATTGAATCACATGGCTAACAATATTACAAGAAATTTGGAGTGAAAATCAACCTTATTGTACAATTTGGACTCGGTACTAAGAGTTCGTGCTCGTGCACGTCTTGTCATTATGACACAATTAAATGGTTTATGTGTTTATATGATTAAACCAACCAATGAATCACATATCCTTGAACATTATAAGACATTTGGAGTGCAAATCCACCTTATTGTACAATTTGGACTCGGTACTAAGAGTTCATACTCGTGCACGTTTTGTCATTATGACACAATTGAGTGGTTTCTATGTTTATATTACTAACCCAATCATTGAATCACATGGCTATCAACATTAGAAGACATTTGGAGTGTAAATCCACATTATTGTACAATTTGGACTCGGTACTAAGAGTTCGTACTCGTGCACTTCTTGGCAATATGACACAATTAAGCGGTTTATGTGTTTATATGACTAAACCAACCAATGAATCACATATTCTTGAACATTACATGACATTTGGAGCACAAATCCACCTTATTGTACAATTTGGAGTCGGTACTAAGAGTTCATATGTGTGCTCATTTGTGTATTTATATTACTAAAACAGACATTGAATACATGGCTATCAATATTACAAGAAATTTGCAATGAAAACCCCACCTTTTTGTACAATTTGGACTCGGTACTAAGAGTTCGTACTCGTGCACGTTTTGTCATTGTGACACAATTAAGTGGCTTATGTGCTTATATTACTAAACCAATCATTGAATCACATGGCTATGAATATTACTAGAAATTTGGAGTGAAAATCCACCTTATTGTACAATTTGGACTCGGTACTAAGAGTTCGTTCTCGAGCACGTGTTGTCATTATGACACAATTAAGCGGTCTATGTGTTTATATGACTAAACCAACCAATGAATCACATATTCTTGAACATTACATGACATTTGGAGCACAAATCCACCTTATTGTACAATTTGGACTCGGTACTAAGAGTTCATATGCGTGCTCATTTTGTTATTATGACACAATTAAGCGGTTTATGTATTTATATTACTAAAACAGACATTGAATTACATGGCTATCAATATTACAAGAAATTTGCAGTGAAAACCCACCTTTTTGTACAATTTGGACTCGGTACTAAGAGTTCGTACTCGTGCACGTTTTGTCATTATGACACAATTAAGTGGCTTATGTGTTTATATTACTAAACCAATCTTTGAATTACATGGCTATCAATATTACAAGAAATTTGGAGTGAAAACCCACCTTTTTGTACAATTTGGACTCGGTACTAAGAGTTCGTACTCGTGCACATTTTGTCATTGTGACACAATTAAGTGGCTTATGTGTTTATATTACTAAACCGATCATTGAATCACATGGCTATCAATATTACAAGAAATTTGGAGTGCAAATTCACCTTATTGTACAATTTGGACTCGGTACTAAGAGTTTGTACTCGGGTACGTCTTGTCATTATGACATAATTAAGCGGTTTATGCGTTTATATTATTAAGAAAATCATTGAATCAGTTGGCTACCAACTTTAGAAGACATTTGGAGTGAAAATCCACCTTATTGTACAATTTGGACTCGATACTAAGAGTTCGTACTCGTGCACGTCTTGTCATTATGACACAATTAAGCAGTTTATGTGTTTATATGACTAAACCAACCAATGAATCACATATCCTTGAACATTACAAGACATTTGGAGTGCAAATCAACCTTATTGTACAATTTGGACTTGGTACTAAGAGTTCATACTCGTGCACGTTTTGTCATTATGACACAATTAAGTGGTTTATGTGTTTATATTACTAATTCAATCATTAGAAAACATTTGGAGTGTAAATCCACCTTATTGTACAATTTGGACTCGGTACTAAGAGTTAGTACTCGTGCACTTCTTGGCATTATGACACAATTAAGCGGTTTATGTGTTTATATCATGGAACAGGAAACCGGATCGTACCGGCCGGTACAACCGGTTCAACCGGGAACCGGACCAAAAACGATACGGTAGGGTGGTGGAGGGCATTTTATCGTTTCGGTCGATTTTTGCGGTTTAACAGGCACAACCCGGCATACCGCCCGGTTTCTTTCCAACCGGCGGTAGACTAGAATTGAAGGAAGCGCCGCCCTTTCATCACTTAAAAATTTTTAAAAAAAAAGAAAAATCACCATTTAAGAAAAACCCTAATCTCTAATCGAAGCGAATCGGGAGAGAGCCTTCATCGTTTTTTCTTCCCTAACCCTGCCTCGCCGCTTCTCCTCTCCTCTAGCGACCCACGACCAACGACCTGCGGTGCTGCAACCCCTGGCCGGCTAAACAAACGAGGCAAGTCGGCAACCCAAGACCGGCGAAAGGTCGAGCCGACCCTGCTCCGCCGCGCTGCCGTTCCTCTTCTCTTCTTTGACGATCAGAAGTTATATCGCCTTCTGCTACCGCCGTGAATCCAAGGTCACCAACACCACCTTTGTTTCTTACTACTCCAATAGTTACAGGCAGAGCGAGGAGAGTAATGCTCCGATTGAAAAGAAAAAGAAAAAACAGAGATTTATCTTGCTTCTCAAGGTCGAAGAGCAGAGAGAGGTAGTGGGGGAAGAGAGATCGAGGGCCATGTTTGTGGATTTCCTGATCTAGATTGATATCTGGTGGAAGAAAAGCTACATGCATAAAGAAAAAGGTGCTCTGATTGTCAGAATTAGAAGAGAAAAAAGAAATCAAAACAGAGCTTCATCTTGCTCTGGATCTGGGTTGGGGATGAGAGAGAGTCGGAAAGGGAAGAGAGAAAGTCAAGGATATGTGGATGTGGTAGTAGGTGTAGAGATAATGAGAAAAAGTAATTCAAAAAGAAAGAATAAATGAGTGAAAATTAAATTATTAGTTCATTAATTATCTGTTAGACAAGGGATAAGGATCAAGAAAGCTCCATTGCTAAGCTAGTCAAAGAAGAAGACTTAGAGAAGGAACGCTTGCTTATTTTTCTAGTTTGTTAGAGTGGAAAATTAGGGACAACAATTGGGGGTTTATTGGAATCATTCGAATGAAACCATATCCTAAATCTAGTATATTCCTATTTAGTTTATTTAGGTTTGCTATCCGGTATATTCCGGTTTTATTCCGGTATTCTCCGAAACGGTATCCTTAATATGGCGGTATGGTTTTTTAACAATAAAATATTTTTTAATTACAAAAACGGTATTTTGCCGGTACACAACGGTTGAATCACGGTCGTACCACAAAATACCCTACCACTGACGGATCCGGTATGACTTCCAGTACGGTTTCCTTTACCATGGTTTATATGACAAAACCAACCAATGAATCACATATTCTTGAACATTACAAGACATTTGGAGCACAAATCCACCTTATTGTACAATTTGGATTCGGTACTAAGAGTTCATATGCGTGCTCATTTTGTTATTATGACACAATTAAGTGGTTTATGTATTTATATTACTAAAATAGACATTGAATTACATGGCTATCAATATTACAAGAAATTTGCAGTGAAAATCCACCTTTTTGTACAATTTGGACTCGGTACTAAGAGTTCGTACTCGTGCACGTTTTGTCATTATGACACAATTAAGTGGTTTATGTGTTTATATTACTAACCCAATCATTGAATCACATGGCTATCAACATTAGCAGACATTTGGAGTGTAAATCCACCTTATCGTACTAGTTGGACTCGGTACTTAGAGTTCGTACTTGGCACTTCTTGTCATTATGACACAATTAAGCGGTTTATGTGTTTATATGACTAAACCAACCAATGAATCACATACCCTTGAACATTACAAGAGATTTGGAGTGCAAATTCACCTTATTTTACAATTTGGAATAGGTACTAAGAGTTTGTACACGTGCACATCATGTCATTATGACACAATTAAGCGGTTTATGTTTTATATTACTAACCCAATCATTGAATTAGATGGCTATCAACATTAGAAGACATTTGTATTGAAAATCCACCTTATTGTACAATTTGGACTCGGTACTAAGAGTTCGTACTCGTGCACGTCTTGTCATTATGACACAATTAAGTGGTTCATGTGTTTATATCACTAAACCAACAATTGAATCACATATCCTTGAACATTACAAGACATTTGGAGTGAAAATCCACCTTATTGTACAATTTGGACTCGGTACTAAGAGTTCATACTCCTGCACGTTTTGTCATTATGACACAATTAAGTGGTTTCTCTGTTTACTAGTGAGAATGAGTTTCACCGACCGCCTCGGTCTCAACATACACCTCTGCAAGCCGCATCCCGTTATTGCTTAGGAACTGTAACATCATCGTAACCGCGTCATCATCGTTTATGAAAACTTCTTGGTACACAACCCCGCCAGCACTCATGTCTAGATACCGGTAACTAATTTTACCAAGTCTCGTCTGTCCGAAAGTACAAACCCTGTCAGCACAAATATCACAGAGTTCTTGAAGATTGAATCGTGACTCAATTTACTCAGAATAATAAGCTGACACTTCTTGAATTTACTCATATCTACAATTTACAATAAGTAACTATTAGCTTAATTCCAGTAAAATTAACCAAAACCATATTGTACGACTAATATGACTTCTTGAATTTACCCATATCTATAATTTACGTTTTTACAACTGCTGGTGGGAGTATAAGAAAATCGGCCTGCATTCACCGCATTTGTCTCCAACGGTGAACACCATCACCGCGTTGCCCTAAGGCGGTGAATATTAGGTGGTTGTGACCTAATTTTCACCTACCAGGGATGGGAAACAATCACCGCCGTAACCTAGGGCGGTGAAGTTGTTCCCCGCTTTGCCCTAAAACGGTGACTTATTCACCGTTGTCAACAAACACGGTGAAGTCTTCACCGTTTAGGTTAAACACGATGACTTATTCACCGTTTTGCTTAACCACGGTGAATACGTCATCGTTTTAAATAAAAACGGTGAAATGTTCACCGTGTTTGTCTAATGCGGTGATTATGTTCACTGCGTTAGACAAACACGGCAAATGTGAAACATGTGTATTTTGGAAAAAAATTTATAACTTATTTATTTTGGGAATTTTTTTTAATTACTAGTGTACTTTGGGATTTTTTCCAGAGAGAAGCATGTAGAATAAGAACAGAAAGTAAAACTGTAGCAAATGAAATAAAAGTATGAGATTTATAACGTGATTCCCCAACTACAGATCAGTCCACATAACGAAAGTGAATCTCGGAGACTTTTTTATTTGATTTTTTCTAGGGTTATAGGTATAATATGCCCCTCTACTATGTAGTTTTATCAAACACGCCCCTAGACTATTTTTTACATCAAACATGCCCTTGTACTTTGGAAAAATGATCAAACATGCTCTTCTGTTAAAATTTCCATTTAAAAAATCGCCAACCATGGTTGAACCGAGATGTAGATGACCCGACATCGGCAAATGAGAGCGAAAATGTCAGTTTTGTTCCCCATTTTATTTTTCTAGGTCTCATTAAAGTGAAATTATTAGAGGTATTTGGCTCTACAAAAGAACCCAAAAAATTTTAAAGTGAAATTATCAAGGATATTTTAGACATTTGTGTCGCCCAAACCAAGGTACGACCATGATTGACTGTTTTTGGATGAAAATATTAACAGAAGGGTATGTTTGATCATTTTTCTAAAGTACAAGGGCATGTTTGATGTAAAAAATAGTATAGTGGCATGTTTGATAAAACGATATAATAGAGGGGCATATTATACCTATAACCTTTTTTCTATCGTTGCAATGAAAAGAAGGACAGTACAATTCGTTACCCAACCTAGACAAATAAGAACCTCTCCTCTTCACTAAATATTTCCCTCCGGTACTTTTCATACCTCTACCTCTATCAATTACAAAGGTTATCATATCTCTATGGGTAGAGAGTCGTATAAATAGCTGCAAGGGAAACTAGTCGTTTGATGAGGCTGATTACTTGAAGAGTGTCTTTTTTTTCTGGCTTAATGAGAGATGAGAAGAATCTCTTTCCTTTTCTGATTTTCGCCAACAAGTTTCCAGTTAATTGGGTTGAAGGTTTCAAAAACAATTGGGTTCAAGGTGACTGCGATAAACAAGGACAATGTTTAATAAAAATAAAATAAAAAGTGATAGATGAGTACCAGACAAGTGTGATTGAGTACCAATTGAGATGAACAAATACCAATAGAAAAATAAAACAATAAATCAGCACCAAATAAATAGCACTAACACTTCAAATACATTAATAGCAGTTCAGACGAATCAATACCACTACAAAAATAAATCAATAACAAATCATACAACTACAAGTCTACCACTTCAAAAACCCCATTCTCGCCGCAGGTGACCAGAGGGCAAGCGGCGTAATTGACCAGGAGGTCGTGGTGAGTGTTGGAAAGGTGATTGACTAGTTTGGGACGGTTAAACCAATAACAATCACGAGTAGAATTGTCATCCTATTAGACAGTCCACTTGTTTTAGTCCACCAATTGAAAAGCAACCAAACCATCCCCACTCAAGATTGACACCACTTGACACTTGTGGGCACTAGAAAAAAATGCCATGTTTTACGTTGCCAAACGCCAACCAGCGTAGAAACAACACAAAAGTCACAAGATCTAAATGCAAATTATCAGAAATTAGACAACTTCAAAGGTGCCCAGCCTGGTACGGCAGACATAACCCCTCGTGTACAGCAAAAACATCGATTTCAATTTGCAGCCCGGAGAGAAATATGTACAGATGCATCGTCCAGTAATATAACACTGCCAAGAAGAAAGACGAGAGAGACAGTCTAGAAGGACTGCTCCTACCCACACAGCTGCATTGGTCTGGTTGGGACACGATCCGTAGTACAGCCCATTTAAATTTCAACTGGTACCCCCACCCTGCAAAGTTGAGACATTGAGAAATAAGGCAAGGCTGCTGAGGAAGCAGTAACAAGTTCTCGCATGAAACCCACGGCGCATACTATTCACTGACGGGCACCTTGACTGCTCTAGACAAGTGCATACTAGTGTTTTCCAGGGACATTGTTAGTGTTGGATTCGGTGTTACAAACGATGCATGACAGCCAGTTAGGGAAACAAATACCAACTGAATCTCGTCAACTCATGTAAACAACCAACTCACTTCAACGCTAAGTTGTTACCTAATGGTGCACACACTGTTTGTGAAGTTGTCAGTTGGATGTGCTCAGAATGGAATGGGACAAATACGCGATTAAGTCCTTTACAAATATGTTAGTACACGGTCTGCATTGGCATCCTACACTCATAACATCACCTACTAAGTGTGGGAGGCCCAAACAAGTTTCTGGTTTGGTGTGTCTTGAGACTGATCAGGGAAATCTGCTCCATTTCTGAAAAAGTGACTCTTAGACCCAATTATTCTATCAATGTGCTCTAAATTGGGATATAAATAAATAGTCCACACCGTTGTCTTCGTCATACTGGTAAGTAGAACACGGAATAAACCACAATTGAAACGAAAAGAAAGGGGATAATCACATCATCCAAGTAAGAGTTCTGAAATCAACCCATTTAATATTAATATATATATAGATATATATATATATATATGTTGAAGAGAATATAAGAAAACAGTTATTCAAAATCTCCATATTTCCATTCGAATTGAAAAATAGCATGGAGTGCAAATAAAATAAATTATAAGCAATTCCATGAATGTACCAGACAGGGGAATACAACTATCACCACTTGTAGGCACACGGGAAACAAACCGCATATATATATCAGTGCAAAAAGGAAAGAACGCCACGACTCAACGGTAAACAAGAACAATATATAAATAATTTGATGAAACAAATGGAATAGATAAGAGTGTATAGCTGACCTCAACTCAGGATTACGTGTTCAAGTTTCAGCCCACCGTCACATTTTGTTTGACATCATGAACTTAGCATTTGCATTTTTTTCTGCAGGTTTCAAAATCTGAAAGGAGCACATCAGGTCTTCATCGACACTCATCATAGCACCAGCATTATCGAATTCGCCACAATAATTGGGAGCTGAGAATATGGTCACAAGTTGCCTATCAGCAAAAAACTCATATCCATCCTCCACAACCTAGACAAAAATAAAGTCAGATTAATTTCCACAACAGACCAGAATGTTCACCGAGAAAAAATAACAGTAGCCAAGTGAAAGTGGATCACCTGATGTGCACGGCAGACAAGGTCCAAATCGTGCTTGTTCAGGAACTCAGATACCTTATCAGGGCCAAAGGTATATGAAACTCCACGATCATTCATTCCCCACCCTTTAACATCTCTACCAGGATCTGACCATAACAAATCACACAGCAAACCAGTGTCTGGAAGAGCAGTTGGGCGAGGCAAGTTTCTGATTTGATCTAAATGTGTCAAATCAGGGGAAAGACCACCATGCATGCATAATATTTTGTCATCTATGAGAGCTGCGACAGGAAGGCAATTAAAAGAGTCGGTGAACGATTTCCAAAGCCGCACATTGAACCGCCTCTTGCATTCATCATAGAATCCATAAATGCGATTTATAGAAGCACATTCATGATTTCCTCTTAGGAGGAAAAAGTTCTCCGGGAATTTAATCTTGTAGGCAAGCAAGAGGCATATAGTCTCCAAGCTCTGCTTCCCACGATCAACATAGTCTCCCAAGAATAAATAGTTGGCCTCAGGTGGAAAACCACCATACTCGAAAAGCCTCAACAAATCACTGTATTGCCCATGAATGTCACCTTCAACACCAGACAGAAAATGTCAAGCCCCAGGAAATCAAGCATACCAAAATGTTGAATGAAGGTTTACTTAAAAAACACTTAAACCACAAGGAAACAAAGCACAAAAGAAACACGTTGATAGACATAAACCACCAAAAAAATGCGCACATATGTTATCTCTAGTACATAAAAGCAAAGGAAATAGTTGAATGAATACATATAACCAAAGAAAAGAGGCATACACATCAGACCAACACAAGCACAAGATTGTCAAACTCATATATGACATACTAAATTTGTAAACCATATCATAACAACTACAAAACCTCCATAATTACCCAACTCCCTCTTACCTGCATGCTTTATTTAACTGCTATAGATGGTTCATTCCAGCATCAAATGCCCCTCAAATGATCTGGAGTTCATTTGTAGGTGTCTTAAATAGAAATCAAGAACAGATGTAAATTAGAAAGACAATAAATATAAGAGACACTTGTCCATGGAACTCCCAAATTTCAGTCATTCAGTTACTCCACAATACAACAGCGCCTAGGTTTCCTTTATGTACTATTAAACCAACTAATGTCCTTCTCTTAACAAGCTCGGCAATCAACCAGCAGCAGCAAGAAACGCAACTTCATGTACAACCATTGAGCCCCATTGGTACTCCACTTGATGTGCCTAAACTGCTCTAATTGAAAATAAAACATGGTCCATGTAGAGATATAATTTGGAATCGAATTAGGTCATATAGGTTTGGTATAATCCCATCACCACTACTGCTACATCTAACGGAAAACGAAAGGATACTAACCCTAATAGTCCACTACGAGACAAACCCAGCTCTCCTCTTGACCAACACTTGAGGAAGTAAAACAGCCCGTCAATGGTAAAATAGACAGAAACCCATCAATTCTCCCCAATTTCTAATACAGAATGAAGAAATAAAGGAGAAAAGGAACCCAAGAAGCGTACCGCAAATCTTGATGGGGGCCTCTAGCTCGAGCAAATTGGGCTGCTGAAGGAAGACCTCGCGGGAGGCGAGACAGAGCTGCTTAATCTCAGCCTCGGAGAGCTGGACCCGCTTGCCAGGTCTGGCAGATCGGACCTCTGTGAGCCGTTTAATTAAATCGTCTAGCACTGCAGGGTCCATTACCACCTGTCCTTGTGTTGCCATGTCCGATTTTGGCCAAGCCCTCCCAAGCTGCTTCTATACTTGCCAATAACAGACCTCACCAGATCGATAAATCCCTCCTACAGACCAATCTCTGCAAATAACAGAGCAATTGAAATATCAGACAATCTGGGATTTTGGTGATAAGAGAACTCGACGTTTCCCAGCCAACAACCTAATTGACGTAACAAGCCTCAAGTCGCGGTGGCTCACGTTGATCCAGAGGAGTGGAGTTAACTAGAATATAAGGAAGAAAGTCCACTTTAAACCCCCACACACACACACACGTTACACCTTTCAAAGAGTTGAATTGTTCAGTACGCGAAAGACAAAACAAAGAAATTCCAAAGCGCCATGAAATTGACCAAAACTAAATAGGGAACCAGAAACTAATTGGGATTGTTCTTCTTTCAATTCAAAAGATATTTCCGGAGTTCCCCTAGCTCAGGCGGCAGCCGGAAATTACCAAAACAGGGGAATAAAAGGTCGGAATTAAAGAGGGTTTCGATTGCTTTTAGAGCTCTCCCAGATACAAACAGTTCAACAAAACAAAGCTTCAAAATAAGCTAACACTAAAAATCTCAAAACCTATTACATCATCACCGATCGTTAATAAACGTCGATTGACTGTAAGGATCACAGCAGGAGTAGACAACTAAAATATACAAGGAAAAGGAAGTTACCTGACCTCTGGGGTTCTAATTTGGAGGTCTACCCACCTACGCCTTGTTCGCTTTTATCTCCCTAGAATCAAAAACCCATCGACGGGTATGAGCGGTGACGATTTCTTGAATGATACTCTCATGGCAGGCAGTGGGTAAGATGGAAGAAAATGAAGGGGCGTACGAATAAGGGGGAGCCGTCTCTCAGTACGAACCCTTTGAATGAAACTCTTGGTTCTTTCTTTGCAAGACCTTAGCGCTCACCCCGTTTTAGTCCTAGATCTCATCGCATAAATCACCGGTTTGCAGACCGAACCGAACCAAACTTGATCAAAACCAACATTGAATAAGACTGTTCTTCGAGTTAATTTCAAACCAAACTTTATTTCGGTTCAGTGTGTTTCTGTTTAGCGGTGGAAACTTTCACAGTGTGGATTAAATGAATGTGCTTCTAACTTCTAAAAATCAATACGAGTGTTACTTAGTTCACACCTCTTCAAACCAAGTTCGAACGAGGTTGTTTGAGTTTTGTAAATCTACTTTAAATAAGGCCTAGTGCTGTGGATACACATGATTCCATGTGCAGAGCTCCGCGACTACGACTATGGATAATCATTCATGGAAGGAGAGCTCCGTAGCTTGGTGTTTATATAGTCAAATAACTCGATAACTGTTCATATGATATTTCAGTGGTGCCTGGATTAAAGTATCTCGTTTGATAGAACCATGAACATGTGGAGTTATGTCAAATTACCCATTTTGAATTATTTGTAAACAACTCACGACCCAAATAATTCATTTCAGTAAATATTGTCAAATGAGTTATTTGGACCGAAAGATGGACTTCTCAGTCAATTTTATTCAATGGGTACAGAGATGCCACTCCACAGCTTACTTTAGTTAGTATCATCATGTATAAGTTCTTGTTCAGTTTCTTCTCTGCTGAGACGGGGATAAAGCATGGGGATTCATTGGCCCCCTACTTATTTACTTTATCATTAGGGTCTTTATATGATATGTTAGATTGCTCGAGAAATGCATATTGCTTATCATCCTCAGTGTTGATTGATAGATCTTAGGCACCTTTGTGTTTGCAAATGATCTGTTGATCTTCACTAAGGGTTCTACAAATGCTTTTAATGGAGTTAAAAGGGTGTTGGATAGGTTTTATATGTTGTAGAAACTAAAGTACAATCCTCACAAGTGTGAGGTATTCTTTGGGAGCATAGCGTAGGTGTTTAAGCAGATTGTTATCCGGGTTACAGTCTTTAAAGAAATGAAAACTACATGTCAGATATTTAGAGCTGCCTTTGATTTCTAACGAGTTGTCTAGTCGTGAGTGTGTAGTACTGGTGGATAAGCTGACTAGTCAAACCCGATCATGGTGCGCAAACAAACTCTCTTATGCATGACAGATTCAATTAGTCTTGTATGCTTTATACTCCTTAATACATAATTGGATGAACATCTTTGTACTGCCCAAGAAGACTGTTGATAATTTGGGTAAGCCTAAGATGGCTTGGGATATATTGGCAACCTCTAAGAAGAAAGAGGTTTGGAGCGGAAAGACTTTAGCACATGGAATATTACATGTGTGGCTAGACTCCTATGGCTACTGCTCATGCAGAAGAGTTTCTAGGTATAGCATGGGCTGCTAAGTATAGGACCATCTCTCATATTATGGAGGCCTTGTTCTAGAAACAAAATGTGGCCCATATTTTTTCTATAAAAATCTAATAAAATATAAATAAATCATCAATTAGTAAATAAAAATCATTACAATATTATTTAAAAGAATTCAAATAGTAAATAAATTGACTTGAATCACCTAAATTGGTGACGAGAAGTTAACTGAGCTAGAAAGGAAAGTATAAAAGAATCAAAGATTAGAAACAAATAATAAAAAATAAATATAATATAGGAGAGAAAGTAATAAATATTTAGTCTAATATTAAGTATGTTACGAACTATTTGTAATTGATTTACTTTTTTTTTATTTTTACTTGTTGGCTTGTGCCTTATTGTAATTAACTTTAATAATAAGAGGTAAAGTAATCTCATCTTTTTTATTCTATCTGGAAAACAAAGGATAAAGAATATGCTCTCTTATATGGTTTAGAGAAAAAAGTCTAATAAGAAATCAAATCTTCCTTCTTTATATGCTTGAATCATTTTTTTTTAGAATTTGAGATTAATTTTTTTTATTATATTAGAGACATAATCAAAGTTTAATACATTAATTTTATATGTTTGAAATTTATAATTAAAACTTAATACTTCATAAAAAATAGTTAGCATTATACATAATGTAGGCTCTAAGCTGATGACCCAATAGTTTAGAGGCTCTTTGCGGGAGGGCCTTCCCGCACACTTAGAGAGCCTGCCATGAGTAACTATAGGGTAAAGAACGGGTGGCTGAGTATCCACATCATGCATTCCACGCCATAAATCTCGCCGCGACCTCTTGGTAGATCCCCAGTCATAACCTTGCTCTGTCATATCCTCGAGGAGCTGGCTCAATTGTGGGGGCATCTTGGTTAGCATATTCCCGCCACAAACCGAATCAATCAGCTATCGGTGTTCAGGAAAGAGGGTACGATAGAAATTGCTCACTTTGAAGACGTTGGTGAAACCATGATTGGGGCACTTTAGAAAGAGAGTGGAGTATCTCTCCCATGCATCTCGGATAATTTCATCTTCATCCTGAGGAAAGTGAGTTATTTCCTTCTGGAGATCCATTGTCTTTGATGGGGGATGACATAGTTCAGAAACTTGTCAACCATGGCAGTTCATTTGGTGATCGATCCTGGAGCACGAGTATCCAGCCATGTCTTGTCCAGTACCTCTAAGGTGAAAGGGAAGTAGCGGAGCCGGAAGACTTCTTGAGTGACTCCGTTCAGTTTGATCCCATCGATCAGCTCATAGAACTGCCGCAGATGCTCCCGAGGGCACTCACATAATTCCCATGGAAGACCACAGAGCCCTTCAACATCTAGATGACAAATGTCTTCAACTAAAAGTTGTTAGCATCAACTTGAGGATGTTGGATGCTAGACCTCAGATCCTCGACACTAGGGGTTAAGTAGTACCCCACAGTCTACTCCTTGGGGGTCTTGCATGTCCCCAACTAGATAATTGGGGTCAACCATTTTTCTTCTTTGCTATCCGATCCCTTAGTAACAACGACCTTGTCCAAGCCCTCCTCTGTAGCCAGTCTCGATTTGAGCACTTTGAGTTGGTGACAGGTCCGGTCAATTTCAGGGTCCAGAGGTAGTAGATCTCCTGACTGGCTACGGGTCATGCACTACATGCACACATACGACAAGCACAACCCGTCAAGGCAAACAGGGTGGAGATAAAATGCAGAAAAGTAAATGCTAAAGTAACATATTCTCATGTATGTTTCTTCAATGACCTAACCGTCCGTGGCAGCGACACCAAAAACTTGACTCCCTAAAACCAATACAACAAAACTACAACCAAGTGTAGTCGCAGTCTAGCAATGCAATATATTGACTCAGGTTTTATTTCTCAACCAAGGTCCTAGGTCTACTGGTTACTTCGTTTGTATCTATTATCTAGCGGTTGAGTTTGAGTGAAGTGATAAAAAAAAAAGTAAACAGAAATCACGTAATGGTTGTTTTCAGATTAAGAAGGCTCACTTTTTCACATTAAGAAGGCTCACTCAGGTATGAGTCCCCTATATTGTCGATTCGGGCTAAATTACACATATTTTACCCATAATTTCTTGTTCATTTGACTTAGTAAATCATCTTCCCTCAACCTACTTTATGCTAGGGTGTGCTATTTTTGTTACATTTCATGTCCTAGCACGTGTGGGAAGGTCGATGACAAGTTTTGGGACGATTGGAGGTTGAAAAGCGCCAAAAAGTGAAAAATAGTCAAAAGTCATGGGCTGGGGGTAATTGTTACGCACTCTAGGTCGTGACAATTGAGCCCAGGGCTCGACATTTGACAAGAATCAAAAGGGTCTTTATGTCTCACGAGCATAAGATTTTCACGGTCCAGTGACCATGAAAATTACTCCGTGACCTTGAAAATAGCCCAAAATGGTGTGTTTTTGGCCGAGATCACCCCCTTCTTGCTATTATCACCCCCATGAACAGTGACCATGAAGTCGGCACTGTCGGGAAAATATAAAGAAAACAGCTGGAAGAGAGAAAGGAGAGCTGGTTTTTGGGTTAATTGCAAGGATGGTCACTGGGTTTACTAAAACCGTTCATGTTTGGTCACTGCAAATATTTAATTATATTCATGGTCACTAA
Source organism: Linum tenue (assembly GCA_946122785.1). Lineage (NCBI taxonomy): Eukaryota > Viridiplantae > Streptophyta > Magnoliopsida > Malpighiales > Linaceae > Linum > Linum tenue. The sequence continues at coordinate 45,907,004 of CAMGYJ010000008.1, read as the reverse complement.
GATTAGTTCAATAGTTCAAGTTTGGTCACTCTCCGTTAGTCTCCGTTAGTTTTTGCTGATCTGGCAGTCAACTATTATAGTTGACCGTTAAATGAGTGACGTGGCCAATAAAAATAATAAAATAATAAAATTTAAATATTTACAATTTCCACCTCATTTTACAACACTATTAAAAAATAAAAATAAAACTTACCTCCTCCCCAACGCCGTAGCCACCACGGAATGAGAAGCAGCGGATCATCATCACCACCACCACCGCCCAGCCTGAGTACAGGGAAATTAGCAGCCTGCTGCATCATCCCGCCATAGAACGGCAGCAGCGATGAGGATGGAGGTGAGGCGGAACAACTTTCGATGGAGACGGAGGAGTTGGGGGAGACTGTTACCGTGTTCATTCCCATGCCCGCCGAGTAGGCCGCCTGGTCGTTGGTGTAGCCATGGTGGGCGGTTGGCGGAAGCGGAATCGTCGTTCCTGGTAAGAGCTGCCAGTGCCGATCATCGTGATCCATCATCATCGTCATCATGGCCAAGGGGTCGTCCTCGGGCGGCGGCGGGTTACTAGTAGCAGCAGATGGGTGGTTGAGTCGGCTGCTGGCTCAATGGTGGTGGTGGTGCTTCTTGCCGAGGAGGAGCTTCTTCTTGAGGCGGGTGTTCCAGTAGTTCTTGATGTCGTTGTCGGTGCTCCCGGGGAGCTGCGCCGCGATGATGGACCACCTGCTGTCGATGGTGACGTAGAGGCTGCAGATGACGTTGTCCTTCTCTTCTGAGAACCCGCCGTGCTTGATGTTGGGCCGGAAGTAGTTCAGCCACCGCAGCCTGCAGCTCTTTGTCGCCATAACCATAACCTTCCCCGTCATCAAGCTTCTCGAAATTCAGGTCATCTTCGTCCGATTCGCCGAGAATCCCGGCAAGTCCGTGCGCGGCGACGGTCGACCCGATGTAAAGATCCGGATCCGAGACGCGGACGCCGTCCACGGACAACACCGACTGGTCCACGACTGGTCCTACTACCTCTAGTAAACAAGCATTTTTCAATTCAATTCTTATAAGCAGAAACCAGCAATGCAAAAGCAATGGTTATAGACTTTGTGCCCACTAACCGTTTGTACTCGGGGGATTGCTTATATTTCTCGAACTTTTTAGACCATTCTTCGTCGGAAAGAGGAGGGAGCTGACCGGTGAACTTCCAATCAGTCATGGAAAGACCAGAACGAGTAAGTCGAGTGACACCGCCAAGTATCACCATGCTGAAAACCCAGGCAGCAGAGCCAGAGAGCCAAATCCCCACCATCTTCTGAGCGCGAGGCCCTACTGTGACCAGCAACTTCACTCCCTCCTTACTCTCCAAACTAACTGATGCCACAATCGAAGAATTTCTAATGGAACCTGCATTATGACCACCCTATTGCCCATCAAATTAAAGAATTGAAATTGAAGTTTGGAGTCACATTAACACAAATAAAATTGAAAAAAAAAGACCCATTTGGCAGACATTTACTTGCCTTCGGAAGAGATCGAAATGCGTGGAAGAAGGGCCTCGACGGAGAGGTCGGAAGTTCTTTGAAATGCTGCCGGCTGAATTGCGGCGGCGTCCGTTCGATACTGGAGATTGTGCTGCCGATCGTCTGTTTGTTCCTCTTCAGAATAGAGGATAATACACGGCTGCCTAACATAGTGTAAGGAAGATGCTCTCTCTGCCGCGGGCGAAAGGTTTTAGAGAGGTATTGGGGGAGAGGGAAGTTGAATCACAGCTCCGGAGCTCAAATCAGCCAACAATGGCGGAAGAGTGGGGGAGATGGACGGCGAATGGGGAGCGGAGATCGGAAGCTCATAGCTGAGCGAATCATACGACGTCGATGAGTGCATTGCCAGTGGTTATGGTCAAGTGATTCTTCAACTAATCCACTATCACAGGAAGATGAATTTTTCCTTTCTCGAGCTCCACTTTCAAAGTTATCAAATGCATCGTGATTATGGTCAACTTGATAGACATTAAAAATTTCCTCCTCCTTACCTACTCGGAATGTCAACTTCCCTCTCCTGACATCGATGAGTGCATTGCCAGTGGCTAGAAAAGGTCTACCAAGAATGAGAGGCACTCCCCGATCTTTTTCCATCTCCAGAATTACAAAATCTATTAGGAGAATAAACTTCCCCACCTTCACCAATACATTCTCCACCACTCCTTTTGGGATTTTTACTGATCGATCGGCCAATTGGAGAGTGATCTGAGTAGGCTTAAGAACATCTCACAATCCCAATTTCTTGTAGACTGAGTATGGCATCAAATTAATTCCTGCTCCAAGATCACAAAGTGATTTATTGAACTCTGTACCTCCAATGACACATGTAATGGTGAAGCTGCCCGGATCATCCCTCTTTTCTGGTAATTTATTATGAATCACAGTACTACATTCAGAAGTAAGGGTTACCTTCTCTAGATCAGCCCATTTGCTCTTCTTTGTCAGCAACTCCCTTAAGAATTTAGCATAAATAGGCATCTGTTCAAGTGCCTCCGCCAACGGTATGTTGATATGAAGTTGCTTGAAGATATTCACAAATTTCTTGAAGTTTGGGTCTTCCATGGGCTTCATTAACCTTTGAGGGAATGGTGAGGGAGGTTTATAAGGCTTTAACTCTTCATTCTTGAATTTTTCCACCTTTGGAGGTGCACAGGCAGAATACTCATGCACAGACAGATTGCATGCAATTTGTCTATGCAAGTCAGATTTTTCAGCTTTTGCACTTTCTTCCTCTGCAACTGCTTTGCCCTCCTTTTCTTTTGGATTTTTCTTGCTCTTTGGATCCTCCAACTCCTTCCCACTCCTCAATGTGACTGCTACAACCATGGCATCCTTTGGATGTCTCTCAGTATTTGCCGGTAAAGTCCCAGGAATCCTACCTTGAATATCTGCCAAAGTTTGAGCCATCTGTCCTATTTGCCTCTCCATAGCTAGCATAGATGATTGCATATTATTGTTGATGGCTAGCTGTTGAGTGACAAATTGATCAAGACCCTTGAAATTATTGTCTGTTTTCTGCATATGAGCCAAAATCAACTCCTCCAGCTGGGGCTTCTTCTCTGGTTGAGGCTGCTGCTGCTGAAAACCAGGAGGTGGGATGTTTCGAGCACCAGCTGGGTTATTATTCGACCATGACATGTTGGGATGATGTCTCCATTGAGGGTTTATGTATTTGAATACATACCACCCTGGCCTTGACTTCGCGGATTATTGATGTATTGGACATCTTCCAACTGAGCAGCTCCCAGTGGACACATATCCCTATGATGAGGACCCTTGCAAAGTTCACATGAAGCAACCTCCTCTTATCTACCAAGAGAAATCTTGGCCAACCTTCGCTCGAGTGCATCAAACTTGGAATCCAGTTTAGCATCCAACTTGGCTTCGAGACTTGTAACTCTGTCAACTTCATGAAAGCCTCCTCTTCTTTGAATGCTGGTCTCACTATACCATTCAGTGGCTTCTGAACAGATCTTCTCTACCAGATCATATGCTGCTGGTGCCTCCATGCTTGTGAAACCATTCCGCGAAGCATTATTAAGGGCACCCCGAAACTCCCTTCTGATTCCATTGAAGAAGATAATGATCACGTTCCAATCCTCAAGACCATGACTTGGGCATCTCATCAACAACCCCTTGTAGCGCTCCCATGCCTCAGTTAGACTCTCATCATCAGCCTGCTTAAAAGTAACAATCTCTTCTTGCCTCTTCATTGCCAAGGCAGGTGGGAAGTACTTATCCAAAAAGACCTTCTCAAGTTGAGCCCATGTCGTGATGGAACGTGGTGTTAAGTTCTGAAACCAGTGTGATGCATTCCCTATCAGGGAGAACGAGAACATCCGAAGACGGATTGCATCATCAGATACTGTGGGACTCTTCATCGTATCACATATGCTCACGAACCGGCAAAGGTGTTCATGAGGATCCTCACTGCTAGCCCCGGAGAAAGTATATCCATTGGTGATCATGTTGATAAATGCTGGGGTAATCTCCATGGTTGCATCCCCAGCCGGAATGACAACACATGAAGCTCGGGCTCGAGTCCGTCGATTCAAACGAGCCCTGATCGAACGATCCTCGTCTGCCATGATGAAAGGCTTAATGTCACGAGGTGGTGTAGGTGGTGTAGGGACGACAGGTGATGAAGCATGCCCTCTCTGTTGACGATTATGGGTTAGGGAAGGCCTAGGAGTTGTGGTTGGCTGCTTCCCTAACTTGACCTGCTTCCTGTTCTGTCGGTAGGTCTTCTCGATCTCCGGATCTAGTGGCAGTAAATCGCCGGTCGTCCTCCTAGGCATGCATAAGGAGGATAAACCTGAAATTCACCTGCACACTAGCACAAAGATCAAAATAGTTCACTCACAAAAATCAACAAAAAAAAGGTATGGCAGTCCCCCGCAACGGCGCCAAAAACTTGATAGGGCAAAAGCGTATATGCCTTAATCATATCTCGTAGTAAACCGGAAAGTCCGGGTATCGTCTCTCAGGGACTGGTACAACCTTATATTCTATCAATTTTACGGAGCAAACTATTAGTGAAAATAGTTGAATGAGAGTAATTTATAAAAGCAAAATAAACTAACCAAATTAAGCAAATGAAAACTGTCGGGAGAAATTCAACGGAGAAAGCTCTGGGAGAAACACTGGGATTCACTATCTATCATATCTAAATTAATTCACATATTCTAATCAGTTTAATCCAATTCTCTAAGATAAAACAATATGATTTCGATCATCATGTTCCAAATCAACAATAAACAAACAATTCAGACTAGAAAATCCAACCAAATCACTTGTTCTTGTTGAAATAAGCTCACGGCGCCTTGGGAGAAGTCACTTGCCGAGCTGTTATCGCCAAATCGCCGCTGCTCGCTAGTATCCCTCGTCGTTCGCTGCAGCTCCCCTGCCCTAACAAGCTGCTGCTCCGCCCATTAATTTTGTTCCTAGCTGTCCCCCGAAATTGGCTTTTGTCCCAATTATGTCCCAGCTGCTTCCGTTCTCCAGTCCAACTTCTCCCCAAAAGATGACAAACACTTGGGCCTACTTTTCCTTCTCCCCTCGTCCTTTCTTCCTTCACCAAAAACCAATCCATTCCATTTGATTATTTGCCCCCAACTAAAGGAAAAACAACTCGGTCCAAGTTAATTCAAGCTTCCTCCCCTGTTACGGTCCAAGTCTCAGGCGAGAAGAAAAAGAATGGGCCCTGGCCCATTGTTAATTCCAGAGGTGGAAGGAAATAATTGCTTATGATCCAAAAATATAAAGAGCCGGTTTTTTCTTCGATAGCCTATTTGTGTTAACATTTTTTCTTCACCTAAAACATATTGAATTCATGGCACTTGGTGGTAATGGTTTTATTGCCATTTCATAGTTAATCAGCTCTAAAACAAGCATTATTTATCTCAAACATATCATGAAATATTCACATTGAACACATTAAATCAATATGTTTTCGACAATTATCACTAGTAATCTAATTTGCCTCCTTAGCCTAGTTTAGAGAGGAAAATCCCACTTTTCAAGGGAGACTCAATCGAGTTGGTTTTCCTTCCGCTTTCTAAGCCACATAAACTAGGTTGAGTTAGGGAAACCCTCAATATTGAATTGAACAAGTCGATTTATCATGGTTACACCGTCCGACGTTAGAGTTGAGTGAGGGAGTAAGTCGATTACCGATTGTCTAAATCAAGAGGGTCGAGTGACACGGCCTTTCATCCCCACCTCGGTTTAGCAATTGAGACTGTGGTCTCCGACCACATATGCTTTCCTCTGCGGTTCATGATTAACGTGCCCAAGGCAATCGTTCAAATCCAGATAGCATGGTAGCGGTTAGGGGGAAGCGAAACCCGAGTGGCTTTCCCACAAAAGAGTTTTCAAACCAAATTACCTTTGCTTTCTTTCATTTCAATTAGCAAACCTTTAAACCAAATTTTTATCGCTAGATAATGATTTCAACAACCGAAATAGGGGTAGACGGACCGGCCCGGGTCGATATCTAAATACTTGCCCTATACTGCACCCGATTAGAGTTTAATAACTTGGGCTCTAATTGGGGTTTAAGTGTAGTGTAGTTTCATGCGAGTCAAGTTTTTGTCACCGTCGCTAGGGACTAACGGTCTGTTATTCTGAAAAAGTTGTTGCTTGTTAATCTAGCTTTTGATTTCCAATTTTGCAAGTGTGTGTGTTCTTTGCTTGTGCTAGACTTGGGGGTCGTTTGCTTCAAGGATTTGGAAGTGGGATTTAGTTCTCAAATCCCACACATGAAGGATTTGTCCAAAAGCCATTGTTTGTTGAGCCCAAAAGGAGGGTACCAAATCCGTGGGGTCCACGGATTTGGGGCTCCAAATCAGTGGGCCCCACGGATTTGTAAATCCCACCTCATACCCTGGGATTTGGAGACAAGCTGAAAAACCATCAAATCCATGATAAAAATAGCTCAACAAACAAAAGATTTCCTCAAATCCATAATGCCCAAAATCCCTAATAAATCCCAAGGTTTTTTATTAGCAAATCCATGACAAAATCCTCGTTATAAAATCCTTGAAGCAAACAACCCCTTGGTGTTTTCCAATTGTGTGTAGGTGGTGCATGACCCGGAGCAACCCGACACCCTTGCTACAACTTGACGAGGACATAAATCAAACTCTCCGACTCCTAGCAAGGGAGAGAGAGCTTGCCGAGGCAAGGAGAAGGAGTGAAAGAGGGGGACAACAATTGAGTCCCGGTGTTAGTGAAGAAGTGGAAGTTGAACCCATCATTAAAGAGGAAATGACGGGGAACTAAAGGCAAGATGGAGCCTCTCAAGCCCCCCATATGAATGAGGAGGTGGGAGAAGAAGGAGCCCCGAGGACATTGGGGTACTATATGGCCCCAAGGCCGGCGGACATTCAATCGCCGATCCTACATCCTCCGGTGGCGGCAAACAATTTCGAGATCAAGCCGGCACTAGTGACTATGATACAAAGTAATGCTCACTCTCGGGGAAGGCACTTAGGTAGGTAAATAACCGCCCACCTCGGTCTATCACCTCATGGGACGACCTCCTCAACAAGTTTATGGCTCGTTATTGCCCGCCTTCGAAGACGGCGGAGTGGAGAAAGAAGATTACACATTTTGAGCAAGAAGAGGACGAAACCTTGAGGGATTCTTGGGAGAGGTACTTCGATTACTTTCTTCAGTGCCCTCACCACGGGTTTGAAGAACAATTTCAGATTGAAACCTTCTACGAAGGCCTAATGCAAGAAGATAAGATCCTCATTGACTCCTTGTGTCAGGGGAAGTTGATGAATATGGCTCCGCCCCAAATAACCGAGATCCTAGAAGACATGGCCCTTAAGGGGTATGATTGGGGGTTGTATAGAAGTGGAAGAAGAAGCAATGAAAGGGGAGTGAGAAGCATGGGAGTGAGTGCTCCGCTTGAGGCAAAGTTGGATAAGTTGCTTGAGGTTATGCTTGAATATAAAAGGCAAGGAAAACGGGCAGTAATGTCGTGCGACTGGTGCTCGAGTACTAGCCACGAGATAGCAGAGTGCCACGCAATGAAGGAGGCAACCACTACGGAGGAGCAAGTCAACTTTGTGGAAAATGCTAGGGTCAACAACCCGTATAGCAATACTTATAACCCCGGATGGAGGAACCACCCCAACTTTGCTTGGGCATCACCGCCTAATCCAAGGCCCCCCGGGTTTCCAAAGCGCCACGGGGAACTTCCAACCTTGGCCAACCTTCATCCAACAAAGGCCCCAACTCAAAGGCTCAAACTTTCAACAACCGTACCAACCACAAGGTGCCCTAGGGTTTCAACAACAACATCAACCCGACAAGTTATCCAAGCTTGAAGACCTGGTGAACACCTTTGTGAGTACGAGTAGCCACAAGTTTGAGAAGATTGACCAATTTATGGATGTGGCGACTATCAAGTTTACCTCGGTTGAGGCGGGTCTCCGAAGCCTTCAAGCGAGCCTTCAAAGTTTGGAGGTGCAAATTGGCAACCTTGCCGGTATCCTCACCGAGAGACCCAAGGGAGCTTTACCTTCCCAAACCGTGGTGAACCCCAAGGATCAAGCTGGGGTGAATGCACTTCAAGTGAGGAGTGTGAAGGTGGCTCTGGAGGTCACCACGGAAGAAGCAATAGAGAAGGAAGAGTCCAACAAGGAAGAGACTAATTTGAGGAAAAGAGAGAAGAAGCCCTCGAGAAATGAGAGGAAGGCGGCAAGGCAGGCATTGTCAGAGGATGGATACGTGCCACCTCTTCCTTATCCCACAAGAATGTACAAGGAGAGGTTGGACAACGAGTGTGGAGGGTTCATGGAAATGCTACACAACCTCCACCTCAACATCCCATTCCTCGAACCATGGCGCAAATTCCAAGATATGCCAAGTACCTCAAAGGATTCCTCATCAAAAGCCAAGGCTTGAAGGCCTCGCCAACGCGATAGTTGGCGAGGAGTGCTCGGTTTTCCTCCTCGACCGCTTGCCCAAAACGCGGTCTGACCCAGGTATCTTTACTATCCCACTAGATATTGGTGATCACCAAATAGACAATGCCTTGGCGGACCTAGGAACTAGTGACACGACCCAATCCTTTTTGAAAACCAAACCACAACTCAAACCAAAACCGGTTACTCCGGAGCAACCCAAACTACATTTTAAAATAAACAAACTGACATTACTTAAGAGTTTTTAACGAAAAGCCCCAACACTTGGGCAAAATTCTCAATCTTAAACACTTAAAATGACTTAACACAGAATCTCCAGTTTATACTAATAACCATGAAACAGAATAATTAACTAATCTAACTTGACTCCTCACGAGCTTTCCGATATCCCGACGACGCTGGTACTGCTGCTCGCCTCGCCCTGCTTCTTCTCATTATCCACTTCTGCTAGAATATCCTCAACCTGGTGAGTGAGAAGGGGTCAGTCTCGTCCTTACTTCCTAAGGTCTTTGCCCTAGGCAAACTCCTTACTAAACACATTATTAGGGGAAAGCCTTCCTAGCATGAAAGCTGTTCTCGCTTTCTGCTCTTAAATAACCATTCTTATCAACTCATTTCAACATTAACTCATAAAAGTTCTCGACCTCAATACTTATCTCAACACAAAACACTAGGACCACCGGGTTACGTCTCGCCGTCCGGTGTCCTACCCTAGTATGCCAACCGCGTTACGTCTCGCCGTCCGGTTGCATACCCAAACTCGGCAATGGTACTGCGTTACGTCTCGCCGTCCAGTCCATGCCCGTCAACTACTGCGTTACGTCTCGCCGTCCAGTAGTGACCCAACCGCCCAGGGGTTCCTCATACCATCAATCCATACATCATCACATACATTCATACATAGCACAATGCGTGCCTCCACCCTTACAGGCGGTGGGATGCCTCACACACATATCGCGCATACTAGAAAATTAACTAAATAATAACGGAAATAAAAGACATAAACTAAAAGACCTACGATAGAGATTTTACCACCTTTACACTCACCTCTTTAGTCTCATCAACGTCTGCATTCTCACGCTCAAGCCCCGCACGTTTTTCCTCTTTTGGCTCCTCCTCTATCGGTTCATCGTCTTCCTCTTAAACGACCCTAACCATTGGAGCTCCGCCGCCATTCTCTTCAAGGTCCCTCCTCGGCCCACAATTCAGCGGCCAACTACGAACTGCCGACACCCCGGGTCGTTTGGGAGGATAGGGTCAGGGCCTCTCCATCACTTTACCCCCGCCAGTTGCGATCACCGATGTCGAGTTGTCGGCCTTTCTTTCGCCTCTAATAGACGCGGCTCTTCCCCTCCTACTAATCGATGTGAACCTCTTCATCACACGAGACTACGAAGTTTGATCGGCTGCTAACTTTCTCGCCTTCTTTCCCTCCTTAGCCGGATTATCCCAGGAAACCTATTAATAAGAAATTCATACTCTAAGACAACCTTTCTCGATTTAAAAGCCTCCTTTTTATCAACCCAAATACCCTGTATTCAAAGTACCATCCCCAAACCTCACTCCAAAGGTCCCTTAACCCCCTTTAAAATTTTTCTAGAAATACTCCCTTCAAAACCGACTATTTTTCTTCATTATTTTTATCTTGGACGAATTTTCCACCTAACTTGAACCATCTTAAAAATTCGGATAATAATTTTCCTACATCAATCATGAGTACTTATACCCTGGAAAATTATAAAACCCTTATAAACTCCTCAGAAATATTTTTATTTAATTAAAATGAATGTTAGAACAATTTCTAAAAATAGAAATAAATCTTCAAAAATCCTCAAATTAAATTACAGTCATCTCCTAGATCTCCTCAATTGATAAAATTATTAAACACAGGAAACACACCCACAGGGATTCCAAACAATTTAAAACATCTAAAACGAGTTACTCAAAATTTCCAGCAACTTTAGTGACCACACAACTTCTGTCACTAAAATCCTGAACGTCTGTTGCTAAAACCTAAAAATTGCACCCTCACGAAAAATCACCAACTCGATCGATCTAACTGAAAGGGATCAAGTTCCCTTACCTCTAGAACGTGCCTAGGCCAAGGTTGGATGACCCGGGACGTTGATCTCCTTGTTGATCGAACCCTCAACGTCACCGCTAATAAAAATACGAGGTTGGATTAGACTATCGATAAATCGAGTTTAGAAATCACGAAGGGGTGCGTGATCCTTACCTAGAATGAAAATTATGGGGTCAGGGTCGGGATCGGGATCAGGGTGAGGTGGACGCTCTCTTCTCATCCTTCTTTTTTCTTCTTCTTCTTCTCTCTTCTCCGCGGCGCGGGTGCTGCTGCTGCTTGGCGGCGGGATTATTTCTCTGGCAAAATAATTGGAGAGGGTGGGGTGGGAATCTTGCTGGGGCGTGGGGTTAAAAGGGTTTGGGAATTATTTGGGTTTTTGCAGGTGGAGGGCCGCCGACCATATGGGTCTGTATATATGTAATTTTTTTAATTATAGTAATAATAATAATAACAATAATAGTTATTATTATTATTCCTAATTCGCGGTTGTAACTCTTAGTTCTTAACCGTCAATCCAACCGATCAAGTATTAAGGTCAAACCTAAATCTAAATTAACGGGGTGTTACATTTCCTCCACCCTTACAAAAAATTTCGTCCCCGAAATTTTTTCGGAACTCATCCTTCAATCAACACCCTTCTTATACTTCCTTCCCACGATCATCTATTCTTACTATAACAACTTCTTTGGTAACCCTTTGCTCAAATAAGTTTCCTTAGCTTGCAGCACTCGTGTAACCATAAGTGTCTCACTGCCCTTTTTACTTCCCAGCTTGATCCAAACATGGTGAAACAAAATGCCAATTCGACTTGTCAAGTTGATCCAATTCTCTTGGTAGTTGACGTTGAATCTAAATCCAAAATCGAGACATCACATTTCCCCCCTCCTTAAGAAGAATTTCGACCACGAAATTTGTTCGTTGTGACGACTCCAAGTTTCACTTGTGATAATCTCCTTGCAAGGAGTTGTACCTCCTTCTAGCCTTGATGTATTGATCCCATGACATCTTGTTAGGCTCCCTATGATGTACTTAGTTCTTCCTTCGCTTGCTTAGGTGGCCCTAGTATTTTTCAAAGTCTAACTTTCAGCTGCTCCTTGGGGTTGTAGCCCTATGTTCAATTCTCCTGAACGCCACGACCCTTCCTTGCACCCTTTCCTCTCGATTATGGCGACATTTGCAATAAATCCTTGGCTCTACCAGTCCATGTACTATCTGCTTGGCTCCTTCCAGAATCTTATTCTGATCAGCTCACATCCCCATAGAATATGAGCTACCTTGACCCTCCTCTTCTCACTCATGAAGGGGTTTCACTAAACGATCCTTCTAGGAACCTGCTCCTTCTCCTTCCCAAGACATATCATACCCCCTGGGTCATCCTAAAGTTATTTCCTTATCATGGTTAGAGTATACTGGAGATTCTAAAAATTTCCGAAAGACTCTGACTCGTTTGGCCAAACTTTTAACTGACACTCCCTTTTTCCTTTCCTTTTAAAAACTTAAACCTAAAAAAATAAACTCAGATCGTCACTCCAGTATTCCTAGGAGGCCAAGGAATAGAGGAGTGCCGGCTCTGATACCAAAATGACTCGACCCGATCCTTTTTGAAAACCAAACCACAACTCAAACCAAAACCGGTTATTCCGGAGCAACCCAAATTACATTTTAAAATAAACAAACTGACATTACTTAAGAATTTTTAACGAAAAGCCCCAACACTTGGGAAAAATTCTCAATCTTAAAAACTTAAAACGACTTAACACAGAATCTCCAGTTTATTCTAATAACCATGAAGCATAATAATTAACTAATCTAACTTGACTCCTCACGAGCTTTCCGATATCCGGACGACGATGGTGCTGCTGCTCGCCTCGCCCTGCTTCTTCTCATGATCCACTTCTGCTAGACTATCCTCAACCTGGTGAGTGAGAAGGGGTCAGTCTCACCGTTACTTCCTAAGGTCTTTGCCCTAGGCAAACTCCTTACTAAACACATTATTAGGGGAAAGCCTACCTAGCATGAAAGCCGTTCTCGCTTTTTGCTCTTAAATAACCATTCTTATCAAATCATTTCAACATTAACTCATAAAAGTTCTCGACCTGTATCCTTATCTCAACAGAAAACACTAGGACCACCACGTTACGTCTCGCCGTCCGGTGTCCTACCCCAGTATGCCAACCGCGTTACGACTCGCCGTCAAGTTGCATACCCAAACTAGGCAATGGCACTGCGTTACGACTCGCCGTCCAGTCCATCCCCGTCAACTACTACGTTACATCTCGCCGTCCAGTAGTGACCCAACCGCCCGGGGGTTCCTCATACCATCAATCCATACATCATTACATACATTCATACATAGCACAACGCGTGCCTCCACCCTTACAGGCGGTGGGATGCCTCACACACATATCGCGCATACTAGAAAATTAACTAAATAATAACTGAAATAAAAGACATAAACTAAAAGACCTACGACAGAGATTTTACACCCTTTACACTCACCTCTTTAGTCGCATCAACGTCTGCATTCTCACGCTCAAGCCCCGCGCGTTTTTCCACTTTTGGCTCCTCCTCTATCGGTTCATCGTCTTCCTCTTCAACGACCCTAACCATTGGAGCTCCGCCACCATTCTCTTCAAGGTCCCTCCTCGGCCCACAATTAAGCGGCCAACTACGAACTGCCGACACCCCGGGTCGTCTGGGAGGATAGGGTCGGGGCCTCTCCATCACTTTACCCCCGCCAGTTGCGATCACCGATGTAGAGTTGTCGGCCTTCCTTTCGCCTCTAATAGACGCGGCTCTTCCCCTCCTACTAATCGGTGTGAACCTCTTCATCACGCGAGAATACGAAGTTCGATCGGCTGCTAACTTTCTTGCCTTCTTTCCCTCCTTAGCCGGATTATCCCAGGAAACCTATTAATAAGAAATTCATACTCTAAGACAACCTTTCTCGATTTAAAAGCCTCATTTTTATCAACCCAAACACCCTCTACTCAAAGTACCATCCTCAAACCTCACTCCAAAGGTCCCTTCACCCCTTTTAAAATTTTTCTAGAAATACTCCCTTCAAAACCGACTATTTTTCTTAATTATTTTTATCTTGGACGAATTTTCCACCTAACTTGAACCTTCTTAAAAATTCGGATAATAATTTTCCTACATCAATCATGATTACTTATACCCTGGAAAATTATAAAACCCTTATAAACTCCTCGAAAATATTTTTAGTTAATTAAAACGAAAGTTAGAACAATTTCTAAAAATAGAAATACATCTTCAAAACTCCCCAAATTAAATTACAGCCATCTCCTAGACCTCCCTCAATTTATAAAATTATTAAACCCAGGAACAAACACCCAAAGGGACCCGAAACAATTTAAAACATCTAAAACGAGTTTCTGAAAATTCCAAGCAGCTTTAATGACCACCCAACTTCTGTCACTAAAAGCCTGAACGTCTGTTGCTAAAACATCAGAATTGCACCCTCACGAAAAATCACCAACTCGATCGATCTAACTCAAAGGGATCGAGTTCCCTTACCTCTAGAACATGCCTAGGCCTAGGTTGGATGATCCGAGACGTTGATCTCCTTGTTGATCGAACCCTCAAAGTCATCGCTAATAAAAATACAAGCTTCGGATTAGACTATAGATAAATCGAGTTTAGAAATCAGGAAGGGGTGCGTGATCCTTACCTAGAACGAAAGGGATGGGGTCGGGATCCGGATCAGGATGAGGTGGACGCTCTCTTCTTCTCCTCCTTCTTTTTTTTTTCTTCTTCTTCTCTCTTCTCCGCGGCGCGGGTGCTGCTGCTGCTTGGCGACGGGATTATTTCTCTGGCAAAATAAGTGGAGAGGGCGGGGTGGGAATCTTGCTGGGGCGTGGGGTTAAAAGGGTGTGGGAATTATTTGGGTTTTTGCAGGTGGAGGGTCGCCGGCCCTCTGGGTCTGTATATATGTAATTTTTTTTTAATTTAGTAATAATAATTATAGTTATTATTATTATTCCTAATCCGCGGTTGTAACTCTTAGTACTTAACCGTCAATCCAACCGATCACGTATTAAGGTCAAACCTAAATCTAAATTATCGGGGTGTTACAGCTAGTGTGAATGTGATGCCCTACAAGCTTTTCAAAAAGTTAGAAGTAGGTGAACTTAAAACCTCTAAGCTTAGCATCACCTTAGCCGACCGTTCGGTCATTAGCTCGAGAGGTATAGTGGAGGACATGATGGTGAGAGTGAGAAAGTTTTGCTATTCGACCGACTTCGTGATTCTCGACATAAGTGAGGACTCGGATATGCCCCTCATCCTCGGTCGTCCCTTTCTTGCAACCGCCAAGGCATTGATAGATGTTAATGAGGGAACCCTAATTTTGAGGGATGGTAAGGAGAGAATCAAGCTTGAAATTGATCCTAGGGTGAGGAGTGATAAAGTGAAGGGGGTAGTTTCAAATGATGTGAATGAGAGTGCAGGAGATCCACCTAAGGCAAACCCCACCATTACTTGTGCTTGGAGAAGAAGGATGAAGGGAGCTTTGACCCGAAAGATGTGGGAGCCCAAAGCAATGATGGCCAACTCAAGGAGCCTAAGATGGGAGGCTACAAGCCTCGCCTCGAGAGTGGGGTGGATCCACTCTCAGTGGCATCACGTTTGAAGTCGTGATTGATCCTCAACCGTCAAGCTAATGACGATAATCAAGAGCTTGTTGGGAGGCAACCCAACGGAGGTTTGTTTTCTTTTCCTTAGTTTTCATTTTAGTGTCTTGTGAAGGGTTCGAGTGGTGAAGTGGTGTCCCCGTGCCGAGTGTTGTGATTTTGCGGCTTATGGTTGTGTTGTGAACGATTAGGAGGCTTGGAGGAGTATGTTGAGTCAAATTTTTTGCAGAAGTGCCCTGTTTTCACTTCAGTTCACGGACAGATTGCTGAGTTCACTGTTGCTAAGACCGTGAACAGGAAAACACGTTCGTGAACTGGGCGTTGATGCATGTTCACCACCTGTCAACCCCTCAGTGTTCACGGACGCATTTGCGAGTTCACGGTCACCAAGACCGTGAACTCAGAGCTCTGCCTATAAAAGGGGCGTGAACGGCGACCCTTCACTTCACGACCAAATTCTCGCCGGGAAATTCAAATCTTCGTCGAAAAACGCGAAAACCCGTCGTTTTTTCGATCTTTACCACATTTCCGGCGAGCAAAACCCAAAACCAACATCATACCCAGCCTCCTCTCCTCAAAACCGGCCTGTGCTGAGATTTTTGGGTGATTTGGAGCATATTTTTTCCGGCCAAGTCAATGGCGACGAGTCTCCGGCAAGCTTCCGATGAAGCTCCGTTGACCCCTCTCTTGTCAGTTTTTCGACTAGGTTTTCACCGTCCTCGCTCGCACCTCACTTCCTCCCTCGTCCTACTTGAGTCTCCAGGTTTGTTTTTGCTTGGCATGATTGAATCTAGTTAGGGCGAGGACTTAGGTGAATTAGGTCGTGTGATTGATGGATTGATTATTGCATGATCTTAGTGAGCCTTGGTGGGCGTGTTTGAACCGAATTGTGCTTATTTTTAGAATTTACCCACCGAGTGCTATGTTATGAATGCAGGTGGAGTTTGTTTTTGATTGGTGGATGGTAGCCACCGTGGTAGGGGTTGCGGTTCTAATTTTTGTGTGTTTGAACCGTGAAATACCCACAACAATGCCACGGTGGTTTGAGCTTAAATGTTTTAGCCATGGTGGAAAAACAAGTGTGGGGGGAATCTCTTTTCCTCCCAATGAGCGGTATATGACGGATGTTTCCACGTATGGTGTGTGTTTGTGCAGGATGGTTAACATGGATCACCCATATCTTGTGGCGCTAAGGATCGGCCCCGAAGGTGAGCCAGAGACGTTGTTCTGGGCATCCTCAAGAGTCGTTAACCATTGGAAACTCGACTTCGCCCAGTTCGATAGGCTTCATTGCGGAGATGCAATGAGAGATGCAGTGGTGCACCCCCAATGGCGCGAGCACTTGATCTTGAAGATGGCACTTAGGAGGAGCTTTGCGTTAAGTTTTTCAGCACCTTCGCCATACGCAAGAGTCTATGCCTACTCGGTCATCCCGTACGCAGGGTCGAGTTCCGATAGGGAGGGGAACCTCGTGACTTGAGCTACGACGAATTAGCCAGAGCCCTCGGAGTGGAATTCAACCGTAGGGACGAGTGGGGGGAAGACGCCATTCGAAGTTTTGACGCGAATGCCTCATTTCTGAAGATGTGTCTTCCAAAGTACCGAAGGAAGAAGTTCAAGTCGGCCCTCACAACGGCATCCACACTCCAGCCCTAGTGGCGTGTCATGGTTGCACTCCTGGCTCGTTCCCTCTACCCAGCTTACCACAATCCAAACAAGATTACCGAGAGAATCTTACCGGCGTGTGCTTGCATTGCAGTCCGTCAAGTACATTGCACCTAGGTTCAGTCATAGCCACATCTT
Organism: Linum tenue; assembly: GCA_946122785.1. Lineage (NCBI taxonomy): Eukaryota > Viridiplantae > Streptophyta > Magnoliopsida > Malpighiales > Linaceae > Linum > Linum tenue. The sequence continues at coordinate 45,890,005 of CAMGYJ010000008.1, read as the reverse complement.
TTGCTAGGGCCAAATGGGGGGCCCATCGTTACGTCACGTCCATGGTTCCGTACATCACTCTCCTTGCCAGATACTTTGATGTCAACCTCTCAGTGTGCTCGAAGGAGGGAGGCACTCAGAGATTTGAGGAAGGCACTCTGCACACCATGCGCTTATTGCGCACCTTTGGCCCAATACGGTACATCGAGGGATTGAGTCCAGACCCTGAGGTCCCACCAGCAGCAGAGAAGCCACCTGCTCGTGCACCTGGCCGCCACCGGCGCCTAGCGCTCCCGCGCCCTGCACACCAGCAACCACCACCAGGAGCAGGCGATCCCCTCGTCCAGAGGGTGTATTGCCTTAATACGGCTTCTTGGGATTCTCATCCCGCCTCGAGCTACAATCTTACATCCTCGAGCGCATGGCTCGACACCAGGGTATCCTACTCGAGTCTAGCGAGGGTCCATCCACCAGAGAGAGGTAGCCGACGAGAGAGACATGTGGCAGAGCGGAGTCCTTTCGCCTCACTTCTCTACTTGTAACCCTAAACTTGTTTTATTTTTGTTATTGTTATTTGTGTGTGATATGAACTACTATTACTATCTATTGTGATTGTAATAACCTCGCCTTGAGCGAGTCGTATTGTGCTTGTGTGTGTTTTTTGTTGTCTCTCCTTGAAGCTCAAATTATCCTACCCCGGTTTGATTCCTACATTCACTCACCAAGTCCAAGCGGTAACATCAAGTCTACCCCTTTCTTACGCCATTGAGGGCAATGCCGAGTTTAAGTGTGTGTGTGTGGGGGGGGGGGTGTAGTCTACTAGTATGCTTGTGTGAGTGAGATGTTGCTTGGAGCCTTTTGTATGCCCAAATTTCAAATTTTTGAGGGCTCCAAGCAAAGTTTGCATGTTCAAAGTGGCCGGATGGTGGGAAATTCTCGTGTTTGTGGCATTAATCTTGAACTGTTGCATGTGATTGAGTATAGTTCTCAAGTGTGCATAAATGAATGGATGTCTTGACTTCATCCTTTGTTATTTACAATTGCCATGCATCATTTTTGTGAATTGGAATAGATGGTTGGGTAACTAGGTAGCCTGTGAGCTTTGAGCCGTTCGTTTCTTTCGGTGTGATAGTTCCCTCTGACCATGGTGTGTAGCATCACAGTTGTCACTAGAAAATATGATGGAGGCATAGGATTAGTCCACGCCCTAAATGTTGATTGTCACAAAATGACTCATCCTTTAGTCAACCACTTTGAGTCGTGCGACTTCGTGGGTCGTTCTTGATTTAGGAGCTTCGTTCGTGTGAGCTTAAAGGTGTTAGTAGAACGACCCCCGAATCCTTTCTTTGTGTCCTAACATGAGTCGCCCGTGTGTCCCGGAGCTCTTACCGTTGAGTTTCCATAGAGGGTGTACATAGGAGGTTTGTGTGTGATTCTTGCTAGGAATGCAAAATGGAGTGTAGTGTTGGAGTTAGTTCCTAAAAAAAAGTGCATTGGTCAATAAATGTTTAGGTGGCAAGTGTTTTTACTCTCTAATACCCCCCTCAAAAAGAAAAAGAAAAAAAAGAGAAAGAAAGGAAAAGAAAAGAGAAACGAAAAAGTGGTAATAAAAGGGGGTAAATAAAGTAGAGTGCCACGAAAAACCAAAGTACATGCTCTAGGAGGGGTTTCTTGGCACGCAAGCCATCGAAACCCCCACATTGTTTAGAACTCCGTCACTACCAAACTTTAAAAGAACTAGCAAGAGTTGACCGAGGAAGAGTGCTTCAAGTTAGTTCATGATGGGTGACAGTTGGAAGGGAGAGATAAGAGTTTTGGCCGATGCTAGTGGCCTTTGATTGAAGAGAAGGTTTTTAGTCAAAACCATAGACCCTTCAGGTTTAGGTTGAAGATGTAGAACCTCACGTCATGATTGCCACCACCCAAAAAACCCATGGCCAAGCCAATCGCCAGTCATCTGAACCTGTGTCTAAGACCTACAGACGAGCTAGTGGTGACAACCATCTCGTGAACTCTAGCATTTAGAGGTTACCGCCGTGGTACTGAGACGATAGGGCCGAGAGGTTACGATTGTGCACATCTTTTGCACCAAAATGGTCCAGACCCCACTGGTCTTGAGAGTGAGTGATCCATTCTTGTTTTACTTATCATTTCACACCCCGGTGAGGACCTTCGTTGCCTTTGCATTTGTTCCTCGGACTTGAATTCCATGCATGGTTGGTTGTGGTCGATAAGTGGTTTTGTTGAGACTTGCATTTATCCATGAATAAGTTGAGAACTTTTCGTTTGCCCGTTTTGGTGGCTTTGAATGTCTTTTGCGGTGGATGTCGGTACTGCTTGCAACGATTCATGTGTTGATTGTCAATAAACATCGAGAATTCCCGCTTCGTGTCCTTAGAGTTGTCCCCAAAGCATTTGTGTAGGTTGAAATATTACCGTGTGCGTGAAATGGTTTGCTTGGGGACAAGCAAACATCTATGTGTGGGGCAATGATTCGGGCTTAATTACACATGTTTTGCCCCCGCTTGACTTAGATGTTTGTGCCAAATTCGCTCATTAAAGATTGGTTTTACGCGAGATTCTTCGTGTTTGAGTGCTTTTCAGGATTTAACAGGTGGAACCAGCCTCGGAGTCGAAAGATTGGCGAAAAGGATAAAAAACCGGGAGAAGAGGTGAAAAAGCGCCAGTTCACGGCTAAAGGAAGGAGTTCACGGTTATGCAAGACCATGAAGAAAGGGAGTTGACCGTGAAGCGCAAGGCGTCCAAAGCCAATTTGAAGGTTACTGATGCAAGGCGAGTTCATGGTCACTAAGACCGTGAACACAGGCCGTTTCCCGTGAACTGACCTGAGCGATGCGGAGCGTTTTGGCGCATGCATGGAAATCACCGACGCGTTTGATGGTCCACAACTTTGAACTCAACTCTTCTCGGGTTTAAAAGCTGAGCTCCAAGGAGGAGAGAAGGAGAGCCCACTTTTGTGAGAGAAACACCTTCTTCAGCATTCTAGTGAGATGATATGGTCCCAATTGGATCAATCCACAATTCACAATTACTTGCCAAAGAAGCCATCTCAACTCACTTGAAGAATTCTGATTTTTGGCCAAGTGTTGAAACAGTTTCAGGATGCCTACTTTGGAAGCTTGTATCTCACAAATAGCTCAATGAAAATTGGAGGTCAAGGGCTTGTTTTGAAGATAAAGTTGCCATGTTTCCAATGGTATGTGTAGACACCACATTTTGTCCGGAACAATCATGCTAATTATATATATATATATATATATATATATATATATATATATATGTAAAAAAGAAAACTTAATTGTAGCATCACAATGATATTTGGAAAGGAAGTTTAAAATAATATGGTTGAGACTAGCAGTTGCAAGTCAATAAATACCATTGTTCATTAATATAATGTTTAAGGCTAATCGAGGCTCTAACATTTGGAATTTGAGTGCAACGGTGTTGGGTTTGATCGATCGAGATACATTTCTTTAGACTAACCTTTTTACATCGTATACATGCTATTGATTGACGAATAAATCACTATATAATACAAGTATACAAGACTATGTGATTACAACGAAAGCATTAAACGAAATTCCAAAGGTCTTCATGACTTGGGCCCATACGCAGGTACCTGCAAAAGAAGAGAGATTCAGTCAATTCAAGCCCAACTCGGCCCAAGCCCAACTCGGCCCAACCAGTTCTGTCCAAAAAATAACCATAAACCGACCATGACCAAATCGGTCTAACCAAATCCTATCCACAGCCGACCTCAACAGGGTGGCACGCTCTTCAAAGTCGAAATAAAAAAATGGACGAATCATATGGTGACACACGGCGGGTTGGTTTGCTTTAAATGAGCTCAAGGAGCTCTTCGTTATGGGAGAAGGATTAGAGAGGGAGGAAATCGCTCAGAAGTAATTTGGTTTCTTTCTTGAATACGTAGTTCAGTTGAGAGATTAGCAAAGAGAGAAGGGTGCAAGAAGGCAGCGAGCTAGGAACCATCGCCATCAAGCATCGGAAACCAGGTTGGCGCTTGTACGCTTCTGCTTTGTAATCCAGTTTTGTTCAAGTTTCTTCACTTTTGTTACGCAAAATCTCATATTTTTCAAGCTTCTTTATTACTGCCTCGACTTCTTTTTTTATTACTCCATAGTTATTAGATCATCATATCATCTACGTGGACTCAATTCATTGAATTTACCATGATCTACTTACATCAATCCACTTTCATTTGAGCACTTACTATTTTGGTCAGCACTTCGATTTACTTCCCATCATCTGTATACCAGCTATACTATTTCTAGTTTACTACTACTATGAGAACGTATTATCTTGCTAAATTTCTGTAGTGCTTTCAAATTCCTTTTTAGAGGATAGGTCCTAAGCACTCGATTACTGTATGCAAGCAAATTAAGGTAGGATTCCAATAGACAGAGGTCTATGGAAAGAAGTCAAAACCATTTTTTAGAAGTTCACAAGATTAGTCCAGATCTATATCTGGTTCCAACAAAAACCACCCAAACACAATTAAATTCAGATTTCAGAATCCACTTTAGCGAAATCAAGAGCAATGGCAGTGATTTAGTATAAAATCAGTACCCATTTTGGTTAAAGCCGTCCCGAATTAAGAATCCATATAAGGATTCACAGCCGTAGTTCATTAGTAAACTAGTAACACAAAACAACAATATCCCCAAAAATCATATCTGTAAATTATCTCCTAGCTCACTAAAATCACCATTCTTGCCAAGAAACCAGATTCGTAGATAATGAAAGATATGCAAACTCACAAATCAAAACCAGCGAAACCCATTTTTTTTCCCCTACCATAAACTCGGATCTACAAACAAACTATATTTTTTTTCTAGTTTAACCTTCCTAGTTAAACCAATCAGAGTTAGGAGACCTCACCTAAATCTCTAGGTATTCGAATCTGCAAAAGGAAAAAATAGAATTAGAACCCAGCGCAAGTAAATATTCAAACAAGAACAAGAAGAAAAAAATTAAACCCACCAAGAGAGAGTCCGCCCCTGCGCCGTCGGCAGTTTCTCTTCCCGACGGCGGCGACACCTGCTCCGGCGGCAGCGGCTGTCTCCTACCTGCTTCTTTTCCCTTCGTCCAAAACCAATCCTCAAAGAGCCACAAGAAAACGAAAGAAATATTAGCCGAATCCCAATAAAAATCACCTAAAACAAATCGAAAAGACCATGCATGTCTCGATCTTACCTAGATCGAAACCCTCTCGGTTGATTTCGTCTAGTGTGAGCGGTCTTTTAGGCGAATCGAACAGGGAGAGAGGGAGGCTTTGTGTAGGTTGAAGACGAGGAGGAAGAGGTGAGAAAGAGGCGTTTTCTTCACCTCTGATCTGGACTATTGGGAGGATGTCGGCGACGTGGTTTGATTAGGCTAGGGTTTCGTTGTTCTCGTTCTCTGGAAGAGAGAGGCGAGGCGAGGTGAGAAGATGGTGGGTTAGGTTTTTTGGTTGGTTCTGGAGAGGACGAGAGAATCGGCCGAGAGAGAGAGAGGGAGAGTGGAGGCAGCCGCCTCTTGGTTAGGATGGATTAGGGTTTGCTTAGAGAGGTTTATATACCTCATTAATTACAAATACTAAAATGCCCTTAGGGTTTCTAATAAATTACGTGGCCTTGCCACCGTCCTTTTGAGTAATTACCAAGCTGCCCTTCCCCCATCTCTACACTAAAACGAGAAACAAAAAATAAATGCTGCAGGAGGGGGTTCGAACCCGCGTCCTCAGGGGCGAAGACGCACCGATTAGTAAGCCAGCCAGCTGGGCTGCTGGCCCATCATTTGTTAATTTAACCATCCCGCTTAGTTTTCTTTGTTTAAAGTTCTTAATACGAAATGTTGAACGCGGATTAAGTTTATCTTGCCTCTTCTCTAATACATCGAAATATTTCATAATGACTAAAATCCTTGCAATAATCAATTGAAATTTTATTAACAAAGTTATAATACGAGATTTACGTTCAGTGGGACGTGATAAAATTACACCCAAAACGATCAAAGTCAAGAACCACGATCGGTGGAACGTGGTTAAGATTACATTTTAAATCATCAAAGTCACAAACGAACTACGTGGACTTTGATCCCGTCTAACGGGTACGTAGGCAACCGATAAGGTTCGAGTCCAACTAACCAATTAACTTTATCTTTAAATTTTTACGTCAGTGGGCGTATAATTAAATTACAGCTAATATGATTAAAATTATTTAATGGTCCAGTGGGACCCAAAAATTACAAAATTATTACCAAAATACACCCAACTCGTATAAAAACTTATCGACTTAAGTAGTACCGATTCAGGGCGTTGTGGGGTGTGATTTCACTTCCCCACACGTAACCGTACTCCCGAACCCATATCTCTAATCGCAGACCATAACTCCGTTCTGACCCTAAGGTTAGAGCCGATTCAAAGAGTGTTTGATCCACTCCAAGTAAGATCGATGGCGACTCCCAAAAATGCCGACGCGACGACATCGGGGCCCCGGAGGGACGGTTGCGACAGTATGCTTTTTGGATCCAGAAGATGTCATTAAGGTAGTTTGCCAAGGCCTCAAAGTTGCTACCTCAAAACTGGAAAACTTCCTGAAAATGGCTAAGGCAGAAAACTGTTTTGTGAAGCCTACTTTGGAGCACAATTCAAGGAGCATGGATGGGATTCAAGTCAAAATGCTTCCACAACTTGAAACTAGGTATGTTTGTGAACAAAGGGAAGAAGTTGGATAAGGAATTGGAGTTCTAGAAGGCATCAAACGAATGGCACGAAGTTAGTACGAAAACTTTTTTTTGATAGTTTGCTTGTGCTGGAAGAAAGAGAGTTTTGGCCAACTTTTGAGTCCTTTTTAGAGTTTTTTTTACCATAATTGTTTCCTAGTTCTATTAGGTTTGTATTAGGTTTTTATTGTCTTTAAATAGCTTTCAATTTCACGTTGTAAATGATCCAAGTTTTAGTTGAATGAAAATTGCTCCTTTGTGAGAATTTTGTTCTTTGAGTGTTCTCAAGAATCAAACCCTTGAGTTAGTCGTGTGAGGAATTCCATTGCTAATTCGAGAACCCTTGTCAATCTTTTCTGTGAGGAATTCGAGAACCCCCTGGTGCTTTATCAAGTGGCATCAGAGCTTTAGGTTCAAGTCAGTGGCGAGAAGAATTGAAGGCTGAGTTTCGTACTATGGATAACGAGGAGCTAGCACGTTCGATGATCTTTACTCGTTGTTTAATCCAAAAGAAGCTGTGTATGATTCTCGTGGATGGAGGCAGGGAGAAGAATCTAATTTTGGACAGAATTGCAAGCAAGCTAGGGCTGCAATTCCAATTACTTTCGAAGCCCTATAGTTTCCAATCACCATACGAAAACACATCAAGTCTCGTAATGTTTCAAGTAGCTGTGGAATTTTCGATCGGACAATACGAAGACAAGATTATTTGCGATGTGGTTTATAATCTGCCCAGCCACATCGTGTTGGGGCAGCCTTGGTTTCGAAATCGGAAGGTGGAGCTAGTTAGCTGAAGGAGCAGAAAGTTCAGAGTCAGGAAACGAAACAAAATTTCTGTATTAAATCCATTGTCTCCAGGAGTGGTTGCTGGCAATTGAGGGAAGTAAAACGACTCGAGGAGGAGTATCAAAAGGCTTTGCTGGCAATGTTGTGGTCTTGGGAAGTCAATCCAGCCAAAATGCCGACCAGAGATATAAGCCTTTGTTCGTCGACAGCAGGGCAGTGCAGAGAAGAGAACGAATCGGGCAGCAGCATGGGGGAAGAGTTGAGCGAGCACAATCCATCCGCAATGTTTGTCGGAACCCCAAGAGTGATGTTGATGGAAGGGATTGGCTCGATTCGAGCTGAAACGACGACTGCAATCCAGTCCGAGCACCCCTATTTTTCGACATCGATGTTGGGGAGGAGAGAGACTGAATCGGTTGGAAGTCTTGGGGTGGATTCGAAGCAAGCGGCCGATGTTGACACGTTCGTTGAGACGTTGGGAACGTGTAATGATGATCAAGTGGAGTTGGAATGCGTCGAAGCCAAAATTCCCAATTCGCAATTTTCGTGTCGAGACGTGAATAACAACGAAGCAAAATCAAGCTTAATGGTTGGAGAGATTCAGGATGATTCGAAGCAAAACGTTGGTCAGGGATCATCAGAGGAGGTTGTACGAAGCTGTTGGAAGCTTCAATTTTGCTCGAGGATGCCTAAGGTCCAAAAGCCCAATTCAGAAATTTACGGCAGAAAAGTTGGGGACGAAAAGAATCGATCGATTCGAGCAATAGAGAAGGATTCAAGCAAATCAGATGCAATGGGCATATTCCCGAAGTCGAAAAGATGTTGTGGAGCCAAAGAATTGCGCCCAAAGGTGACGAAATTAATTTTCTCCAAACGTCATGGAACTTGAATCGTGGAGCCAAAGAATTGCGCCGGAAATTGGAAATCTGGAATTGAATGTTTTGGGTTCATTTGATCAAATTGTTTGAGTGGGAAAGGTCCATTGGAGTCCCACGAACATCATGGAACTTGAATCGTGGAAAACAGCAACCAATTCGCGAGTTAACGACGTTTTGAAGTTCGACATTGCAAGTTCGAGGTACCTATTTCGTGACTCAATTTGGGCATAATTTTGTGACGTTTTTTACAAGAAGCAGGTCAAAGCTTTGAGGTCAAAGCTTTTTGATGAGGGAGAGCCTGATATGATCGCAATTGGATCAATCCACAATTCACAATTACTTGCCAAAGAAGCCATCACAACTTACTTGAAGAACTCTGATTTGGAAGAGTTGAAACAGTTTCAGGATGCCTACTTTGGAAGTTTGTATCTCACAAATGGCTCAATGAAAATTGGAGGTCAAGGGCTTGTTTTGAAGAAAAAGTTGCCATGTTTCCAATGGTACGCTTTTTGGATCCAGAAGATATCATTAAGGTTGTTTTCCAAGGCCTCAAAGTTGCTACCTCAAAACTGGAAAACTGCCTGAAAATGGCTAAGGCATAAAATTGTTTTGTGAAGCCTACTTTGGAGCACAATTCAAGGAGCACGAATGGCATTCAAGTCAAACTGCTTCCACAACTTGAAACTATGTATGTTTGTGAACAAAGTGAAGGATTGGATAAGGAATTGGAGTTCTGGAAGGCATCAAACGAATGACACGAAGGTAGTACAAAAACTTGTTTTTGGACAGTTTGCTTATGCTAAAAGGCAGCTTGCTTGTGCTTGAAGAAAGAGAGTTTATGGCCGACTTTTGAGTCCTTTTTAGAGTTTTTTTTTCCATAATTGTTTCCTAGTTCTATTAGGTTTTTATTGTCTTTAAATAGCTTTCAATTTCACGTTGTAAATGATCCAAGTTTTACTTGAATGAAAATTGCTCCTTTGTGAGAATTGTGTTCTTTGAGTGTTCTCAAGAATCAAACCCTTGAGTTAGTCGTATGTGGAATTCCATTGCTAATTCGAGAACCCTTGTCAATCTTCTCTGTGAGGATTCCAGAATCAGTTTACGAGTTTTCTTATAAATCAAGTAAACACCTTGATTGTGGCGAAATTCTACCTATCCGTTTGATCTTTCGTTGAAGAGCTCCGAGCTGCGTATTCTGATCAAACAAAGCACCCCCCCCCATGTGCTTTATCATGAGAGAAAAAGAACCAAAGGGAAGAAGAAGGTTAGGGGTTGCATCCAAGGCAGATTTTGGGAAGATTTCCCCAAGGAGATCTCAGCTCAAGGGTCAAGAAGAGGGGAGGCATCCCCTAAAGATGGTTTCCACCTTTTTCCCTTTTGTTCTTCCCACTTCTACCATGGAGTAGTCCTCCTATCACTTGGGTGTAGTAAAACCCTAACTCTACCATGTAGTTTTCTTGTATGTGGTTTGGAAGATTGATATTGGGTATTGTTCAATTTAATGTTTGAGGCATTATTCACCATGATTGTGCATGCTTGTACTGAGCAACTTAGGGGTTGTGCATATTTTGTGCTTAGCATCTTAGGGATTGTGCATAATTGTGCTTAGCACCCCCTAAGTTTGTGCATTTAGGTGCTAGTAATCTAATTTGCCACCTTAGCCTAGTTTTGAGAGGAAAATCCCCTTTTTCAAGGGAGACTCAATCGAGTTGGTTTTCCTTCCGCTTTCTAAGCCACCTAAACTAGGTTGGGTTAGGGAAACCCTCAATATTGAATTGAACAAGTCGATTAATCGTGGTTAAACCGTCTGACCTTAGAGTTTAGTGAGGTAGTAAGTCGATTACCGATTGTCTAAACCGAGAGGGTCGAGTGACACATACGCTTTCCTCTGCAGTTCACGATTAATGTGCCCAAGGCAATCGTTCCAATCCACATAGCATGGTAGAAGTTAGGGGAAGCAAAACTCGAGTGACTTTCCAACAAAAGAGTTTTCAAACCAAATTACCTTTGCTTTCTTTCATTTCAATTAGCAAACCTTTAAACCAAAGTTTTATTGCTAGATAATGATTTTAACAACCGAAGAAGGGGTAGATGGACCGGCTTGGGTCAATATCTAAATAATTTCCCTATACTGCACCTGATTAGAGTTTAAAAACTTGGGCTCTAATTGGGGTTTAAGTGTAGTGTAGTTTCGTGTGAGTCAATCTCACTGTGCAAGCCCAAACTCCATCTTCAGGACCATACTTACTACCTTAGGACGAACATTCAGGGTGTGCACTAGGGGACTTCTAAACAACCATTAAGCACAGGAACTCTAGAGGGCAATCTTTATTCTTTCTTTCAATTTAGGAGTTGTCATTCATTGGTCTCTTTTTTCACGTTGACACACATTGCACCAATCTTTTGCAAGCTTTCTTGCAAGTAAGCATCTCTTCCTCACGACCAAGAGCGGATGGATCATTGCCTTCCCTATCAAGGTCACATGTGGGGTAAATTGATGGGCGAATTCGTCTTAGCCCGAGCGCCACTTCTTGGCCTGCACTCCACATTTGGTTGCCACAGATCTTGGGTACAAACGAGAGCTTTGAGGTCTCATGAATCTCTAAAAGGTACTTTGTACTTTAGCATACGATTCCGTGAGGAGGAAAGATGTTTTGGGGATGGTAAGTAGTGAAAGATGGTCAGGACACGGTAAAGCTATTTGAACCCCAAACATATCCTCAAAGGGCACTCCGAGACGGTCTATCTCAACCACTATGCTCTGTTGCCTCTCACGTGAGAGCCTCTATGAGAAAGATTTTGAGTTCAAAATGACATCGAATCCCACACACATGTTCTTCCTAAAATAGCAAACATTATCGACCCACCAAAGAGGAAGAAAAGAGTAAAATCCCTCATACAACGGTACTGTGATCATGCAACTACTCCCTAGCGAGCACAACACATCATTCATCTATTAATTGAAAGCATATTAAGTAGGGAGAATGCAAAAAGGGCCAACTTGGAGCCCTCAAATTTGAAAAATTTTGGGCATGCATACAAGGCTCAAAGTGGTTGAATCATGCTAAATCACCATCCACAATCACTCTAAAAGCACACTCTCTCGATCGAGCTTTCAAACATTTATGGCGTAAAAGAGTATAATCAATAATAACATTCCACACAAACATTTATGCACAACCCCCCCCCCTTCACTTAAGGAACATATTGTCCTCAATGCAAGAAAGGTAAAAAGGATAGGAAGTTACCAAAATGCTTTGTCGAAGTGATTGTGGGATCGAAGGGTAGGTCGGGTGGGTTAATCTCCTCCCAAAGTTGAGAAATCGCCTTTTGGACTAGGTCTCTCGACCTCGAGGTGGCACTTCTAATTGTTGTTGGTGTTCTTGCTCATGGTGTAGTGGAGATTGAGGCTCGGATTGTTGTCTGGAGTTTCAAATGGTTCGGTGTCTCCATTGATTGGAAGTTTGAATTTTGTTGCATCTCTAGCGGAGGAGCATTGCAACTCTCTCCTCTTCAAAGGATTAACCCTTATAAAGGTTACTACACACACAAGAGCGATTCATACCCATCAATGCGAAACACATTTCATAAAAAATCAAAGAATGCATTGAACACTTCTCATCATCCCTAGGATCCAAACTCACACACCCCCACACTTGATTGTTACAATGTAAAACAAGGGTGCAAAGTGAAAAACAAAGTCGAATTAGGTAGTTAACAATATTGATTGATTCAATTGACAACATGTCAATCTAGGGGTTTTAGTGTCGTGGTCAAAGGGGTCATAGACCTTATACCAATTGATCAAGATTCGAAACTACCCCTCAAACATGCTTCTAGGGGTCTAACATACGCATTGAAGTTCATTTCTAATGCATCACATCATTAAAAGCACAAATCATGTGGTTTGGGCATTTCATTGAGCATTTGGTGGGAGACAATCAAAACATCTATAATCATGCAATTCATGCCCACCAAGGCCTCCAAACCACATACGTTCAATCATAAACATGAACACACAACAACACATCAACATTTCATCATTTTCCCATACCCTTAGTCCATTAGAACTCATTCTTAACTAAGGCATCATCATTCACTACTACTTAATCTACAAACTAACCTAAAAAAAACTTCAAACATGCAAGTACTTTATTTAAAGGTAAAGAAAATGCTAACCGATGTTGGGGTGCCTCCCAACTAGCGTGTCTTTAGGTCGTTTCACCAAGACGTTATCTTAAAGTACTTAGTTCAACTTAGAACCTCCTTGAAGTTGAGGTTTTCATAGGTCAAGTGGAGTGTCAATCTTGATCGGTCTCCCGATGATTCAGTGAAGGCTCATGCAGATAATAATGCTTGAGACACTTCCAATGAAACCTCTCTTCAAATCTTCTTTGCTTCTCATTGTCTCAAACCAAATCCAGATTTCTTAAAGGGTCATCACCAGATCCAACAAGAGGGATTAATGATGCCTCGACCTCATCTTGGCAAAGAGAATTCGCAAAAGGATCCTTTTCTAAAAGTGTATCAAGGTCGGGTGGAAAGCTTGAGTAGCACGTGTGACATATCGAAGCTTCATCCACCTCAACCTTGTCCATTGGTTGGACTCCAATTGCGTCTTCAACCTCCGCTCCTTCTACTGCTTCCTCTTTTGCTTCATTTTTTATGTCAAAGAGGCGCTCTTGATTGAGTCTCGAGCAAAGTTGCTCAATAACTCTTCTGTTCTTCTCTATCCTCTTGAGAATCTCTTCTAGTCCTTTGAGGAACTCTTGAATAGAAGGACCGAGACTTCCCTTGATGCAAGATGTCCCTACAGTCCCCACCTCTTGGAGCCATTGTTCCTCTCGTTTAACATCTTTGATCTGACAACAACCCGGAGGAAGGTTGGGATCGTTTGCATATAGGAATCCATTTTGATGATGTAATACTCGGATGCTAACTCTCCAAGACTCTTTGGTGTAGGTGTTGGTGAATGTTGAAGTGTAGCCCCACTCCTGACCATGAGTTTCTCTAACTCGAGCTCCAAGAGGCTCTTTGGTTCCAGGGTTTGAGTTGAGTGAGTTGTCTCAAGTCCTTCTAGATATAGCGTACTTGCCTAAAGTCGCTCAATTGCCATCTCCAATTCGGTCTTCACCATAAGTTGTGGAGGTGGTTCTTGGTATGATGGTGGAGATGCTTGGTAATCATGGAGGGTACCGTCGATAAGCATGGAGAGGTGGTTGTTCTTAGTACCCAGATCCTTGGCTAGGACCATTACTAGAAGCTTCAAGATAACACCAATTCGGCGGTTGTTGATCTCCCCACTTCTCATACCAACCGTATGGATCCATAGCTACACCTAAAAACTATCTATATTCACAACAAAAGCAACCTATGGAAGCATAATTGTAAAAAGAAGGGAAAACAAAAAAATGAACAAACATTTAGCACAAGATAACTAAAGGGAACATAACAAAATAAAGAAGAATACGAGAAAGAAAATACGACATCACAAACACAAAACACAAGAAAATAACCAAAGATTTGATGTTACACAAAACACATAACATGAAAAAACAATGCCAAACTTGGCACACAACAAATGGTTAAACTAGTAGTTCTCGGCTTTTCCTAATAACTTAAGATTCCCCGGCAACGGTGCCAAAAACTTGATCGCTTGCATGATCGAGCTTTAAATTTATAAGTTGATGCACACTCTCTATTCAATTCTAACTAAGCCAAACATAACCTAGCTAGGGTTGTAGTAAGGTGGCTCGGTCGTATTCCAAGGGAAACCTAAACTTACTATTACTTTGCTCCAAACTACTATCTAATCGGTTCGAAGGTTTGGTGAAAAGTCTAATCTAATCTACTCCTAAAGGCAAAATAAACAACCAACCAAGTGGTTGGGAGAACTCTAGAGATGAGACGGTTGCCTAGGGTCGAATTCCTCTAACTATGGTTGTCATGTAGGGTTAAGAGAATGTGGTGAGTAAGCTCTTTACCGTGGGCTTTCGTGGTTATCCACCTCCCCAAAGCCCATGCCAGTCACCCGATCTAGGCTATCGTATCTGGGGCTTTAAGAACATAGCTCCTTTCAATGGGTACTACCCACCATTCAAACTGAGGTTTTATCTCGGGTTCTATCTAGGAAGGCGTTCCTATAGCAGAGGTACGGTCACCTCGTCCACCATAAGATCCTATTCATTCATCTAACCTAGTTCAAGTAGGCTAGTAGAGGAGATTATGACGACTTTAACAAACACAATCAAAGCTAGAGAAGCAATAAAATCAACTAGATAAACAAATTCAAACATAACCCATTCATTCACAACCTATAAACTAAGGTTCATCTTCCCTAAACAACCATTAGATATTCAAGTCATAGAGAGATAAAGAAAACACAAACTATAAGAGAGGGAGTGATGGAATCAATCTTCTTCTCCTTTCTTGCACCTTCTTTTCGCTCCTTGGGTGGATTGGGTCTTCAATTAAGCTCTCCCAAGATGTTTCCCTCTCTAAAGACAACCCAAATCACTAACTCTCTCACTCAAGGTCGGCTCCCCTTTGAAAAAAGAAGCACGAGGGGTATTTATAGAAAGCTGATGGCGGTCAAGGCCTCTAAGGCGTGACGCAATGTTCACAGCCATGACTTGGTTGTGACATAGCCCTGATCAGTTGGAACGTCCCAAAATTGCCCAAAACGACGTGTTTTGACTCCGTCTTTAAGATCCAAGATCGCGACCTCCTTCATAAGATCACGGCTGTGATCTTTGAGTCCCTTGCACGATCTTTTTCACGGTCAAAATGCACCATGTCCGTGATTTGACTGGAGAAAGTCTCTGCCTTCTTCATTGTCGCCTGCTGAAGTTCGCAGCTACTGTTCACGGTCGCGATCTACAGCCCGCAAACATGGTCACGGTCGTGATGTGTGGTCGTGACTAGTGCCTCTTCTCCCCTTCTTGCTCCTATGCTTGCCAATCATGATTGGATGAACTCCAATCGATTTTCGATCAGTTCTTAATGCATATAAGACCTGGAATTTCATCACAAATACTTGGGAAAGAATAAAATACGACAAATTGGGTTCAGTTCCCCTATGAAAACCTTCATATCAAGAATACTTATGCGAAAATGGATGTTTTTCAAATAGGAACAAACATAGGCATAAATAACTTGATATGTGGCCTAGACACGGTGGTTCAACATGCAAAATGCCTTAAGAATAAGGGCTAAATAATGCCTATTTTAGGTGTTATCATGGCGGCGTTGCTGGGGAACACATTCTAGGTTATCGGAAAAGGCTTAGGTCGTTACTTTAGCCATTTTGTTTTTTAGTTTTGTTCACCCACTCTTCGTCATTGTCAAAATTGGGCTGCTCAAATAGTACGATATTGTCCGCTTTGGGCCAAGCCCGCACTATTTTACTCTTGGGTATCCTCCCCAAAAGGCCTCGTACTATATGGGCTAGGTGGACACTAATATGCAAGGATCCCTTCCCTTGTATTTCTGATGTGGTACTTAGATTGTACCTGACTCGCACAAAACTACACCACAAATTAATCCCGACAAGAGCCCAACTTTTTGAACTCTAGTCGGGTGCAGTATAGGGCAAGTATTTAATTGTCAAACCCGGGCCATTCTATGTACCCCTACTTCAATCGCTTAAGTTGTTATCTAGCAAAATGGTTTTGGGTTTAAAACTAAGAAACCTACAAAGTAAACAAACAAGGAAAGTAAATGAAGGAGAATTCTACTTGAGGGGACTTCACCTGGGTATTGCTCCCCTTAGTCTCATGCTAAGAAGTAACCACCAAAGCTCTAGTGTGAAGGAAGTGTTCATACATCGCAAGGTGGGCGCAACTAGCTAGGAACAAACTCCCTTAGTCGATCAATGAAGGAAAATCAACAACTATAAGCTAGGGGAACTAGCTCTCTTAACTGTTAGGTGAAGGATTGTGATTCATAGCTAGGGACCCTAGCCCTCCTTACTGATCAACCAAGGAGATCCCTAATCTCTTAGTTTGCTAATTGAGAATCGTTGAAACCAGTTAGAAAGCTAAATCTCTTAACCTTTCGACTGAGGGTGACAATGATAGGCTAGGAAACCTAACCCTCTCAACTTGCCAACTAAGGATTGCAACCCAAACCCTCGAAACTTAATCTAGTCGGCGAAGATACCAATCCCGGTGGAATCATGGACCTACTCCGACACTTGAGATTTTGGTCTTAAATCAAACTAAAGGAGGTTACCCAAGTGGCTAAGAAGTCTAGCTTCCTATTGGACCAAAAGGGGATTCCACCCTCTAGGTCAATTTTACCCAGTATTGAGTTAAAGCTAGCACACTCAATCATTCATGAATAATACCTCAAATATCATATAAAACACTCAATCAACACAATAGGTTCATGTTCTTACATCCTAACACATAAAGAGACTAGGATTCACAATACCCAAGTGAGTAGGTTGGCTATTCCATAACTAAGCAAGAGAAAACAAAAAAAGGGGAAGAAAGAACCATGAAGTGATGCCAATCTTTCCTCCTTGTTGCTTGAGACACCCCCGAGATGAAGAAATCTTCAATCCTCTAGCTAGGAACAAGCCCAAAGCTCCTTCTTCCTCCTTTGATTTGCACTTTCTCACTCTAGAAGAAACCCTAATCTCTCACTAGAATCCTCTTTATTCTAAAAATGAAAACCTAACCTAAAAATGAAGCTCTCCCTTCTTCTTCCTTTAAGTTCTCCAATTATACTGAGATCGCGCCCTGTTCACGGCCTTCCAGTTCACGGCCGTGAACACCTAAACGCGTCCGTGAACTCGGTGTCGTGGCCAAAATGCACTGTTTCACTTCCCGGGGTTCACGTTTTGTTCTCAAAGTTCACGGTCTTAGCGACCTTGAACTGCCTTTGTTAGTAACCTCTGAAACCCCCCTGGATGCCTCGCTATTCACGGTTTTTGGTTCCAGTTCATGATCCTGGAGACCGTGAACTCGCAGCTCTGACCGTGAACTGCGGCTGGTTCCTGGACACCTGCGCTTCACTGTCACGGGGCAATTGTCACGGTTAATTGGGGTTTTCTTCGGTTTTTGCGCTTTTTGACCTCCAATCGTCCCGAAACTTGTCCTCGCCCCTTCCACACGTGGTAGGACCTAAAATGTATCAAAACAAGCACAACCTAGCATGAAATATGTCGAGGGAAGATGAAATGCAAAGCCAAACTATCATGAAATGAGGGCTAAAATGTGTACAATTGGACCCGAATCAGTACCATAACAATCCTCCCCTCAAGACAAGGACAACGAACATCATGTCCTCTCCTCAACGATTATCTTGATCTGCAGACACCTTGTATCGATGGGCTTCTCGGTACAAGGATTTTCCCATATGCAAATCCCGATGTCACTGAATGAGGGTCCACCAAACTGACATCCACCACCTCGCAGAGAACCAGACATTCTGATACCACTTGTCGAAATCGGGTTGCTCAATTGGTACGATATTGTCCGCTTTGGTCCAAGCCCGCACGGTTTTACTTTTGGGTATCCTCCCCAAAAGGCCTAGTACTATATGGGCTAGGTGGACACTGACACGCTAAAACACAACACCAAACTGTGACCAAGTGCAATCGGAAATGCAGAATAGTGACAAGTTCTATTTATCAACCCGGGGTCTAGATCGAGTGCCTACTCCGTGATTATCTATTATCTAGCAAACTAAGTCGAGTGATTGTGATTTTAGCAAAAGCAGTAAGAAAGCAGGAAATGGTTCGAAGTTCTTAAGCAAGGGAAGAGTCACTTGGGAATTAGTCCCACTAGCTCCTTAGTTAGGTCAAAGTTGTAATTACCTTTGGTTGATTTACCGATTGATTAAACTGCGGAAGATCCGACAGTAGCTTGGAATCTCTTAAGCTGACCAAGCCCTCTCAGACAGACTAACCGGCAGGCAACTAGCCTTCACCGGGATAGACTGCAGAGGCAATAAACACAGAACTCCACTACTGGAATTGGATTCCAGTACAAATCAGTGAATCGACTAACTCTCGTATAATCGATTCACCACTACCGATTGAAGAAACTCTAACAACTTAATCAGATTCTATCTATCTTAGGTTGTAGCAGAAATCAGGAAAAGTTGTTCAGGCTTCAATTGACTCAATCAAAACACTTCAATCGATTATAATCAAGCAGTATCACAAACCAAAAGTCATTACAATCGATATCCCTAACACATGGAACTAAGGTTCCTCATACCCAAGTGAGAGAGCGTTCTACTCCATAGAGAGAGAGAGGGAAACAGAAAACAAAGCAATCATGCTCATCAAGATGGGAAGAATCTGCTCTAGGATGATGATCTTCACTCCAAGGATGAAATCCAAGTTTGATTGATGAAACCCAGCTCCCAAATCACCTCTAGGGTGTGTTCTTCGCACTTTCTCTCTCTAGGACTTTGTTTCTAGCTCTGAAAATCGATCCCCCTTCAAAAGACCCGAAATTGGGTTAAAAACCCAGTTTTGCCCAATCACACGGTCATGCCACCCGGCCGTGTGAAATTTAGGTCTGCCCGTGTGGCTCTTCAAAACGCCGCGTTCGATTTAGTGACTCCAGGTACGATACATGGCCAAAACCACACGGCCGTGTGGAATTTAGATCTGCCCGTGTGAACTCCCTGGGAATTCCACACGGCCAGTGTGGCTTGCCAGTGCAAAGGGGTTCCACACGGCTGTGTGGAATTTAGGTCTGCCCGTGTGGAATTTCCAGCTTTTGGTCAAACGTCCCAACTTCGTCCAATCGACCCTAAACTATTGCCCAAACTTTCCTTCACGTACTAGGACCTAAAATATCACAAACAAGAATAACCTAGCGTGAAATCGGCCTAAAACATGAGAGATGAGACTCGAACGGTATAGGAATGATGGACAAAAATATGTGTATATATCAAGTCATTAGACACTAATATGCAAGGATCCCTTCACTTGTATTTCCGATGTGGTACTTGGATTGTACCATAACAGTCTTAAAGAGTGGTTTGTGTTTGTTTGGTTTTATATTTGTGTTTTTGTCATTGTAGGTTGAATCATGGATCTCAATGGCTTCTACAACATGTGGGGATATCCACAATCACCATAATGGGGGTACCTTGGAGCTTCGTGGAGCGATCAAGAAAGTGGAGGCCAAGGAACCGGGTTCAATGATAACCCTCCTTTCCAAGAATTAGAACCATACCAATGGGGATATGAAGAGGCTTCCCTATATCTAGAAGATTTCCCTCCACAATCTGAGGAGAAATTATAACCATTCCTCGAGAGCATTTGCCACTACGCAACCGGAGTCAAAGAGCAAATTGGAGCTCATGGTGGAACGGTTAGCTCGAGGCACCGATGAAGGGTGCTCGAACTTGAATCTCCCACAACCCGAAGTAAAGTCCAAATTGGACCTTGCCATGGAGAAATTTGAAAGGGCATGCTCCAACACGGATTTCCAACCCCTCCTTCCTCCCGATTTAACATAAGAAGAGAAGGTTCCGCGAGCTTGTGCACACCATTGCCTCTTACCATTGAAATATCAAGAGGAGGTGGAAAGGTCAATCAATGAAAACCGTTTAGAGCAGGAGGAACTCACCCTGATGAGCTCCCGTGGTGAGGATGACCAAGAAGGTTGCATTAGGATTTTCATCACTTTCCACTTCTCGAGAACAACTTTCAAGACCAAGTCACAAGAGTAGAGGAGCAAGAGAACCCTTTCACTTTTCACATGGCTACCTAGTCACCCAATAATTCATTCCAATTTCACAAAACACAATGCATGGAAATTGTAATCAACAAGTAATCGATTCAAGACATCCATTCATTTTTGCACACATGAGAACTAAACTTTTGCACTATCCTAATGCACCTCACAGGTGCAACAATTAAAGGTCAATGCCAATAAACACGAGATTCTCAAACAAACCGACCACTTTGATCATGCAAACATTGCTTGAAGCCCTCGAAATTTTCAAATTTGGGCATACATCAAGGCTCCAAGCATCAAACACACTCACACAAGCATAAGAATAAACTACCCCGCCCCCCCCCCCCCCACGCACACACACCTAAGTTCGACATTGTCTTCAATGTCGTAAGATAGGGGTAGAATGATGTCACCGCTTGGCTTGGTGAGTGAAAGTTGGAATTTTTCTGGGGTAGGAGAGTTTAGCTTCATGGAGAAGACAAAAACACACACAAAAACAACACATACTCGCTCGAGTCAAGGTTATTACACAAAAAAAAATACTATAAAAGAATAAGAGAAACTTGCTAACCTCCGTTGGGTTGCCTCCCAACAAGTGCTAATTTAACATCTTAAGCTGGACAGAGACTTTGGACTAGGCATCTTGCAGGAACACCACCTCCTTTTGGTTCATTACCTCTCCTCTAAGGTAACGCTTGAGGTGGTGTCCATTCACTTTGAAAGTCCCTTGTTCTGGGTGGGAGATCTCTACCACCCTGTATGGGAACACTTGCGCTACCGCATACGGGCTCGACCATTTGGACCTTAACTTCCCGGGGAATAATCGTAACCGGGCATTGTACAAGAGTACATGCTATCCCGTTGAAAATCCTTTCCTCCTTTCATTCGAGCATCATGCAAGAGCTTCATCCGTTCCTTGTAAATCTTGGGATTCTCATAGGCCTAGAGACGTCACTCCGCGAGTTTAAGCACCTGCAACTTTCTTTCATTTCCACACTAAGTAGGGTCCATATTCAATAGCTTGGTGGCCCAGAAAGCCCTGTGCTCTAGCTCTACAGGCAGATGACACGCATTGCCATACACCAATTGGTAAGGCAAGATGCCTATTGAGGTTTCATAGGTCGTGTGGTACGCCCATAGAGCATCCTCGAGTTTTGCGTACCAATCCTTGCGGGATTGGTTCATGGTCTTTTCTAGTATCCTTTTTAGTTCCCTATTTGACAACTCTACTTGTCTACTTGTTTGGGGATGATAGGCCATTAACACCCAGTGGGTAACACCATAGTGATCGAGGAGTCTGTCAAATTGCCCCTGAAAATGGGTTCCTCGATCACTGATGATGGCTCTCGGGGTCCCAAATCTTTAAAACAGTTTCTTAAGAAATCCGCTGACCTGTCTTGCATCATTGGTGGGGAGAGCTTGGGCCTCGACCTACCTCGAGACATAGTCCATGACCAATAGAATGTACTTGTTTCTAAAAGATGAGGGAAAAGGGCCCATAAAGTGGATGCCCCAAACATCGAAAATCTCACATGTAATGGAAATCTTTTGGGGCATCTAATTTCGGTTAGACACATTACCTGTCCTTTGGCAGCTGTCGCAATGACTCACAAATGTGTAGGCATCCCATAATAGGGATCCCTATTGAATCCCGATTGAAGCACCTTCCTTGCAGTTCGGTTGCCACCATGATGGCCTCCAGTTGGTCCCTTGTGGCAGCGGCTTAGAATAGACGTCTTTTCCTTCTCTGGGACACACTTTCGAATGACCCCATCGGCCCAAATCTAAAAAAGGTGGGGGTCATCCCAGAAGTAGTATCTGAGATCGGAGAAGAACTTCTTTTTCCCATTTGTATTCATCCCCTTGGGCAGTTGCCTTCCAACCAAGAAATTGGCAAAGTCGGCGAACCAAGGTGCGACACTCTCAACAGTGGCAAGCGCGAACAACAATTCATAAGGGAGGTTTCATTTATCTCTCTATGATAGGTTCTCCCTCCTGATCCTTCGAGTCGCGAGAGATTGTCCGTCGCAATATTTTCCGCTCCCTTCTTGACTTTTCTTGGAGAAGTAGGATCCATCGGATTAGGCGGGGCTTGGCATCAGCCTTGTTCATCATGAAGTGAATGGCAGAGTGGTCAGTGTGCACAATAACCTTTGAAAGCACAAGGTAAGATCTGAACTTGTCAAATGCGACGATTACTACCAACAACTCTTTTTCGGTGGTTGTATAATTCTCTTGAGCATCATTCAACGTTTTGGGCATTGCACAATCCAAACGGGATGCGCCTATAAGAAAATATCCCAAAAGGGCAGGTGAACATTGTCCTGGCTTGATCTTCTAGGGTGATGAGGACCTGGAAGTACCCCGACACCCATCCAGGAAATAGTAGTAATCATGCCAACGATCATCTCCAGAATTTGATCGATGAAGGGTAAAGGGAAATGATCTTTACTAGTGGTATCATTCAATCGCTGGTAGACAATGCACACCCGCTACCCGGTCACCGTTCTTGTTGGTATAAGCTCTTCCTTTTTCATTGGCTGCCACCGTCATCCCTCCTTTCTGGGGGACTAACTGTTTTGGGCTCGCCCACTGACTATCCGAGATGGGATAGATGATCCCAGCATCCAAGAGCTTGATTACTTCTGCCTTCACTACCTCCTCCAGGTTAGGATTCACACGCCTTTGCAGTTGTCGCATCGGCTTGGCCCCTTTCTCCCAGCGTATCTTATGCGAGCAAAAGGTTGGCCCGATCCCTCGGATATTTGTGATCTTCCATGTGATTGCCCTCTCGTGGCGACGCAATAGCTCAATCAACTCAATCTTCTGCTCCGGTGTAAGATTGGAGTTGATGATGACTGGGAGTTTGCCATCATCCCTCAGGAAGGCATACTCAAGATGGGGAGGCAGAGGCTTCAACTCCAACTCGGGTGGTTCCTCCATGGAGGTAGGGATTTTAGGCATTGCGGGCAGGGCTTCCACTTCCTGTTCCTGTGGAAGTTGGTCTCTTCCTCCGGAGGTTCTGCCATGTTCCTCCCTACTAAACAAAATTCTTCAGAAGGGTCAGAAGGGTAGGCACTCGCGGACGCGAGTACCTCTATGAAATCGAAAACCTCATCACAATAATCAACACCATCATGATGGTGAGACAACCTCATGCTATCATCAATAGAAAAGGTAACCTCTTCCTCCCCTGCCCGAAGCACTAACTTTCCCTCATGCACATCAATTAAGGTCTTGGCGGTAGCTAAGAAAGGTCTACCCAAGATTAAGGGGACATCAACTTTGTCATCAATGGGCTAAATTACACGTTTGGTCACACAAGTTACATGAATCTTTCATGTTTGCCACCCGAATTACTTTTCTTTCTTATTAGCCACTATCTTTATGATTTGTTTCACCGTTTAGTCACCGACCATCAGTTTCCGTTAGACTCCATTAACGCCGTTAGTTTTTTTATGATCTGGCAAACGAAAGTGTTGACTGGACAGTCAACTTAATGACATGTCAATTAGAAACAATAGAAAAAAAGAGACAGAGGAGTGGCCCCTTCCCCTTCCTCGTCTTCTACTCCTTCCCATCTTCACGCATAGAGCAGCATCTCCTCCTCCATATCAAGCAAAGGTAAGAAGATCCCAGGTGTTAAGAAGGTAGGGGTGAAATCAGTACTTCCTCCCTCTTAGATTCTTCGTTCTATAGCTACACCGAAGCCGCAACCGCAATTCAATTCCTCGTCGATCAATTAGCTCTTCTCCTGCCTCTACAGGTTCGTCCGCCCGACCAATTCGGCCTTGGTTACGCCCATCCAGGCCAGTACACGCTAGTCTGGTTTGAGGGCGAGGAGGGAGTCGGGGGCGACGATGGCAGCAGGAAGAGGAAGCCCTGATCGATGAGCTGGATCTTCAACCCGTCAAATCCGGTTACGAGGAGTCGTGCGGAGGTTGTCGTCGCGCTTCTAGATCTTGAAATTTTCGGAAGGTGCGTGCGGCCGGCGAAGGGGATGACGAAGCACTCAAAGTCGAAGGAGATCTCCATTTAGAAATCGTGCATGCAGCGGAGTGCCGCCACCAGGCAAGGGAGTTGTCGGCCCCATTTCGCCCAGGCGGAGTGTAGAAATCTATATAGATTTATTTCTATTGAATGGATTGTTTCTTTGATTACAGGAGAATGATGTTACATTTATACATGATATGTAAAGGGAAATGAAAAGAAAGAATTGAAGTTGGCAGCTAGCACATGGACACAGAGATAAGAAGATGGAGAGAATTAAAGAGGATGTTGGAGGGGAAGTTGGTTATGGTGAGTAGCATGGTAGAGATGACAATGGATAAATTATTTTCTCCTAGCGGTGGTAGAGCTGGAGTAGGATTGAGGAGATCTCTGGATCCGGCAGTAGAGCCATTCCTATGTGAGATGGGGAAGGGGAAGAAGACGAGGGAGAGGAAGGGGCCACTCCTCTACCTCTGCCTATTTTGTTTATTTATTTTTTATTTATTAATTGACATATAATTAAGTTAATGGTCCGGTCAGTATTTCAGTTTGCCACGTCATAAAAAATCTGACGGCGCGAACGGAATCTAACAGAGACTGACGGCTGGTGACTAACGGTGAAACAAATCGTAAAGTTAGTGGCCAACAAGAAAGAAAAGTAATTCGAGTGGCAAACGTGAAAATTTTACGTAATTTGAGTGACCGAACGTGTAATTCATCCGTCATCAATGTCTAGAATGACGAAATCGACCGGGTAAATGAGAGGCTCTACGTTGATATGTAAGTCCTCAACAATACCATTAGGTCGCACAATAGACCTATCCGCCAACTTAATATTCATCCTGGTAGTTCTAGGTTCACCTAGGTCTAGCTTTTGAAACAACTTATAAGGCATCACATTTATACTTGCACATAGATCCAGCAAGGATTTTCATATGCACATGTTGCCAATAAAACAAGGGATAGTGAAACTCCTTGGATCTTTGCGCTTTGTGGGCAGATGGTTCTGCAGGATAGCCGAGCACTCTTCATTCAATGTCACTTTAGCTATCCCTTCCAGCTTCCTCTTGTTGGTGAGGAGATCCTTCAAGTACTTTGCCTACTTGGGCATATGGGTGAGCGCCTCCACGAAGGGGATATTGAGGTGCAACTGGTTCATCAACTCCATGAAGTGGGCAAACTCTGTCGCCATGCGGTCATTGTGGAGTCGAGAAGGGTAGGGAATGGTTGGAGTTGCCTTTTCCCTCCTCTGCTACGGTGGAGGAATCAAATCGCCCTTCTCCCCTCCGTTTGCACTCGTGCCCCCTTGTTGTTCGACTCGAGGAAACTATCGGCTCCATCTTGCTTTTCTGCCAAGGGTGGCTTCTTCCTCGGAGGTAGCTCCTTCTCTTCTCTCCCACTTCAAATAGTAATTTCCCTTACTCATGCTTCTTCGAATTGCTTCTGGGACCGAGCTGCCTCCGAGATAATCCCCACAGTTGTGGTCAAAGTTGTCAAGAGTGATTGATAGCTTTGCAACCCCGCCTCAATGGTTGATAATTTCTCGATCACCTCCCATATGAAACTCTTAATTTTTTTTTAAACTTCTTAGATCTAGAGTCGACAAAGGGGGTCACTAACTCTTCCAAATAAGACATCTGGTCGGTGTGCACATGGGAGATAGAGTTCAACTACTCGTAATGGGCTTTTCCTCGTTCATCACTTGGCACTTGGCTCCTCATAGCCTGAGCTTGCACCCCAATCATATGAGACTAATAGCTCTTTCCCTTACTTCTTGCTCTCAAGGATCACATCGATCAACTTGTCATGCTTCGCATCAAGTGGAGTACTTGCTCCTACACGTCGCACTCCTCTTTCGGTGCTTCTCTTCCCACTTCTTGTCAAGCCTCAATCATATCCCTTTAGGGCCATATCTCCGAGCAACTCGCTCACTTGAGGAGGGGTCATGTTCATCAACTTCCCTTGGCAAATAGAGTTGATGAGGATCTTGTAATCTTAAATGAGTCCTCCATAGAAAGTTTTTATCCGAAATTGCTCCTCAAATCGATGGTGAGGGCATTGGAGGAAGTAGTCGGAGAATCTTTCCCATGCGTCCCTCAATTTCTCATCCTCCTCTTGCTCAAAGTGAGTGATCTTCTTCCTCCACTCGGTCGTCTTGGAAGGAGGACAATATCGGGTCATGAACTTGTTGAGTAGGTCGTCCCAAGAGGTGTTGGACATATATAGACGGTTGTTGAGCCATAGGAGTGCCTTCCCCGCCACAGAATAGGGGAAGAGCTTCAATCGCAAAGCCTCTTCGGGGATGCCATTTATCTTCAAGATTTCCGCTAGCTCAAGAAACCTTTGGACATGCTCTCGTGGTGATTCATGGGCCAGCCCGTGGAAGTAGGCATTTTGTTGAATCATCGTCACGAGAGAGGGCTGGATTTCAAAGTTGTTGGCAGCCATAGGTGGATGTAAGATGGGAGATTGGATATCCGCCGCCCGTGAAGCCATGTAATAGCCCATAGTCCTTGTCTCTTCCTAGGCTCCCGCTACCACATTTCGGTTTGGAAGAGGATTAGCCCCTCGGTGTTGATTTCCCCACATCTCAACTTCAACTTCTCCTTTAATTCCTAAAAATCCGAGACCAACTTGTTGTCCCCTTTCTTCACTTCTCCTTGTTGCCTCCGCTTGCTCCCTCTCTCGAGCTAGAAGTCGGAGAGTCTGGTTGATGTCCTCGTCCAGTGGTGTTAAGGGCGCCGCCGGATTGCTCCGGGTCATGCACCTCCCTACACACACTTAAAGAACACAACACGTCTAGCACAAGCAAACACTTCGCAACTTAACAAAATAGAAATTAAAAGCTAGATTAAGACCAAACAAACTTTTCACGATAACGGACCGAAGTTCCCCGACAACGGTGCCAAAAACTTGACTCGCTCTGCCTATCACAATAAAATCCCACCTAAGGCACAAGTATAAACCTTAGATGGGTGCAATATAGGGAAGGTATGTTTAAATATAGACCCAGGCCGGCCCATGTACCGCTACTTCGACTGTTTGAAACATTATCTAGCAAATTAGTTTTGGTGAAAACGAAGGTCTAAAGCTAAAATATTTTGCGAAGGTAAAATGGATTTGACACTAATTGAGAAGGCTTCACCCGGGTGTTGCTCCCCCTAGCTAACAATTACGATTTGAAGAATTGAACGACCGTGTGTTGTTCGGGGGTTATGAACCCCATGGAAGTCTAACAAGTAACCAAGGCTACCCTCTTAGTCTCTAGGTTGAGGAAATGGAATATGATCCAAGCCGCTAATGCGACCCTCTCAACCTATCGACTAAGGAATGGTTAGACTTCACCCACAATCACAACCAAACCCTAAGTGCTCATAAGAAATGGGAGGTTTGCCCTTAATTAACCTAGAATACGAGGCATGAAATGCTCAAGGAAACCCATCTCTAATAGAGCGTCTTAGGTTTTAGGAGGGTTCTCTCTAAACTAGTATAGGAGGCTTTGAATTCCCAAGGAAACCAAGCTCAAATTGAGCCTCTTTGGATAAAGGAGGTTTCCTGTCTAAACTAGCCTAGGAGGCATGAAATGCCCAAGAACACCCATCTCTAATCGAGCCTCTTAATCTAAGGAGGTCTCCTATCTAAGCTAGGTCAACATAGCACACACAATCATCATGAAAAATACCTCCACATTCACATTAAACACAACCACACACAAATCATTCATTTCATACAAGCATTCACATAATTGTAGCTAGGGTTTACAAACACCCAAGTGAAAGAAGGGACTACTCCATGATAGGAGTAGGGAAAACACAATAGAGGGAAAGGAAAACCATCAAGAAGATGAAAGCATTGCTCCTTCTGTTGAAGAGATCATCCTTTGGGGGAGGAATTCCCAAATCCTTGCATGGAGATGAAACCCTAGCTTCTCCTCTTCTTTATTTCGTCACTTTCTCACTTTAAAATCTGAAGAAGAAGAAGTTTCTCACACTAGGTCCCTCACTTTCTTCTTCCTTCCAGCTGGCTCTTTAAACTGAGATCGAGTCTAGTTCACGGCCGTGAACATCGAAATGCGTTCGTGAACACAGTGTCTAAACCAAAACACACCGCTTCACATCCTGGGGTTCACAGTTTGTGGCTTCTATTCACGTTCTTAGCGACCGTGAACAGCCTTGGCATCAGTAACCTCGAAACCCTTTCTGGATGCTCCTTGGTTCACGGATTGTGTCTCTAGTACATGGTCCTGTAAGACCGTGAACTCTAATGGCAGATCGTGAATTGTGGTTGTGTCCTCCTCTTTGCCCAGTCTTTGCTCCTTTTTTTCCAACTTTTGACTCCGGGTTTGGTTTCGCTTGTTAGGATATGAAACACACTGAACCACAAGAAACCTCGTGCAAAACCACCCTTTTTGGAGTTCAATTGCAACAAACGTCAAAGTGAAATGGGGATAAAAAGTGTACAAATAGGTCCAAATCAACGTCGTTGATAGTGAGGAAGATGGAGGCATCGGTTTAGTCCATGACCCAAAATTTGACTTGTTTGAGCCCTGTGTCTAAGGATCGCTCTAGTTTTAGGAAGCTCCTGATACTTGAGCTTGATTGATTTAGATAGAGCGACCCTACTTTCTTCGTGTCTACACCGTTATCGAGACACCCTTGTGTTTGGAAGCTCCATTCATCCTATTTGAGCTTTCATGAGGTTCCACATGAGTGATTTGTGTATGGTTTTCTAAGAATGTGAAGTCGTGTGAAGGTAGTTCGTAAAAGTGAGCATTGTTCCTTAAGTTAAAAAAAATGTGGCATGTGTATATAGCTCTGTAAAGCCTTCAAAGAAAAGAGAAGAAAAAAAGAAAATAAAATGAAGAAAGAAAGAAAGCAATAAAGAAGGGGCAAATAAGAAAAGAGAGTGACCACCAAAAATTATTAAATGTTGGATATATGATCTTAGAAGTGTTTCTTGAGCTATAGAAACACTTCTAAGATCATATATCCAACATTTAATAAATTTTGAGCTATAGAAATACTTACATGTTGTTTACCTCTACACTCTTATCCTTCAAATTCCATAACAAACATAGAAAGAAAGTATGTGTGACATGTTTTGGTGATAGGTTGTGGTTTGGAATGACGGATTGTTTGGCCATTGGTTGTGTGAGTGGTTTTTTTGTTGATGTAAGTGGTTCTAGATTGATGAAATTGTGGAACCTCTTTGCATGTGCCACCACCTAAAAGGCCTTTCCCCCATGTCCTATTGCCTAGCCAGTCATTTGAACTCATGTCTTAGACCTCCGGACAAGCTAGCAACGACATCCATCTTGTGAGCTCTAGCATTTAGAGGCTACCGCCATGGTAAAGGGACGTTAGGATTGTGCGTGAATATGCACATCTTTTGCATCAAATGGTCTTGACCCCATTGGTCGAGTCTGAGTGATTCGTTCTTCATGATTTTATTCATATCTTGTAACTCAGTGAGGACCTAGGTTGCTTGATCGTTTGTTCCTATGATGTGATCTTCATGCATGAGTAACTGTGATTGGTGACTTATTGAAAAAGGTCATGTGTCGGTTGATGAATAATGTGAGATTCATTTGCACAATCTTAATACACTTGAATGTCATTTGTGGTGGTTTCCAAGATTACTTTGTTTTTGTCCATAGGTCGGTGTCAAATAACCATTGTGATTCATTCGTTTTATGCCCTATGGCATGCTCCAAAAAATTTGTTGTAAAAGAAGTTGTAAGCTTACCTTGTTTTGTACTTGGTTTGCTTGTGGACAAGCAAACATTCAAGTGTGGGGGTGTGATTCGAGCTCAATTACTCGTATTTAAACCATCATTTATTGTTCGTTTGGCTTAGTAAATCATCATCCTACTACAACCTATTTTACGCTAGGGTGTGCTATTTTTGTTACATTTCAAATCCTAGCACGTGTGGGAAGGTCGAGGATGAGTTTTAGCGTTATCTATCAAACGGTTTTTGGTTAAAGCTAAAGAAACTACAAATAAAAACAAGCACAAAAAGTAAATTACGAAAAATTATATACGAGAGGACTTCACTTGGGTATTGCTCCTCCTGGTCTCATGTCAAGAAACAGTGAATGAAACTCTAGTTTGAAGGATGTGTTTATATACTGTGAGGCGGGTGCAACTAGTTCGGAAACCCTAACTATCGTAGCCGACCAATTAAGGGTTGCAACTATAAGCTAGGTAGCTTATCTCTCTTAGCCAGTCGGCTAAGGATTGCAACTAAAGATAAGAAATCTAGCTCTGTTAACCGATCAACCAAGGATTGCAAGAACAAATCCCTCAGAAGTTAATCCAGATGCCAGAAGGAGACCAATCACGAGGGAATCAAGGCGCTAATCTGATATTTGAGGTTTGCCCTCATTTTCCTAGGTGGGTGACACAAATTGGCCAAGAAGTACACATAAAACATTCAATCAGTAGACATAGAATCATGTTATTACCTCCTAACACACATCTAGAATAGGGTTTACAATACCCAAGTGAGAGGGAGCACTACTCCATAGTTAGGCAAGGGAATACAACACAGATGAAAGAAAGAACCATGGTGTGGTGACTATCCTCCTTCATTGATGCTTGATTCACCCGTGGGAGAAGAAAGCCTTCAAACCTCTAGCTTAGAGCAAGCCCAAATCTCCTTCTTTCTTCCTTTTCTTCTTCACTTTCTCTCTCTTAACTCGAAGAATATCTCTCTCTCTAGAGTTCTTCCTCCTCTTAGGGGTTTTTTCAGGTGGAACCCAGAAAATCTAAAACCCAACCATGTTCCAAATCTCCTTCTCTCTCCAACCTGCCTTCTATTTATACAACCCGACAGTCACTTTCACAGGCAGAATGTCACGACCGTGACAATAGAGCTTCAATCATGACATTGGACTAAAACGCAAGAGATTGCTGCCATTTCGGTCTGACATCACTATCTCTCGAAATTGTCACAGTCTGGTTACTGTGACAACCTTTACGCCCACAAGACGTGAAATTCTTTAGTTTCCAACAATCTTCACGCCCTTTGGTCAATCGTCACAATCTGGTGACTATGACAATCACGTCCCAACCGTGATATGTGACTGTTCCTCACTTTTTGGCGCTTTTCGACTCCAATCATCTCGAAACTCGTCCTCGACCCTTCCACACGTGCTAGGACCTAAAATTTAACAAAAATAGCACAACCTACTGTAAAGGTCAAGGGACGATGATTTGCAAAGTCAAAATATCAAGAAATGAGAGGTAAAATATGTGTAATTAGCCCTGAATCAGCTGGCTAGGTCTCTCAAAAGACACACACTACCACGAATGTCAGTAATTTTTAATAATGGTGATGGCAGAAATGTCAAAACATAGACCAATAGTGATAGCTTCTCCAAAACCCACAAAACACCCTTCTTTGCTCTTGGATTCAGCTTACCCTCATCCACATGATAATAAACAAGACAACCAAAAACTGTCAATGAAGAGTAGACGGCAGGCTTACCATACCACACCTCATAAGGAGTTTTACACTCGATAGTTGAGTGAGGTCCACGATTGATGAGTTAGCACGCCATGTTTACTCCTTCTGCCCAAAATCTTCTCTCCAATCCAACATTAGTGAGTATGCACCTTGCTCTCTCTAACAATGTCTGGTCCATCCTTTCTGCAATGCCATTCTGCTGTGGTGTGTCTCTAACGGTATGATGACGGGCAATCCCTTCATCCTTGCAGAATTCGTTGAACTCAGAACTGCAGAACTCCAGGCCATTGTCCGTTTGAAGTCTCTTGATCTACTTCCCAGTCTGATTCTCCACCAAAGTCTTCCACTTCTTGAACTTTGTGAAGGCTTCACTTTTCTGCTTCATCATGAAAATCCAAGTAAATCTTGAGTAATCATCAATAATAGATATAAAATACAAGTTGCCTCCAATGGATTCAACTCGTGAAGGACCCCAACAGTCGGAGTGGAGGTAATCCAGTACCCCTTTGTATGGTGGATACCCTTCTTAGGAAACTTGTTGTGATGTAGCTTCTCAATCACACAATGTCACAGAATTCCAAATTTTGCACCTTGTGCCCGCAAAGAAGATCCCTCTTCAACAAAACTTGCATCCCCTCGTTCACTCATAGGACCCAATCTCATGTGCCAGAGAGTGGACATATCTTCTTGTGGAACCTGAGATGACACAACTACAGCGGAACCTGACAACACAGACCCTTGTAATGCATACAAGGTCCCACGCTTCACGCCTTTCAGCACCTTCCTCGAACCTTTGCAGACATACACAACTCCACCTCTTCCCTTAAAAATGAGACCGTTGATGTAGAGAAGACTCAAGGAGATCAAGTTCGTCGTCATCGGTGGAACATGCCTGACTTCGTTCACGATGCAGAACGAACCATCATGAGTCTGAATCTTGATAGACCCAATTCCAACCACCTTGCAGAAAGCTCCATTCGCCATAACCACGTTACCACCATCTATCTGCTCGTAGGTTAAGAAGCAGTCTTTGTTCGGAGACATATGATATGAAGCTTTAGTATCCAGAAACCACACATCGCCACGATGTGCCTTCTCATCTTCAGCCAAGGCGAGATCGTCTTCAGAATTGTTGTCCACTTCTGCTATGGCAACAAAACCTTGGTTCTTCTGATGCCCTCTCTTTTTGGGGCAATTTTACTTCCAATGCCCCACTTCCTTACAGATGTGACAGGCATCTCCAGTGTGGATCCACACTTGGAATTCGAGTTTCTGTTCGAATTCCCTTTCTCAGATTTCTTCTTTCCTTTCCATTTGTAACAGCCAACCCCGATGCTTCACCACTTGTACCAGATCCGAACGCCTTCTGTCTGTGATCTCTCTCGAGTGAAGAGCAGATCTGACATCCTCCAACGACAAGCTATCTTTACCGGAAATAAAAGAATCCCCAAATTCTCATATGAACTCGGCAAAGACACAAGCAGGACTAGGGCAGTATCTTCGCCATCAACTTTAACATCTATATTGTGCAAATCCAACAAAATATAATTAAGTTGTTCCAGATGTTCCCTCATAGGCGTACCTTCTTACATCCTCAAGTTGAACAACTGTTGCTTGAGATGCAGCTTGTTGGTTAGAGACTTAGTCATGTACAGACTCTCCAGCTTTAACCACAAGCCTGCGGCAGTCTTTCAACGGCAACTTGAATGATGACGTCATCAGATAGCGATAGCATGATGGTCGAATGGACCTACTCCTCGAGGGTATTCCACTCATCGTCATCGACCGCTGCCTTCTTTTATTTTGCAGACATCGGCCCTAGTAACCCTTGTTGTTTCAATAAAGTCTGCACCTTGATCTACCATATAGCAAATCTGTTCTTCCTCGTGAACTTATCGATCTTCATGTTTACCGATGTCATTCTTCAGAATTGAAACCCTAGCCTGATTTCCAACCAACGCTCTGATACCACTTGTCATGACTGTTTTCCGCGGATCGGGAAATAGGAGGTTTGACAATGCAAGAAACGAAAGCTACACACACTCGAAACACGATTTACGTGGTTCACTAACACAATGTGTATTAGCTAGTCCATGAGCAGGAGACCCAGTTTCACTATACTTCGCAAAGATACAAATTACAGAGGAGTACGAGAAGTATTTATAGTACTTCTCCTAGGTGTAACTCTAATTCAATCTGGTAAAGGAAAAGCGGTTACAACCATGCCTAGAACCCTAATAGCAAGACCCCTGCGACTTCCAGTCGTAGCGGCTGATAGTCCGATTCAAGTCACATCAACAATAATTGTATTGTTTCACATATTATAGTAGTTCTTACAGACAAAATATTGAATTCTTCGTTTTCTAGAATACAAAAGAAGGTGATTCTTTGCTTTTTTATTTTCAATTTTGAAAGAAAATCATATGCCAAATTATGTAACAGTTTAGAATTGTGTAATAAACCAACTAAATTCATGCTTTTCGGACTTTTTTAATAATTTGTAAAAATTATAAACAATTATCAAATATATTATAAACTAAAAATCTAAAATAGTTTATTTGTAGTTATTAAAGATTTTGTATCATTGCTAAAATGTAGAATACAAAATTTTATCTCTGGTAGTTTTTTTGTTGTGTAATATAAAGAAGTCAAACACTAAATAAAAACAGAATTGATCACTTGAGTATGTGCAGATTATTGTCAATGGTTAGCACGTGTCAAAAACTACCCAATTGTAAGCCAAGTTTAATCTAAGATGGCATTATCGCAAAGTGGCTCGATCGATGCACACTCTCTATTCAATCCTAACTAAGCCAAGTATAACCTAGCTAGGGTTGTAGTTGAGTGGCTTGCTCCGAACTACTATCTAATCAAATCGGATGTTGGGTGAAAATTCTAATCTAATTTACTCCTAAATACAAAATAAACAACCAACCAAGTGGCTGGGAGACCTCTAGAAATGAGATGGTTGCCTAGGGTCGAATCCTCCTATCTATGGTTGTCAAGTAGGGTTAAGATAATGTGGTGAGTGAGCTTGTTTCCGTGGGCTTTCATGGTTAGCCATACACTTTTGACTACGCCTCCCCTAGAACCATATAAAGTCACCTCGATCTAGGCTATCGTATCTGGGGCACTAAGCTCGCAGCTCCTTTCAATGGATACTATCCAGCGTCCACACCGAGGTTTTATCCCAAGTTCTATCTAGGAAGGCAACCTATAGCAAGGGTTCGGTCTCCTCGACCACCATAAGTCCTTATTCATACATCTACCTCAATTTGCTTGATGGCACATACCTTTCTAACCCTAGAACTCCATACCCAGCGTAGAAGCGTAAAGTAGCCTAATAGAGAAGATTAGGGCGACTTACCCAAACACAATCAAGGATAGAATAGCAATAGAATCAACTAGATAAACACATTCATTCTTAACCCTTTCATACACAACCTATAAACTAGGGTTCAACTTCCCTACACAGACATTAGAGATTCATGTCATTAGAGAGAAGAAGAAAACACAAACTAGAACAGGGGAGTGATAGAATCAATGATAGACCATTGATTACATATGTTTTTACCCCTATTCTTGAGCCGTTTGAGATGTTGATTCTCATGTTTTAAGCCGATATCACGCTAAGTTGTGAGTTTATGTCATATTTCAGGGCTTAGCGTTGGCATCGAGGTGAAGAAACGAGTTTCGGGTCGAAAGGAGCACCTTTGGGGTGAAGTGTGATGGAGGAGCAAAATACCCGGCCATGAGCAGAAATACCCGGCCGGGTATTATTAGGAGCAAACCGGGGATTTGACGCTTCGGGCGTCCCTGAGAAGCAGAAGGGGGCCCAGGCAGTGAGCAGAAATCCCCGGTCGGGGATTGTTGGACTTGACCGGGGATTTTCCCCTGTCTCCACACGGCGTGTTTTGATAATACCCGGTCGCCACCCAAAATACCCGACCGGGTATTTAGACCGGGGATCGTGATAGACAGCTTCTTAAGGGAAAAGAAGGGCAAAAGTGAGGAGTTCGGAGTTATAGAGAGAAAAAGCGATACCTAGAGAGAGAAAGTGACGAACCTGAGTCTTCAGGTGTCTTTGATCGATCTCCATCACCATTGGAGCCCCACTTGAGCTTGGAGAAGACCCGATTGAGCGCCAGAAGCAGATTATCATCCTTCACAGTATGGTTTCCGCATCTGAGCTAGATTTCGCATCTCTCTCTATGGTGTAACTTTCTTATTCGCCTGGGTATGAAGAACCTTCGATTTGTATGTTAGGTCTAATTGTATGAACCCAAGTACAGATTTTATGATTTGATTATATTCTATTGAGGTTTGATTTGTTAAATGGCATGAATCCTGATCAAATTCCTGTTGTTTCTGCTTTAACCTATAAAGAGAATATCTTCCTAGGTTGACAGAGCATCCTTGATTGAAGGTAGTGAGTTAACGACTTTAGTCGAGGAGTCAATTCACTATTCTGTACCGGATTTACTTCGGTAGAGGAGGTTTGGTTCGTTAGGGCCTCAATCTGTTTACTCTGGTGGAGGTTAGTCGCCCGCTGGGGACTCAGATTGAGAGGGTCTGGAGATCTTTAGTCGAGACTTCAGACTGCTTAAGAACCTCCCGCAATATAACTATCATTGGAATTGAACTTGGTAAACTACAATCCGGCTTAACTGCAGTCTAGGGGGAACCATATCCGGGTGACCTCTCTCGACTTGAAAACAACCTCTTTACTTGCTTTGCTTGTTTGGATCTTCACTAAAGTTTCACTGCTAAATAATAAGAACTCACGGAGTAGTTATCACATCTAGGACCCGGGTTGACATTAAAACCCAAACCCACTATACTACGCTTTAGGAGGTGGTTACACCTGGCCATTTTTCTAGAGTGATAGTAGGAGCGAGTCAATCAAGTTTCTTATCCTTTCTTGCACCTTCTCCCTGCTCGTTTGGTTGATTGGATCTTCAATGAAGCTCTCCCAAGGTGTTTACCTCTCTAAAACTCTCCAAAATCCTAACTTTCTCACTCTAGGGAGGCTCTCCCTCGAGAAGTGCAGCAAGAGGGGTATTTATAGAAAGCTGATGGAGGTAAAGACCTCCAGGGAATGACCCGATGGTCATGGTCGTGACCAGCCTGGAACATCTTCGAATCACCCAAAATGACGCATTTTGTCTCGTCTTTAAGTTCCAAGATCCCGACCTCCTTCATGAGATCACGACCACAATATTTGTCTCCCAAGTGCGATCTTCTGTCGCGGTCAAAATACGCCATGCCCGCGATCCGGGTTAGGAAACTCTCTGCTTCCTTCTTGGTTGCCTGCTGAGGTTCATGGCCACTAATCGCGGCCACGATCATCGTCACGGCCTGGTCAAGGGCAGTGACTAGTGGCCATGACCAGTGCCTTTTCTTCCTTTCTTACTCATATGCTTCCCAGTCGTGGTCAGATGAACTTGAATGGATTTCCGATCAATCCTAAATGAATGTAAGACCTGAAATTTCATCACAAACACTTGGAAAAGCATAAAATACGACAAATTGGGGTCGCTTCCCCTATGAAAACCTCCATATCATGAATACCTATGCCAAAATGCATGTTTTGAAAATAGGAATGAATATGGGCATAAATAACTTGATATGTGGCATAGACACGGTGATTTAACATGCAAATGCATTAAGAATAAGGGATAAATTACGCCTATTTAAGGAGTTATCAAACTCCCCCACACTTAGGTGTTTGGTTGTCCCCAAGCAAACCTACTCAAATCAATGCAACTTGAAAGATAAATCGTAATGGCAAGCATAATAGATCATCGGTAGAGGGTCAACTAGCAACTTTCAAGGTCAAACGATCATTAAGAATTCTACCGCCGATCTCTACATGAAAACACACTCCTGAATGGGACCTTGCCACTAAAGAGGTCTAGACATCAAAGGTGTGCACTAGGGGATTTCTCAAAAACGTTCAAAACCATGGACTCTAGAAGGTGCTCTTTATTCTTTCTTTCAAGGTAGCATTTGTCATTTATCGGTCTCCTTTTTCAACGTTGGCGCGCATTGCACCATACTTTTTGCAAACTTATTGCAAGGAATAATCTCTCCCTCATGACCAAGAGAGGATGAATCATTGTCTTCCCTATCAAGGTCACATGTGGGGAATTTGATGGGAGGATTCGTCTTAGCCCGAGCACCACTTCCCAGTCTGCACTCCACATTGGGTTGCCACACATGTTGGGTACAAACGAGAGCTTGAGGTTTCTTGAATTGCTAAAAGGTACTTTGTACCTTGTCGTATGATTCCATGAGGAAAAGTGTTTGGGGGATGGTAAGTAGTGAAAGATGATCGAAACGCGGTAAAGCTATCCGGTCCCCAAACACATCCTCGAATGACAATCTGTGAGAACCTATTTTTTCAAAATATTTTTCAAAATTGAGCACATGTTTTCAAACATTTTGAGTCAAAAAGTAAGTAGATAATCCCGCACACATGTCCTAACCTAGACAGTGGACAATATCAACACATTCAAGAAGGAAATCATTGTCTAAATTTCTCACTCCCAACATCCTCCGTAGCGCAACACTATCCACCCTATCATGCATAACATTACAATTATCTAGCAATTCAAAGCATATTGAGTAGAGAGAATGCAACAGGGGCCAACGTGAGTCCTCAAATTCGGAAAAAAAAATTGGGCATACATACAAGGCTCCAAGTGGTTAAAACATGCTAAATCACCGTCCACAATCACTCGAAAAGCACACTCTCTCGATCAATCTTTTAAACATTCATTCGGTAAGAGAGTGATATCAATAACAACATTCCACATAAGCATTCATGCATAACCCCACCACACTTAAGGGGTAAATTGCCCTCAATTGAGTAAGGTAAAAGGATAGGGGAACGAAGTTACTAAAATGCTTAGTCGATGTGATTGTGGGATCGAAGGGTAGGGTGGGTGGTTAGATCTCCTCCCAAAGCTAAGGAATCGCCTTATGGACTCGGTCTCTCGACCTCTAGCTGACAGTTCAAGTTGTTGTTGGTGTTCTTGCTCATGGTGTAGTGGTGCATGAGGCTCGAATTGTTGTGTGGGGTTTCAAGTAGTCTGTTCTATCCATTGATTGGGAGTTTGAAGTTTTTACCACCTCCGGTGGAGGAGCATTGGAGCTCTCTCCTCTTCAAGGAATTAACCCTTATAAAGGTTCCTACACATACAATAACGATTCATACCCATCCATGCCAAACACATTTCATCAAAAATTGAAGAATGCATTGAAAACTTCTCATCATCCCTAGGATCCAATCTCATACACCCCCACACTTGATGGTGACTATGCAAAACAAGGGTGCAAAGTGGGAAACAATGTCGAATTAACAATCTTGATTTATTGGTTCTATTGACAACATGTCAATCAAGGGGTTTTAGTGTCGTGGCCAAAGGCAATAAGCAACCTAAATGACTAAGGTAGGGTATGGACATATTGCTCAAAAATCATATCAAAGTGGTAAGCTTTGGTGAGCAAAGGGACCATACACCTTATACCAATCGATCAAGATTCTAAACTACCCCTCAAACATACTTCTAGGGGTCTAACATAAAGCATTAAAGTTCATTTGGCATGCATCAAATCATTAAAATTACAAATCATGTTGTTTGGGCATTTCATCGAGCACTTGGTGGGCGACAATCAAATGAATTAGAACCATGCAATGCATACCCACCAAGGGCTCCAAACCACATACATTCACTCATAAGCATGCAACACACAACAACATATCATCATTTCATCATTTGCCCTTCACCTTAATCCATTAGAACTCATTCTTAACTAAGGCATGGTCATTTACTACTACTTAAACTACTAACTAACCTATAACAAAATTCGAACATGAAAGTTCTTTATTGATATGTAAATGATTTATTAGATTATTGTCATTGGTTAGCACATGTCAACAACTACCCCATCCTAAGCCTAGTTTAAGCAAACATGGCATTGTCACATAGTTGTCATCAAGGTTGTATTTTACTCGGGTCCTGGTACCCTAGCCTACTTCCCACCTAGTTGTTAATTAGTTAATCAGTTTTGGAGGTTTTAGTGGAGGATTTGAGGGAACTACTAGTTTAGAGATTGAATAAAGCTGAAAGCAGGTACTTCGGGGAACTATCCCTCACCCTAGCCTAGGGCTACTATGTATATCTAGGTACTTAGGGTTATCAAATGTGGTGAGTGATCTCGTTTCTGTGGGCTGTCGTGGTTATCCACACACCTCCGAGTACGCCTCCCCAGACCCATATAAAGTCCCCTCAATCTAGGCTATCATATCTAGGACACTAAGCTCATAGCTTATTTCAATGGGACTATCCGTCGTCCACACCGAGGTTTTATCTCGGGTTCTATCTAGGAAGGCTACCTATAGCAGGGGTTAGTTCGCCTCGACCACCATAGGTCCCTATTCATACATCTACCTCGATTTGCATGATGGTTCATACGCGTCTAACCCTAGAACTACATACCCAACGCAAAAGTGTAAAGTAGCCTAATAGATAAGCTTAGGTCGACTTACCCAAACACAGTCAAAGATAGAATAGCAATAGAATCAACTAGATAAACACATTCATTCACTCAAATCCTAAAATATCCATACATACATAGTAAACCCTAAAACTAGGGTTTGGGGTTTAGAACCCCTAGTACCTTAGAGGACTACTCCATAAAGAAGGGAAGAAGATATATAGGAGAAATTGAAGAAGACTTGAGGTTGAGGAAGATACCTCCTCTCTTCTAGCTCCTTCTCCTCTTCTCATTCCTTCAACTTCTCTCTCTTCTCTCTGTCTAAAACCAGAATTCTTCTCTCAAAATCAGCTCCCCTAAAAGGAGGAAAGGGGTCTCCTATTTATAGGCAATTATAGGACGAACAAGTTCGCGTCCAGAAGAGAAAAGATCGCGGGCGGGATCTTCAGAGGCAAGGCCGCGATCTTGAAATGCAGTCTTACTGGCCTGCGGTATTGAGGAGATCATGGATGACTTCGCGATTGCGATCGGCGAGTCACGGTCGCGATCTTTCTCGTGATCAAAATGCATTTTGGCCATGATTCGAGTAGTGAAAATCTCTATTTCTCCTCGACCCCTTCTTCACGAAGTTCGCGCCCTGAGCCCTCCAATTCGCGTCCACGATCTTGGACTTTCCGACTGCGATCTTCAATTTGTCTTCGCAGTCCAGGATCTTGGCCGTGATCTTTACTTCTAGGCCATAATCTTCAGTCTTTTGCCCTCTTGTTACACTTGTGACCTTGTTTTGTACCTAATTCACATATATCGTCTAACACACTCTAAAATCACATCGAATTCAAATAGGAACCAAAATAGGGATGCAATTAACGGTGTTTAAGCATGTATGCACATGAATTGGCACAAAACAAACCTCAATATGAAGGGTAAATAACACAAATTTAGGTGCTATCAAGAATGTTATGTGTTGTACTCTTTTTTTTGTAACATGAGTATTATTTGTTGTGATTAATTACATCAAAGAGATTTCATTCTATTGGTTTTTTTTTTGCCATTAGATAACTCGTGTTACCGAGAAACAAGAGATACAAAGTCTGAAAATCAAAGTGATCGGAGCCACGCAACAAAATCGAAAACGCACCAACATTGGCGGTCTCAACGAAAGGGCTTTCCTTAACACAAGATGGGAAAACCTGTTTCTATTACGACCCACAAAGATACAATCAAAGTGCACGAACATCAATTGCAGAGACTGCACTTCTTGCAAAATAGCGCCTCCCAAACAATCGCACACTTCACCGGTACAAACTTTCTGGAAAACCACCTGCGCATCCCTCTGAATGGTTACAGACAACCCCCCTCTATCTGCACACCAACGAACTACATCTCTCAATGCCAGGAGCTCTACCAATAATGGCTCATCAACCCCATGGTACTGACGTGCTGTACTTGCAAGCAGGGAGCCCATCTCATCCTGAATAACCCATCCACCAGCCCCATGCGACCCTCGATGAACTGCACCATCCACAAAACACATAAAAACACTTAGGCCAGAATTGATAGGAGGGTTATGACCAGGAACCTGGACGGCGCTGAAACAGCCTCAGGCAGGTTATTAACTTATTCCGCAACCTACAAAGAAAAATGAAAGGCAAGAACAGAAGGTTGAAATTGAACTAAATAAAAAACAACTCCATTACTTGACTTCCAAATTTGCCATAAAAGCACCACCAACTACATTATCTCATTCGACCCAACACCTGGTTTTTCCAACACACGCCTCTAAAACATAGCCATACTCCCCAACGACATATCTTCTTGCAGACCCTGTAAACCAGTCAACTGCCAAAGAGCAATAGCAACCGGGCAACGAAAGAAAAGATGTTTCATGGTCTCCTCCTCCACTCCTGAACAAACCGGACAGCCCCACCAATCCCCAATTCCCCGAACCCGGAGTGCTTCACCAGTTGGAAGCACTCGCCTCAGCATCTGCCAGACAAAAAACCATAGTTTAGGGGGAATGGGCAGCCCCCAAATTTTACGCCACAAACCTTTATCAAGAGGATCCGGCAAGTGATAACCCGTTTTCACTGAATAGACCCTAGACGAACTGTAATGCCTAATCAAACGATCCGGCAAAGGTGAACATGTCATGGGAATAGCAGTAATCGCATCAACAGATTCAGGTGAGTAAATTTGCGCCAAACGATCTAGCCACCAAGCTCCATGACCATGGTAAATCAATGACTCCACCATCCCTTCCTGTGGAGCAGCACCGGGCAGCAGCACAGGCGGATTAGGATGAAGCTTCGGCAAAGGTATAGACTACCCTAAACCTACCTGCCACCTTAACCCCTTCAGTAAAAGTTATCGGCCGAGTAAAGTACTACACCAACCCCAAGAAGGCAATGAGCCCTCCCGGGCTGCAAGAAACGAGGAGTGGGGGAAGTTTTTTCCTTTATAAATACGATTAGTAAAGAGGTCGGATACTGAAGAATACACCAACCTATCTTTGCCAACAAAGCCTAATTGAAAGCTTGAAAGCCCCAAAATCCTAGACCACCTTCCTCTTTACTCAAACACAAAGGGCGCCAAGCTACCCAATGCACCTGACGTTCAAGACCATTCGCCCCCCACCAAAACCGAGCTAAGTGCCTATCCAAATCTCTGCAGGTAGAAACTGGTAGTCGAAAACAAGACATAACATAAACTGCAATGCATTCGCCACATCTTTCAATAGGACTTCCTTTCCTGCCTACAACAAACATCATTGCTTCCAACCCTGAAGATGCTGCATCACTCGTTCCCCCACAAAATGAAAATTTTCCACCTTCGATCGCCTAATCAAAGAAGGAAAACCAAGATACCCATCTGTGACACCCACTGCGCCAACACCTAACTGCCCAGCCATCGCTTCTTGTTGCGGAATAAAAACATTCTTACTAAACACAACCACCAATTTCTAGAGATTAACTTGTTGGCCACTCAAACGCTCATAATCTTAGAGAAATTTCATAAGAGTAGCACACTATGACAGGGATGCGCGAAGGAAGAGATATGAGTCATTGACAAAGAACAAATGAGAAAAACCCGGACACTGCCAGCTCGCACGAAACCAGTTAACTCCTTGGTCATCAACTTCTGACGTAGTAAGGCTTCAAAACCTTTCGTACAAATTACGAACAATAGAGGTGAGAGAGGATCCCCTGCCTCAAACCTCGAGAAGTAGTAAAGAAGCCTGCAGGGCAGCCATTCATCATGACTGAAAAAGTCGGAGTTGTCACACAAGCACGAATCCATCGAACCCATTGCCGACTAAAACCCAACTTTTCTAAAATAGCAAAAAGAAAGGGTCATTCAACCCTATCATAAGCTTTCTCCATATCCAATTTCAGCACCATAAACCCCACCTTTCCTGTTCGTTTATGCGAAAGATAATGCATAACCTCATGACTAACCAGAACATTCTCAACAATTTGGCATCCACACACAAAATCATTCTGCTCGGGAGAGATAATCTTAGGCAAAATCCTCCCCAACCTCTCAACCAAAATCTTAGTGATTATCTTATAGACAAATTGGCAGAGACTGATCGGTCCGAGTTGTCTCATATGCTCAACTTTTTCCACTTTGG
This sequence comes from Linum tenue, assembly GCA_946122785.1. Taxonomy (NCBI): domain Eukaryota; kingdom Viridiplantae; phylum Streptophyta; class Magnoliopsida; order Malpighiales; family Linaceae; genus Linum; species Linum tenue. Next base: position 45,846,318 of record CAMGYJ010000008.1, on the reverse strand, counting down.
GAATGAGGGAGAGCCATGTATGATTCAAATTCTTGAGCATCACCCCTGACCGAAAGAAATACTCGACCTCAAGAATCACATCATTACCAAGAATTGGCCAAAAAGCTCGAAAGAAAGCGCATGTGAAACCATCAGAACCAGGAGCTTGGGAAGAACCCATTAGAGAAACAGCCCAACGAATCTCTTCACCCAACACTGGAGCAATAAATTTTGCGTCCATCCGGCTAGTGACCTTTTCTGCCACCGGAACCTCCGCCACTCTTGCCCGAACCCAGCCTGGATGCACACACTCAGAAGTGAATAGGGTTGAGTAGAAATATGTAGCCACCGCAACTTTCTCCTACTCCGACGTAACCCAGGACCCATCAGGAGCAAATAATCCCCCTATATGATTCCGATACCGCCTCGCTCGAGTAACCGTATGAAAATACATAGAGTTCTTATCCCCACCATGTAGCCAACTCACCCTCAATTTTTGATGCCAGAATGTTTCCTCCGCATGCTAAGCATCCCCTAGCTCCTTATCCAGGCTACGAATACACTCCCAATCCACCTAAGCCTCAGCTCGAAGATTCTCAATTTTAGCTCGGAGACATCGAATACGTCGTTCGGAATTAATAACCCCAAACCTTCCCCATGAATATAAGAGGTGACACAACATTTTAAGCTTTCACCACAACCGAAACATAGGGGAGCCATTAACACTCTGATTCCAAACCTCTTCGACCATATTCCAAGCCTCGTGATTTTTCACCCAACGATAGTCAAAACGAAAGAGTGGTCGGCAACGACGAGCAATGGGTTCGGTGGAAACAAGAACTGCCCGATGGTCCGAGAACCTATCAGTTAAGTGATGAACCAGAGTGTTTGGCAGCCAGCTAAGGAAACTAAAGCTCAGTCGAGCCTTTCAAGAACAACACGAGAGGGAACCCTCTTGTTTGTCCAAGTAAAAGGCGAACAAACAAAATCCACATCCTGAAGAGCTAATTCATTAATAAACTCTCGGGATCGACGAGACTGGGCCGGCCACCAAAGAAAACCACCTTGTTTATCTGTAGACTATAAAATATTATTGAAATCCCCAATCAACAAGAAGGGTTCATGAAACAAGGAACAATGGTTTTCCAAAACCTCCAGCTGATGGAACCGAACAACATCCTCACAACTCAAATAGACACAAACAGCCAAATAAGAAAGATTGTGTTTATTAATTCTAGCAATCATGAAAAAAGACTCCTTACATAAAACTGTGACCTGAGTCTCGGGGAACCATCCTAAAGCAAGACCACCTGCTGAACTAACATCATCAACTAAATCAAAATGTGCAAATCCTAAGCTCCTCATACGACCAGCAACAGTGCGACGTTGAGAGAGAGTTTCCGAAAGAAAAATAATATCAGGAACAAAACGATTACTGAGACTAACTAAACTTGGAATGTCTCGGGCGGGCACAACCCGCGACAATTTCAAGACAAAACTTCATTTATCCGAGTGGAGCAACTCACAACTGGCTTCCTCCACTAGTTTTTTATAAACTCATCATTAGGCATACACACACTCACGCTTCGGAGGACCCGAGGGATCCTCACCATCCTCCATCACCTCATCAGCAGGACGCTTCCTATCAAAGAGCATCTCCTCAAGCTCACCAAGAGTCATCCTCAAGCCAGGCTTAGGACATGGAGGCTGACACGCTAAAACACAACACCTAACAATGGCCAAGTGTAACCAATGAAAGGGACTGCAGTATAGTGGCACAAGTAATAAATATCGAATCCACGGATCTCTAGAGTTACTATTACTCAGCTTCAGTTCATTATCTAGCAAACTAGATTAAGGATTGATTTATAAACTACTCTACTGACTACTCTACTAATTACAAGTTGTGAACTCACTTAGGTATGATTCCCCCTAGCTCCTCAATTAGGTCCAAGTTGCAATTACCTTTGGTTGATCTACTGTTGATTAAACTGCGGAAGATCCGACAGTAGCTTGGAATCTCTTAAGCGGACCAAGCCCTCTCAGTCCAACTACCCGGCAGGCGACTAACCTTCACCGGGATAGAAAGCTGAGGCTATTAACACAGAACTCCACTACCGGAATTGGATTCCAGTACAAAGCAGTAGATTGACTAACTCTCGTATAACCAATTCACCACTATCAATCAAGGAAGCTCTCTTAACCTAATCAGATTCTATCTATCATATGTTAAAGCAGAAATCAAGAGAATTTGATCAAGATTCAATTGACTCAATAAATCATGCCTCAATCGATTATAATCAAACAATATAGCATCCAAAACTTCATACAAGAAAGATCCTAACACATGGAACTAGGGTTCCTCAAAACCTAAGTGAAGGGAAGTTACTTCATAGAGAAGAGAGACTGCAGAAATCTGATCTAGATCCTCAATCTCCATCTCCAAGCTTGATTCCCGAGCTCCAATGGCGAAAAAATCCTCCAAAATAGCTCCAAGAATGTTCCCAAGTCGCTCTCTCTCTCTAGGGTTCGTCCCTTGGGTGTTTGGGAACCAAAACCCAGCTCTCCCTTTCCTATGGCTCGAATCTGCCTCAAAAACCCGATTCTGGGAGAATTACGGGCTGAATTACGGTCGTAATTCTTCCATGCCCGTATTTTGCCCAAAACACGTGTTTTGGTTAAGTTTCAGCGCACCCAAAGCTCCTCTCGGCAATGAAAATACAGACATGGGAGGGGAAATTACGGTCGTAATTCTCCTGCCCGTAATTCTTCCTCCGCTCCTGCTCAAAGCTTCGTTACTCCCTCGTCCGGACTCCAAATCAGTCGCCGTTTGAACCCAGACGCTCGTAGTCTCGTCCTCTTTCTTTTCATGACAAGCTTGCATGATTATTTTTCCATAAAGTGAGGTAGAATCCATTCTTCTTCAGGTCATGCCCGAGTTTCTTCTCCCTAATCGCCAATTGATCTCTGATTGACTTGAAACTTGCGCCTATGCTTCCCTTTATGTGCTAGGGCCTGAAATGTGACAAAGGAACACAACCTAGCGTAAAATAGGCCAAAGAAGCGATAATGTAAGCTTAAACGATCAAGAAACAAAGGGGAAAACATGTGCAAATATCGAGTCATCAGAGGCGTCGGACGAGGAATGCTACCAGCTTCATTTATCACAATGCCAGCAGCTCGATTTCTGCGATGAGGCCTTGAAGGTGAAGATCTTTCCATCAACACCCCCTTCCTCTACTAGCAGTAGAAAATCTGCCTGGATTATCAGGAGCAGGAGCATCCGAAATAGCTACCGGCTTGTCCACAAACCCAGTACCACTGCCCAAGTCAGCCAGTTGCCTAGGCGGAATACCAGTCTCCAAGTAATCTTCCAAACAAAGACGAGGCGAAATCCTGCCCTGGAGAAACACTTCCACACCTACAAAATCAGGGTCACCAACATGAACATTGTTAGAATTTTCTCCAGCATTCGGACCAAGAGCTCTTGGACCCTCAACAGTAGGTTGTCATTCAACCCTCTGATTCCCCAGCTCCAGAGGAGGAGGAGGAGGCATGCGCTGCTGATCCACCACCAAAACATCTCCTTGGCCAACAACCCAAGTGCCACCAGCATTAGCACCAACCCCACCCGCGTTCGGGTTCACCAAAACAGCTCGAATCGGCAAAAGAGTATGCTCATCCAGGCGATGTCCAGCCGGCTCCACCGAAAAGGAATCACCATACACTTCATTTCCCCGAAAATGAGTAGTCTCACATTGGCGTTCAACATGACCTACCCGCCGACAGTTTTAACAAAACAAAGGCATTCACTCATAATTCAAGGTAACCCAGAAAGCCCCATGAATTTGATTGCTTGCATACAACCTGGAGCGAAGGGGAACTTCCATATCAACCAGAATTCTAGCTTTGAAAAAGAAACTAGGATCACCCCGGATTCCAAACAAACCAGCCTCCAAAACTTCACCAATCCGTCCAGCCATACGCCTTCCAAACCTCATTGTCTTGTGATGAGATGGAATGTCTCGCATTTGGACCCAGAACGGAACAAAAGCAAGAGATCTAACCACCTCCGGAGTGACCGGACGCCATTCTGCCAATTGCAGAATGTGATCCTTGATGATCCACGGAGAATGCAGCAGGACACGTTCCCTGTCACCAGCACTCGAGAATAGAAACTGCAGCAGACCCCAATCAGCTTCCAAACACATGCACCTGAGCTTGGCAGCGCCAAATCCTCTGGAAAATGTCTCGATTAGGAGTAGCTTCACTGAAAAAATGACCCAACAAGCTGAGGCGGACACGCTCTAAACTTTCCTCGACATCTTCATCATCAAACATAACCACTTGATCAACATCCATGAGATCCATGATAGCTAGCGGTAGAGGTTCACTAGAAATCTAGAAAAACTGAGACCATAAACACAATCGATAAGCCCAGCACCAAACCCAGGGCAGCCCCAGTAAAAGAGAACACAGAGTTGACTCAAAGCTATAAAGAAGCCAAGAAAACGAAAGCATAGAACCAAGCATAAAACACGCACCCACGAAAGATGGAGAAAAGGAATCCAAGTAAGGATCTGATAAAGGACACCATCCCATCCAATCTCGCGAAGATTTATAAGAAAGGATTGAAAGCCTAATCGCCACACATGTAGATAAGGAATCCCCCCGGCTGACGAATCAGTTTGGATCCCCACTAGATCTGTAATCGCAGAATCCGTGCAATCGAAAAGATCACCCGAATCCGCACGAAACTGAGCAAGCAAAATGTGAGAAAACGTCTGTTAGGAGAACACCTGCGAAGGATTGTCACACTATTGTCGACAAACGACTGAACTACGAATAAGGAGCAAAAGATCCATATCAACAGAAATCTGATCTAGAGACAGATCGTAAACTATCGCTAGAAGATTGGCACGATTAACCCGAATCTGGGTGCTGATTCCACTACGGAGTTCAGATTGAAAACGAGTAAAAGCCCTAGAAATGAAGGAGGAAAAGGAACAGTGGGCGGCCACTCAAAACCCTTGAACCATAGAGAGGATCTCGCTCTCATTTTTTTTTGTTGCATTTCTCTTGGACTTTTCCTTTTCAGTAGGTGAACAATTGAAATATTTATTGTTTGAGCTCCTAGGTTGCATGATTAAATCTTATTTATAGGGGATTGATATACATGTTTTTTTGTGATTAATAGAATCAAATATATTTTTTCCTATTGGTTGAACACTTTAAATGATGATAGTTTGAGCTCATAGGTCAGAGGTGATGATTGATATACATGCTTATTTAGTTTTACTTTAATATAATTAATAACTTAAAAATGTTAAGTGTTAAAAATGACATGAAAAAATTGTGGAGTTTTTTTTGTCCAAAAAATCTTTCTCCACAACGACCATGATGGAAGTTAAGATGAGTTGTTTACCAATAATGCTTCAAGTTTGTTTTTGCACAATTTGAACCTTTAAAAATATAAAGTAATTAACTATATACTAATTATTTAAAAATTAATTTAGATTTTGAAATACTTATAACTATTGAAAATTCTAGCGGTGAATTTAAAACTTTCCCTTTTTCCGTGCACATCCACTAACCACTACATTATTTATTTCCATTTCTAAAATTTAATTTCTTAAAATGAGGCGTTATTGTTTTTTAAGGCATGATTTAATTATATGATTGATCTGTTTATTTCCACACCTATAATTTGATTTCTTAAATGAAGTCATTTTTATATGTGGTTGTTTATAATATGTTGATTTAGAATTTTAAATGGATTACTGTATGTATCTATATATATTTACTAGCTTATTACCCGGCCCATTGGCCGGACCCGGACGTAGTCTCAAAAATTGACTCTTTGATTCTAACTAATATTATTCATTAACATGTATGCGACGATGTCTGGAGGTAAGTCAACAACACCATATATAATAATATGATGGAAAGTCATTATCCCATTGCATTACAAAAGAAACAGTGAAACATAAACACTATAATAGAGAATCCAAACCAAGCCATTAGCCTTAAATATAGCCACTATTGTCATGCACCATGATGCCCCTAGAGTGAACATGAAAAAACCCAAGAAATGCTTACCTGGCTCCAATTATCGATGGTAAAAATGGAAACCACCAAGAGATTTCATAAGAAAAACCCAAACGGGATTGCCCTTAGACCAAAAACCACAGTGACACCAAAGGCGATGAAACCCTGGCTGAGAAAACAAAAATCAGCTATGTCCAAATCATGTCGATGGAATGCGTCCGCTAGTTTTTTCTTATAAATAGTTTTGTTAATTAAAATGACAAAAAATAAAAAGAAATACAAAGCATACAATCTGCTGTAGAAATCTCATATACAAACAAAAGAAACAGGCAAGCAATATATGCCTTGAAGCACCAACACATATAACTTTTGTCAATATCTCTACCACTCTGAAATCCTACCAAATAACTCTTAACCACTCTGCTACACTAAACACACAAATGACTTACAGCTCTATACTTTCTATCTCTTCAATCTGTATAAGCCAATCGTCATGAACCCTCCCCATTATCACGATTTTATCCTTCTCGACAGCTAACACACTGATGGTCCACTCTTACACTTTCTTCGTGGCAGCTACTTGACATTTTGCATCAGTGCACATTAATTCAAACTACCATTCCTTGCTTCAATTTATGACTTTGGGTAATATCACTTCAGTCATAATACAAATTTACATGAAATGATAAGAATGATCATTATAATAGCCTTGTAAAATTTAGAGTACCAATGGCGATTCCTCTCTTCTCCTCAGTGGCTTCGTCAATATATGATATTGATGACTATCTCTACAACACATTCTATATGATCATAGTATGGTCTTTTGTATAAACCATTTCTGCCTTTTACCCATTTTCCCATTGCAACTCCAATAGCTAACTTGTTGGGCCTCTCCTCTAGGTAAACAACTTGTATCAACATCAGGCATGAAAATAAAAATTGTTTTGGTTGAGATACTATCAGGATCTTGTGATACTCTGAAGAAGGCAAAAAAAATTCTCAGACATTGTCAACCCCCAATCAATTTGACGTGGGTCATTGCTCTCTTACCATCTAAATTAAATAGGAAGCTTAGGTTAGCCTCTTTAGTAGCTTAACTTGACAATTTCTTAGAGGAGATACAATCATGATTCACAATTCTAGAACAAACACCTCAGATAATACAATCTTATGGAAACAACCCCAATGAAGCACCCAAATTACAATTATGTACATGTTTCCTATGAGGGTGTGCATGTGCAGATTAAGAAAAATATAAGGATTAAGGAGGGAGCTTACTTGGCACGCGGTCTTTGTGTACTGGAAACTAACCACAAAAACATTTCAATCAGAAAATGATGATACCGAAAAGGAGTATCATAATAAAAGCAACAAAAAGTATAGCTATTTATCTTTAATCAACTCAAAAATAAACCTAGAAGATCAACCAAATGAACTGATGTCAAAAGATCATATTACTGTCAAAGAAACTAAATAACCCATCAGTCAGCTCTCTAAGCAAGAACACTCAACCTTTCCATATTTACCCCTCCGAAAATTGCTTTGCGTAACAATATATGTGGATGAGGTTAGGCGATTGTCGAGTCCGATGGGAAGGTTTGGAGAGACGGTGATGGTTGGTGTTTAGTAGATCGAGAGCCCAAAACACTGTTTATCTTTAATCAACCCAAAAATCAACTGTACCTAGAAGATCAACCAAATGAACTGATGTTAAGATATCACACATTACTGTCAAAGTAGCTACGTAACGCACTAGTCAACTCTCCAAGAAAGAACACACAACATTTCCATATTTACCCCTCCGAAAATTGTTTTGCGTAACAATATAAGTGGAGGAGGTTAGGATATTGTCGAGTCCGGTGGGAAGGTTTGGAGAGACAGCAATGGTTGAGCGTTTAGTAGGTTGGGACACCATTTAGACCTGTTTACATTAGTTGTGCCTTTTCAATCCGTATTCGACAAACAAACATCACTCAACATTTCCATATTTAGCCCTCTTAAAGACGCATGTGCCCCATATTAACTCAAAACTTCTATGTTCAAAAATATCGTTGCTTTATGGTAGTTATATTAATTAAGTCTATGTCAAGAATTTTGCATCGCTTCTACACATTCAATACTGCAATTCGATGTGAAATATTTGAACTAATGACATTAGGCTTGCGATTTTAGGAATATTCTTCTTTTATTAGATAAATAGAAATAGAATTAATTATTAAAATCGAATTAAAATAATCAAAGTATGAAAATAGAAGTATCAAATACCAAAAAATATTTAGGGGAGAGCTAGTGGCTTAGCTAACTGTGATGGAAAATTCCTATGATTTTTAAGATTTAAGCTTTTTGTATGTTTTTAATTCAAAAAGTTTAAACAAATTTGTTTAGTGTAACTGGTTATGTTTTGTGTCTTTTTTCAAAGAGAACAGAATTCAAATCCCATCACTTATGTATTTTTCCTGTAAATAAGAAAATAATAAATAGTTGTGAAGACGAATCTACCCTTCCTACTTTTGTTATGGATGCAAGGATTTTGTAATGTGGAAAGCACCTTTCACAGTTCACTATTATATTAGGTGTAGCCAAAGTAATCCGGGTGGTTGACCGTTTAGTGGGTCAGAAACTATTTGGACCCGTTTACATTAGTAGCTAGTAGCGCATTTTCCATCCGCGTTGGGCAAACCAACAACACTCAGTCTTTCCATATTTACCCCTCCAAAAATTGCTCTAGTGTAACAATAGAGACAGAGGAGGTGAGTCGATTGTTGAATCTGATGGGAAGTTTGTAGAGACGGCGATAGTTGAACGTTTAGTAGGCCGGGGGCACTATTTTTTCCATCTGCGTTCGGCAAACCAACATCACTCAACCTTTCCATATTTACCCCTCTCTTAAAGACACATGTGCCCCGGATTCACTGAAAAGTTCTGTGTTTAAAAATATCGTTATTTTATTGTAGTTATAACAATTAAGTCTATGTTAAGAATTTTGCATCGCTTCTACACATTCAAGAGTGCAATTCGATATGCAATATTTGAATCAATGACATTTAGGTTGCTAACCGTGGTCGAAAAGTCCTGTGATTTTTCAGATTTAACCTTCCTGTATGTTTTTAATTGAAAAAGATCACACAAATGTGTTTATTGTAATTGGTTATGTTTCTTATCTTTGTTTAAAGAGACCATGGTTCAAATCTCATTACTGATGTGTTTTTTCTGTAAATAAAAAATGATTGTGAAGACGAATCTATTCTTCCTACTTTTACTCTGGATGCAGGAAATTTGAAATGGGGCTTCAAGTTTTCTCATTTGGCTTTTATTTATTGTGTAGATCTATAAGCGATTTTTCAAGGGTATTTTCCACCTGTTATATTCCAGTTTGTTTTTTTATATTTTTTCTATGTAATTTTGTGTTTGACATGCGGGAAACAGGAAAGTGGGTATAGTTTAGTTAGAGAAGTGCAAAAAGTCGCCGGTACAGACGGGACAAGTCACCGCGTAATACTTGAACAACTCTCTCGGCTCCGCAATGAATAACTGGCGTCCCCTCCAACCCATTCCAATTTCAGAAACCAACACCGACAGCAACAGCAAGCTTGCTTGGCCTTGACTGAAAACCCTAATCTCATCTCTGTCTATCTCTATCCCCCAAATCCATTCATTTCGCTCAGATCTTTCTTTGCCATCATTCGAATCGATCCGCTCCATCTGATTCGAGAAGAATTCGCTATGGCGAAAGCCAGATACTCCCGCTTTCCGTCTCGGAAATCCAATTCATCCACCATGATTTTCACCATGCTCCTCATGTTCACCTTCGTCATTCTCATCCTCCTCGCCCTCGGAATTCTCTCCATTCCCAGCAATTCTGGCGGCTCCGGGAAAGCGCACGATCTCAGCAACATTGTCCACAATCAAGCGGACAGGTAAATGCCCCTTCCCTCCTTGTTTTCGTCCATTTTCTACTTGCTTCTTCTTCGTGATCGATCTGGCTCGCAGCAGCGCCGAGGACCAAGGGAAATCGGAGCCTTGGGCTGAAGTCATCTCCTGGGAGCCTCGCGCCTTCGTCTACCATAATTTTCTCGTGAGTCTTCGGATGGCTGCCCTCAACTTCAATTGCGTTTGCCTATGTCGTTGATTTCCGATCTCCTTTCAGCAAAATGTTTGTGCAACAGTTATTCTTGGCTTCTCTTTCGTAGTAATGTAATATTGTTGAAGATGGAGTGTTTGGTCAATCTTCCTTTCTGTTGGTTCAGTCTCACTTGAGCGCTCAAACGTTTGCCACTGAAATCTATTGTTAGTCGCAACTGAATGGGTTCATCAATCCTCGTTGCAGAGCAAGGAGGAGTGCGAGTACTTGATCAGTCTTGCGAAGCCTCATATGGTGAAGTCCACAGTTGTTGATTCCGAAACTGGAAAAAGCAAAGATAGCAGGTGTAGTTACTTACTTGGTCTGCCCGTTTCCCCCTTCTTAGTTTCATGGTTTAAAGGTGCTCTTCCTTCCGGCCTGCTGCTTCTACTTTCCTTCAAAATTGTTATGCATTTGTAACCTCAGAGTTCGTACAAGCTCTGGAACATTCTTAGCTCGAGGGCGGGACAAAGTCGTCCGGGAAATTGAGAAACGGATTGCTGATTTCACCTTCATACCTGTAGGTAAGGCAGTTGGACGGACCTTTCATTATATATATATATATATGTTTTTGCTGCTTCTTGTTCTTATGGAATCTACCTATATGCACGCTAGTCTGGTTGATCCTGTCTTGTTTTTGCTTACAAATACTATGTTCATGTGTGTCATTTGAGTCTTGAATGTCCATTCGAGAAGACACATGGCGATGTTACGTCAGAAATTAGTCATTGATATGCCAGTTGGAATAACTCTTAATTAATTACCCAAGTGAAAGCAAATATGCAGAACATGGGGAAGGGCTTCAAATCCTTCATTACGAAGTCGGGCAGAAATATGAGCCCCACTTTGATTACTTTATGGATGATTACAACACCAAGAATGGGGGACAACGCATAGCTACCATTCTTATGTACCTGTAAGTGAGATGGTCTATTCACTTTTTAAGCTCTTAACTGTTTGGGTGTTTCTTACTTGAGGCTATTGCCAAAGTTTAGCATCCAATAGTCCTTGCTGTGCGCAGGTCCGACGTTGAAGAAGGTGGTGAGACAGTTTTCCCTTCTGCAAAAGGGAACTACAGTGCTATCCCGTGGTGGAACGAGTTATCCGAATGTGGGAAGAAAGGGCTTTCAGTCAAACCTAAGATGGGTGATGCATTGCTTTTCTGGAGCATGAAACCTGATGCCAGTCTGGATCCTTCAAGTTTGCATGGTTAGTATAATCAGCCTGATTTTGGACTTGGCCATTGCCTTTTAGTTGAGCATGATTGCTGTGCTACTCCATGAAAAGTGCACCCTCACCAAAATGATTCTATTCACATTGCCTTCTCCTCTTCAGGTGGTTGTGCTGTGATTAAAGGGAATAAGTGGTCCTCTACGAAGTGGATGCGAGTGAATGAGTACAAGGTTTGAATATGTGACGAGATAAAGGTAAAGGGGGCGTCTGTTTAACTCTTGCCTTGTTGCTGCTGATAGTGAGAACCGTAAACATAGTAATCATTTCGCAGCCTCAACTTTATGGTGGTTCTTTCGTTGTCGCAGGGAACAGTGTAAAATCATGTCTTCTCGTCATCTGCCCTTACTGGTTGAAAGCTTGAAGGTTGATAAGCTTCGAAGTGAACCTGCTATCTTACAATATGCAGCCGTGTTCCTTCTGTCGACTATGATATCCCACCATTGGGAACCCCTTCCCACTGTCGCCATAAAAATAGGCTTAATACACTTTTTTAGAGTTTGGAGCAGAACAGATTGGATACGTTTTGACAGTTCGAAGCATACAGACTTGGGAATTTTTGCGTTGATAGATACGACTTAGGAGTATTTGTTGCATTTGGTTTTTGATTCGATCGTCAGAAAAAGAGTTTTCCCCGGCTGTTCTGCCGTTCAAGAAATGTAGTTGAAGAATGAATTTTCGCACTGGAGACATCCGTTGGAATCATGGAGATATAAACACCAAATAGTTTGGCGCTGGATTGGAATGTACTATGTAGAGACTACCGAGGAGAGAGAAATCCATGCACATAACTCAAGTAAAGAAGTAATGCATAACACATAATTATTTCGCTTTTTTCCTTTTTGCAATTTCGTTCCTTTGTTTTATTCTGGATTTAAAAATATAATTTTGCACAAAAGTTGGTAGAAGGGTGAATTGCAAGTTTGGTCACTCATATTATTTAATTGTAACATGTTAGCCACCCGAATCACTTTCCCTTCAATTTAGCCACTATTACTACACGTTTATTTCATCGTTGGTCACCACCGTCGAAATCCGTTAAATCTGGCCTAGGTGGCAGTCATTCAACTCCAACATTTGACGTTAAAAAGCTGATGTGTTAGTTAAAAATAATTATTTTTTATCTCCACGTCATAATAAAACCTAATAGATAAACTTTTCACAAAAAGTAATCAATATAAATATTTATTAATAAACGGAAGCTGCTGCTCTTGCGTCTTCCGATCTCTGTTCCGCCGCCGCCGTCTCTGAAGCTTCCGAGCTGGAGGAGGTAGAAGAAGAAGAAAGAAGCCCTCCGCCCACCCGCGTAGCCCAGCCACAGGCCACCTGCGTCGTCTCCTCTCTCCATCGTCGCCCTTAGTCACCGCTGGGATTCCGTCGTCGAGGAGGAAGAAGGTCAAAATTATCCTACCCTGCACTGCTGGAGGCAGCAAAAACAGAGCAAAATTTTCTTTGGTCGGCCGGTGGTAATCGAACGCAAAGAGATTCGCCCAATCCAAAGAGCTTCGAATCATTTGAGTTTCCCGATTCAAAATCGATGGTCGGTGGTAATCGTCGACTTAGCCTAACCTCAGCCTCACTGAGCTCATCTGGTTCGCTCGATGAGAAGATAAGCTTCCCTCGTCGGAGCCACGAGCTATGAGGGAAGGTAGACTGCAATTGGTTCGCTCGATGGGAGGAGTACCTTCCCTCGCCGGACGAGCTCATGCCAATCACTCCTGAGTCCTGATCTCGCCCTTGCCTTCTACATCCGGAATCTCACCAACTCCTCCGCGACTGCGGCGTGGAAGTGGCCAGTAATTCGCTCATCGGAATTAGGCGGTCCCGCCTCCGCCACCTCCTTTACCAACATCCAGCGGCTTGCCTTCCCCTACACACAACGGTAACCACGTGAATCCTTCTCTGGCAACTTCGCAGCACAACTCGTACGAATTCGCCGCCGACTCCTCGGCGGAGCTGGATTCCGACACCGGAGGCAACGAGCCGACATGGAAGCTGAAGCGGCTGAGGCTGTGGGGAAAATAATTTCTCAAAGGGTTAGGTTCTTTTACTTTTTTAGGGGTTCCCAAACGATTAGGTTAGGAAAGAAAGAAGAGGTGGAAAATCTTTTTTATTTTTATTTATTTTTTAATGGACACATCAGTTTTTTAACAGTCAAAAGTTAAAGTTGACTGCCACATAGGATAAACATAACAGAGTTGGAGGGAGAGTGACCATAAATGACATAAACGTGTAGTATTAGTGGCTAAATTAAAGGGAAAGTGATTTGGGTGGCTAACGTGTTACAAATAGATAATATGAGTGACCAAACTTGCAATTCACCCGTTGGTAGAAATAAGAAATCACGTCGGGCTCTTTGGCTAGAGAGAAAAAAATAAGAAGCTAAAAGCTAAAATGACTTCTTAGCCTCATTGAAATAGAAACTCCTACAATTTGGGGTTATAATTTTTTTGCTTAGTGTTCAAGAAAGCTAAGTTTCTTTTTAATTTAAATTTCTTCCTCCGGTGATGTCTCAGTTGTTGACTTACGAGGTAAGATTTGGAATCTTATTTACTAATTTATTTACTTTCTTAATTATTGCTGATTAGATGAGGAATAATTAATTGGCTTTGCCTCTTGGGTAGTTACTTCCCCTTTAATATGCTTTATTATTATCATTATTGTATAGCAATTAAACGTCAATTTTTAGTGGTCTCATTTACTCTTCCTCTTAAATTTTGCTAAATAGAAATTTTATTTCATTAGCTTTGGTAATTCACTTTTCAGAATGTTGTTTATTGGGTAATTCGGATCCATCTTCAAATGTAGAGCTATTATACTTCTATTTATCAATTATACAATTGATGTTATACATTCGATTATGTCGCTTATGCCTAAAGGGCATTCCTTAATCTCTTGAGATAGAGATCTTTAGCATCGCAGTGGATGCCTTTTTGGGGTTAGATATAACCTGCCCTATCAAAAGTATATTGATCCAGTTTGATTGGGTCACAAAGAATCTTCACGGATGAGCAAACGGTCTTTGCCAAATTTTCAGGTGATGGAACTGTCTCATTTGCTTTTGGTAAATTTATTATGCTATTACTATGAGAAAGTGTCTTACTCATAATGTTTGATTGTTATCTCTCGAGGATATTCTCAACCGGTCATTAGGATGCTACATCGAGGAAGTCTTCCCATTCTAAAGTCGGAGATATTTTAAGGGAAGTTCTTTCTCTCTTCTCGACTCCCTGTGTCAGTTTCGCGTCTTTGCTCCTCGGAGCTTTCATAGAGCTGCCCACCTCGTGGCAAAAAAGGCTCTTTTATCGGGAGTCCGGTTGCATACGGGCTACCGTTCTTTATTATTATCTGTTTTATATATTTGTTGTTCGGCCATGCCCTGGGGGCTTATCTTGGATAAAAAAAAAAAAAAAAAGCTAAAATTGTTGTTTCTACCATAAGGGGTCGTCTAGATAAAGAATTTCAAAAAATGAAGGTTAGTGTCAAATCTAGGAATTAGGAATATGAAATGATGGATTTGAGAAAATTGCCACTTGGACTTTAGATTTTATTATGAATTGTGTTGAATATGATTTATGGTTTACATTTTGATTTACCTTATTACTCGAAAGTCTTTTGTTATGCTTAACCGATCTACTTATTTTTTGAAGTAAATTTTCAAACTGTGCTTTGCTTTTCTTGGGTTTGTACCTTTTAATTCAAGAAACCAAAACTTGTGTTTCTCTAGTGTTTGCATTAGTTGTTATACACAATTACAACTTCATGGTTCATTTTTTGAATTATTTTTGCAATATTTATAAGTTTCATGGAATAAGAAAAAGGAATAATGAAGGTCAATATAGAATATTAACATTAGTGTGGATAGGAGTCATTTAGCATTAAGATTTTCAAATCTGTGCGGCCCTTGAATTTTATATCCAAAAAAGTTCCAAATTCGTAGACCGCACTGATATGATACCCACTAGGGGTGGCAGTCGGTCGGTTTCGGTTTAACCGAAAACAAAAAACTCGGTTATCGATTAAACCGAGCCAACCCCTATCATTGTCGACCACCGACCGTGAGGGAGGTCACGGTTATCCGACCAACCGACCGGTCGGTTTCGGTTTTAGGATAGGTTAGCTGACCAACCGAAAAACCTTCATTTTGTAAAAAAAAAACTAAAAATTAATTAAAACAAATCTCCACCACTCAATTCTGTCAATCCTTATCTCTCCTTCCTCCACCAACCCACCAGACCACTCCCCTTCTCTCTCCCCCAATCAACTCCCCTTCTGTCTCCCCCCAATCAATTCCGTTCCCCTTCTTCTCTCCCAAAAATCTCTCCCAATCAATTCCCCTTCTCTCTCCCAAATCAATTCCGTTCCCCTTCTTCTCTCCCAAAAATCTCTCCCAATCAATTCCCCTTCTCTCTCCCAAATCAATTCCGATCCCCTTCTTCTCTCCCAAAATTAATTCCCCTTCAGCCTTTCTTCTCTCTTTCTTCCTAAAATCTCTCCCAAAATCAATTCCCCTTCAACCTTCTTTCTTTCCCAAAAAGTCTTCCCAACTTTTCTTCTTCCCCTCCTCTCACCGAACTTCCTCTCTTCATCTCTCATGGCCTTGATCGCTTCGCTGGCGGCGGGGATGGCGGTCGGCGCGATCGAGCAGTGGGAATCGGAGAGCGGACGGCGATTTAGGAAGGAGAGCAAGGAGAGGATGCGGCGGCCGGACGCGGTGGCGGCGACGTTGGGCAGCGAGAGAAGCCGGAGGTTTCTGTGTGGTGGGGTGGTGGATTAGGCGGCAGAGCGGAGATCGGTTAATTTCGAATATCCGATTAATCGCGGTTAATCACCGTCGGTTAGTCGGCTAGCCGAAAACTCCCTCCGACTCTCCGACCACCGACCGACCTTAATAACCGTCGGTTTTCGGTTAGTTATTAACCGACGGTTTTCGGTTAAAACCGGCGGTTAGCCGCTAACCGGAGACCGAATTGCCACCCCTAATACCCACTTTTTTATGCACTCAAATGTTGTATTGCCCAATTCCCAATAGTGTTGGGTTTTTTTTTACAATAGATAATCATATATATTGATTCGAACAATAGATCATCACATTCTGGAGTTTAACCAAACCATCAAATCAAAGAAACGACTCGTAGTCGAGTACAAAGAAAGTGCCTTTTTAGCCAAAAAATGGGCGACCCTATTACTACTCCGACCTATAAATCGCACATTAAGTCTAGTGTGAAGAGCCAAAAAGCGTGTGACTTCCTCAAGGATGACCCCCATCTGATTATCCCGGGGATCTGCCCGATTTATTTTTATCAATGATTACTTTGGCATCTCCTTCCAACCTTGCCTCCGTAAACCCATTCTCCAGACAACAGAGAATTGCCTCCCGGAGAACAAGGAGCTCATTTACCATAGGATCATCAATATAAGCAAACTGCACCCCTTTCGCCAAAAGGATCCCCCCTTGGTTCTTAATAATGATGCCCCCTGCAGAGTGAGACCCACTCTTGGTTCCCCCATCCCACATGCAGATCACTGAATTTGGATTCACACCACCAGTGGGGCAGATGACCATGCTACGCGGTCTACTGGTAGGCTAATCCACTCCTGATACTGCTGGTGAAATTGTCGCATTAAAGTTGGAATCCCAAACTATTTACCCTCGAAGAAAACCCAATTAAGAGACCGCTAGATCCGCCAAAGGACCATGACAACTGCCATGCATGAATAGTTGGGATTGATGTATAAGGCCCATCAAATTTTTCAGGAAGAGCGGAAAAGTGTGACAAGGCAACCCTTGCCCTAGATGTTCGAGGCCCGAATGATCCCAGAGCGCCCTTGCCACTGGGCAATCCAGGAACATATTTTCCATTGTCTCTGATTCTGCCCAACAACCAGGCATCTGGGAAGCACCGAAACCTCTTTCAATTAAGGCTTTCGTTTTTGGGAGAATCCGGTGGAAAATTTGCCTAAAAACACCTTCAATTTGGGTGGAATATGGACTTCCCACATGCAGATCCAGCTTGAACTATCCATCCAACTAGTCGTGAATCGCCATCTGCCTACCTGCTTATCTAGAAAGACCGCAAGATGATAGGCCAATTTGACAGTGAATATCCCGTCGCATGTGTCATGCCAAATCAACCTATCCTAAACTTCCTAACGAGGAAGAGTGATTGTTTTTATGGCACGAGAAGTGGTCGGGTCAAACCACTGGATGTGTTTGATATCGCACCACCTGTCCTCACCTGGATAAATCACCTCCACCACCTTCAGATCTCCACCCCGTGGCAGTGATTCGGGTCCAATTCTACACACTTTACCTCTCATTTCTGGATAGTTTAACTTGATAATTCATCATCCCTCGACATATTTTACGCTAGGTTGTACTTCTTTTGTCAAATTTCAGGTACTAGTACATGCGGGAAGGCCCGGGACGAGTTTCGGGTAAGCCGGAGGTCAAAATGAGCCATAAAGTGGAGGTTGTGCAATGTTCACGGGCTGAAGGCATTTGTCACGCCCTAAGGGGGGTGAAAATCACCCTGAGGGAGAAGACTTCAAGGGCATCACCAGGGATGGCAATTGACCCACCCAGGGTTAATTTTGCCCAAACCCAAGTAGACCCATTAATTATGGGTAGGGTATGAGTGAGGTGTATATGGGTTTGGGGGTTTGTAGATGAGTTTGGGTTACGTATGAATATTTCTTTCATAATCTAAATGGTAATGGTTGGATATGGATATCCATTTACTTGAGGGTGTTTTAACTATATATACAAAAAATGGACCTATTTGTAAAACTTGAAAAGTTTAGGTACCAAAATGTAAGACCAAAAAATTTTAGGTACTAAAATGTAAATTTACATCAATATTTTGAGGACTTATATGCAAAAAAATTAAATTTAGGTACTAATATGCGTATCTATTAAGTTTACGTATCAAACTGTAATTTGCATTTGGGCATGGATACAAACCCAAATCCATTTGCTAAAAATCCAACCCAACCCAAGTAAATGGGTATGGGTACAAACCATTCAAACTCTACCCATCAACAATCTATTTGGATTCCATACCCAACCCAATTGGGTTGGATACTAAAATAAATGGAGCTGGGCGAGAGAACAGTAACCGTGAAGTCGACACTGTCGGGCAAATATAAAGACAGCAGTTGGGAGAGAGAAAAGGGAATTGGTTTTTGGAGGAGAAATCAATTCTCTCTAGGGTTTTGACCCAAAAAACCAAAGAGGAGTTCTAATAAGAGAAGGAGTTCTTGAGTGATTTATGAGTTTAATTGAAGGCATTGATTGATCAAGCTTGGAAGCAAGGATTCAAGCCTAGAAGAATTAGAAGAAGATCTTGTGCTCCAGTTTGTAATCTCTCTCTTCTCTCTCTAGAAACTTGCCCTCTTCTCTTGGGCTTAAGAACCCTAGGTCTAGGTTTTGGTTTGTTGTTGATGTATGTGACAAATTCCATGTTGGATTGATGATTTTACTTAATTGATAGATGTTTTGATTAATAGCATGAGTTTGGTTTCCATTTTCATGTTTTGAGCTTTTGACCTAGGAGGGAGAAAATCGCCTTAGAGCCCACTTTTGGAGTCTTTCGGTCACTACTATCATATATTGTCTAGGTAATCCCCGAGGGAGTTGATTCAATCCGTCTCCTAGTGATATACAAAACCCTAGGTTGAATAGAGCACCTACCCATCCATCGATTCAACGTTCCGGGTCATTCAAGAGGGAGTCTATATCCTAACAGTAGAGTAATGAATCGAGGGGAATTGTACTCAACATCGTTCCAAATGACAGAACTAGGGGGATTCAAACCTAAGAGAGTTCCAACCTTGTAAATAGCTAGGTTAGCTAGTTTATTTTTCTTAATCACTATCCTAGGTTGGCTAGATAACAACCCTAAACCTGAAGCAAGTTAAGCTTAGATCCCAGTGGTTCGATAGGCTCTATTGCTTGATTACCCTATGTTACACCCGATCGTCAGTTATACTTGGTCGTCGATCGGGATGTGTTGTTAGATTTGAGCCAAGTTTTTTACGCCATTGAAAAAGGCTTAGGTTGTTACTTTTGCTGTTTTGTGTTTTTTTTTTGTTTGTTGACGGACTCAACCCAAATATCACATTAAAATCCCACCTAAGGTCCAAGTATAACTTTATATGGGTGCAATACAGGGCAAGTACGTTTAAATATCAACTCGGGTCGACCCATGTACCCCTACTTCAATTGTTTGAAACATTATCTAGCGGAATGTTGTTTGTGAAAATATCTACAATCTACTATTGAAAAGCTAGACTTGAAAAGTAAAAAGGGTTGAAACTCTTGGTGAGAAGCTTCATTCGGGAGTTGCTTCCCCCTAACTAATTACCATGAATCGTGGGATCGAATGAATCGGTGTGCGACAAGGAAATTGTGAACTATAGGAGGTGCAACAATGGTTAGAAAACATTCTCTCAATTACTAGGCCAAGGAAAGCATTATAGGCTACAATTGTAGCCCTCTTGGCCCAAGCAATTGAGGGTTGACTTACCTTCTCCCTCAAACCTAGGTTTGGACGAATTAATCACAATTAACCTAGGTGTCTAATTCAAGTTTAGAGGTTTGCCCTACATTAACCTAGTTAGGAGGCATGGAATGCCTAAGAAAACCAATTTCAATTTGAGCCTCTTAATATAAGGGGGTTTCTCTCTAAGCTAGGTTAGAATAGCACAATAGATTTCCAAGAACACACAATGCACAATCACCATGAAAAATACCTCAAATCTTAAATTAAACACCACCCACACATAATCATTCAATCCACACAATCAACTACATGGTAGAAGTTAGAAAACTTGTCGACTTATTGTTGTTGTTGGAACCCTTGACCACCTTGTGCTTGGTGTGGTTGTTGGAAGTTCGAGTTTTGGAATTGAGGCCTTTGTTGGATGAAAGTTGGCCGAGTTTGATAGTTTCCCGTTGGACCTTGGAAACCGGGAGATCTTTGATTGGTAGGTGAAGACCAATCAAAGTTGGGATGATTGTGCCACCCGGGGTTGTAGGTGTTGCAATAAGTGTTGTTCCCTCTAGCATTGGCAATGAAACTCACTTGCTCATCGGGGGTACTTGTTTCCTTCATCTCTTGGCAATCCACAATTTCATGATTAGTTCTAGAACACCAATCACAAGAAATCACCGCTCTCTTCCCTTGCTTCTTGTCCTCAAGGATCAACTCGATGCACTCTTGGAGAAGAACGCATTTGCGGCTCTTTGACAAACCAAGGCCAAACCATCGGCGATCCCTCTTGGTGGATGCGATGGAAGTCAATCGATCATGCATTACATGGTGTGGGGCCTCAAAGCCTTTCAAGTTCACGAGCCCTCAATCATGGACTCGTCCAATGCTCGTGAATTGAGACACCGCCTCATCGACGAGAATCTCAACTTCAATGAGATTCTTGGGTGGACTGAAACTTAAAGAGAAACCATCCGACAGATGACGTTAAAGAAGCGCTTGGTGGGAGGCATCCCATTCCATCGATTTGTTTTCTTTTCGCTTCAATAAAACAACCTTTCGGGATTTTTGGGAGTTTGGACGTTGCCTTGCTCTTTCGGATCTCTCCCGCCCTCTGCTCCTGATCACCAACATTCACACCTTATTCGGTGACATCATTCTACCTCCTCTTTTTACGCCATTGAGAGTGTTGGGGGTAGTCCATTATGCTTGTGTGTGTGAATGAATGGTGTGATTTTGAGAGCTTGGAGCCTAGTTGTATGCCCAAATTTTTAAAATTTGAGGGCTCCAAGCATAGCAACTTCTACATTTGCATGATCATAGTGACACTCGTGGTGTTTTGATTTGAATTTCTTAGTAATTAGCATTGTCTATTGGCGATTGGCTTGTGATTATGTGCAACCTATGATGATGACTGAGACATGTATTAGGTTTGTGATGCGACCCCACTCACCTCATATGTTCACATTCGAGTGCAAGATATATCTTCACATGGACCATGGGCCAAGAGACAAATTAAGAGGTTCAAAGAGATCTTGGGAGCATTCAAGATGGGTGAAAATGGCTCTGCAAGCAAGGCCTACGAGTTTATTTATGTGAAATCAATTGGCAGAACCTATAATTCTTGTGGTCCAAAGATGAAGGCCCGAATACAACAATACAAGGATCAAATGGGATCATTCTTGATGGATATGGAATTGCATTGAGGAAAGCCCATCACATTACTACAATTTGTGGACCAGAATCAAGAGAAGATGGGTCTGGAAGGAAGAGTGAAGAATTTGTCTTAGAAGGAAGGAATTCTCCATGGTGTGAACATAAGGTGTGATGGAATCATAAGTGGATAACCATCAAGGTGTGAACACAAGGAGGAAGGCACAATTCAAAGCTAGATTCTAGGAGGAAGTTTGACTAAGTCTTTTCCTTGTTTGTTAAGGTTTTTGTTTTCCTTTTTCAAGTAGGATTTGGTTTTCCTTAGTTGTTTTGTGTTTAGATTCGTGGGTCTATAAATAGGATTCCAACCTATGTATTTTTCATTCAATTAATTACAAGTGAGTTTGTGTGAGTTCCTTTGTGAACGTTTTTGCTTAATCTCTCCTTTGAGGATTCGGGAGAATTGAGTGGTCTCTTACCAACTAGAGAACGCGTCTAGTTCTGGAGAGCATCGACTATATCGATTGGCCTTATCCACGGGTTCGAGATTGTTTGATTGGTATCATATACCAATTGGCCCTTCTCATGAGTACGGATCTGTTTGATCGATTTCCGCGACTATCCCTAATTTTCGTGTTATTGAAGAAAGAAGAAAACCCCAAAAGAGTTCGACATTGTGCCATTCTGATTTTTGTTCTAAGTTCGGGTGGATTCTCGAATTAGGATCATATCAAGTGGTATCAAGAGCCCGGTTCAAACGCAGAGGCAAAGAAGGAGCTTCTTGAAGTTCTTTACGTGTTCTTGAAGCTTCTTGGTCGAGTTCTTGAAGATCTTGGAGTTTCTTGAAGTTCTTTGCGTGTTCTTGAAGATCTTGAAGGCTTCTTGAAGTAGGTTTGGTTTTCTTAAAAATCAACAATGGAGCAAATAAGACGACACCAGCCTTTGGGAGTGCCTCGCAATGCTAGAAGGAATTCACCTCGACATCAAGGCAAGGACGACCATGAAGAATTCACAGATGATAATGCTTACCCACATGATGACGATGACGAGTTGAGGGGGATCAAAGGCACCATCCCGCCATTCAAGGGGACAACCAACCCCAATGCCTATCTTGATTGGGAGGAGGAGATGGAGGTCTTATTCGAACATTATCATTATTTAGAGTGGGAAAAAGTGCAAATCGCTTCTATGTCATTCACAAGTCATGCTATGGTCTGGTGGGAACAGTTATGAAACAAGAGGAGATGGAACAGGCAACGACCTATAGAGACTTGGGAAGACTTGAGGTGAATCATGAGAGATTGATTTGTTCCAGACTACTATCAACGTGAGATGGATGGAGCTCTTCATTTTCTTCGACAAGGTTCAAATAGTGTGTATGATTATTTTAAGAATATGAAGCGCCTAATGGCTCGAGCTGATTTTGATGAAGATGAGGAGGAAACGATAGCTCGATTTCTCAATGGTCTTAATCATGGGATAAGGCATGTGGTGGAGATTCAGCCTTTTATTGATTTGAATGAGTTGGTACAAATGGCAATCCAAGTAGAGAAGTAGAAAAAGAGAGGTTATACACGACATAATGCTTCTTCAACCAATCTGAGTTTGTCAAATACAACAAAGGCTTCATATCCACGACATGAAGATCCCAAGCCCATCCTCAAATCGAATCCATCACCTACATCTTCAAGCGTAATGTGCAATGACAAGACTCGATCTGACTTTATGTGCTACAAGTGTCAAGAAAAAGGTCACATGGCGAGTCAATGTCCCAAGAAAAGACGTATGGTGCCCTTGGAGAAAGGAAATTTCCAGAATGTGCAAAGTGACATTGAGAAGAAGCCTGTTCAAAGGGAGCTAATGGAAGCAGACAAAAGGATTAAGAAAGAGCAAGAGGCTGCATGTGCAAAATCCATTGATATTGATTTAAGTTATGATTCTTCAAGCTCGATTCGCGGTGAGGAAGTTGTAGTAGATGCTGAAGTCAATGATGATAAGAAAGATGCTACCAAAAATCTGAGTACTTCCCAAGTAGAAGAGGAAGTCGAAGAAAAAGCGAAAGAAGAGGTTCTTGTGGATGGACTTGTTATAGCTACTTGTGGAGAAATTGAACAAGCTTTGATGCCTTCTCAAGAAGAACCAGAACTTAAAATAGAAGATGACGAGAAGGTGCTACCTATCACCAACATGATAATTGATTTTAATCATAATAAGGATGTCCATGAGAATCAAGGTATGGAGACAAAGGAGAATGATCTACAAGAAGAAGTCCAAGAGGAGTCACCCCTCACTCAAGTTGATTTTGCCATTGGAGTAGATTTTGATAGTGGAGATGTTATCCACCATCACCAAAATTCGTCCATGGGCATCTTCAACACCTCAAGTATACCAACAACAACAAATTTTGATTATGAATATGGTCCAAGCCCTTCTCAATGCAAGTCAATTCAAATGGGAGATTATGGTGCGAGTGTTGAGCATATAGAGTTCGTTATTGGAGATGAAGTGGCATACAAGGAGATTCATATCAGAGAGATACAAAGACTTCAAGAATTTGTGATAAGCTTGGAATTCAAAGTGCATATTCAAGTTGTCATATAATGAAGTCATGGAAGAGGATTTATATGTCACAGCAAGATTTGAGGTCAAATCTTATTGAAGAGGGAGGGAATGATGCGACCCCACTCGCCCCATATGTGCACATTCGAGTGCAAGATATATCTTCACATGGACCATGGGCCAAGAGACGAATTAAGAGGTTCAAAGAGATCTTGGGAGCATTCAAGATGGGTGAAAATGGCTCTGCAAGCAAGGCCTACGAGTTTGTTGATGTGAAATCAATTAGCAGAACATATAATTCTCGTCCAAAGATGAAGGCCTGAATACAACGATACAAGGATCAAATTGGATCATTCTTGATGGATATGGAATTTCATAGATGAAAGCCCATCACATTACTACAATTTGTGGACTACAATCAAGAGAAGATGGGCTTGGAAGGAAGAGTGAAGAAGTTAGCCTAGAAGGAAGGAATTCTCCATGGTGTGAACATAAGGTGTGAATGGAATCATAAGTGGATAACCATCAAGGTGTGAACACAAGGAGGAAGGCACAATTCAAGGCTAGATTCTAGGAGGAAGTTTGACTAAGTCTTTTTCCTTGTTTGTTAAGGTTTTTGTTTTCCTTTTTCAAGTAGGATTTGGTTTTCCTTAGTTATTTTGTGTTTAGATTCATGGGTCTATAAATAGGAGCTTAACCACTGCATTTTTCATTCAAGTTTTCATTCAATCAATTACAAGTGAGTTTGTGTGAGTTCCTTTGTGAACGTTTTTGCTTAATCTCTCCTTTGAGGATTCGGGAGAATTGAGTGGTCTCTTATCAACTAGAGAACACGTCTAGTTGTGGCGAGCATCGACTATATCAATTGGCCTTATCCACGGGTTCAAGATTGTTTGATTGATTTCATATACCAACTGGCCCTTCTCACGAGTTCGGATCTGTTTGATCGATTTCCGCGACTATCCCTTATTTTCGTGTTATTAAACCCCAAAAGAGTTTGACGTTGTGCGATTCTGATTTTTTGTCCAAGTTTGGGTGGATTCTCGAATTAGGATCATATCAGTTTGTGCATAGGTTCACTTCTCATGTGTTTGTGAACCGATAGATGTTTTGAATCAATTACTCGCTTTCCACAGTTGCCTATGATTGAGCACCTAGGTATCCATGTGGGACTTGTGCCGCTCGTTTCATTCTTTTGTCTTCGATTCTCTTTTACATTATGTGTAGCATTTACGTTGATGTTAGCAAGGAAGATGGAGGCATAGGTTTAGTCCACGACCCAAAAGTTGACCGACCCGATCATATTATCCCTCATCCAACCCCTTTGAGTCGTGTGTCTAAGGGTCGCTCTCGTGTTAGGTAGCTCTCGCTACTTGAGCTCGATTGATTTAGATATAGCGGCCCTACTTTCTTTGTGTCTACATCACTATCGAGTCACCCTTGTGTTTGGAAGCTCCATTCATATTATTTGAGCTTAAATGAGGTTCCACATGAGTGATTTGTGTATGGTTTTGCTAAGATTGTGAAATGAGTGTGGAGGTAGTTCGTAAAAGTGAGCATTATTATTTAAGTAAAAAATGTGGCATATGTATATAGCTCTCTATAGACCTCAAAGAAAAGAGTAAAGAAAAGAGTAAAAAATGGGTCATTTACAATTACCTGGGGGTGGGGGAGGAATTGTGGATTGACTCGTTTTTGTGGGTCTCTTTGAACCCATTTATGTTTTCCTTCTCTCTGCCGACACCCACCTTTCCCTTTCTCTCCTTCTCTTTCCTGTCGACCTTCCCTTCTAACTTCTTCTTCACTAAATCCATATCCACAGAGAGTATGAACTTCTGATTCAAGGAGATTTTTCAAGCTTTTCCCCTTTCTTGGGGGTAGATTAATCCATCCTGACGCCGCTTCTTTTTCATTCAACCCCCAAACACTTCACACCACTGCACCTTCAAACCCAATAACACAATCGATTCATCCCTGTACCTCCGTGCAGATCATCAACAACCACCATCCTTTTTCTTTGCATGTTCCTTGTTGTAGAGATTTGAGATCATCAACAACGCTTCTTTGCATGTTCCTTGTTGTAGAGATTTGAGATCTACAACAACCACCATCCTTTTTCTCTTTTTAATTTTAGCCAAGCTTCGGTTAAGATTTTGTATGCTCTGCTTTGGGTGTTGGTTGTTTGATTCAGTGAAATCCGATTGTTTGGTTGGGAGGGTTCTTTGGATTTGGTTTTGGCGTTTGGTTCTTTATATGTGGGATTCTAAGAGAAGCATATATTGATTTCAATTTTTGTTTGGATCGACGAGTGGATTTTCCCTTCTCTCCATCTCTCTCCGTGGAGAGACCATGGTGTCTTCTTCTTCTTACCATAATTCCTACTCTAAGAAACCAGTAACCAAAGCAAAAATCCCTCTTTTTCTGTTCTGAATTCGTTAGTTGGTATTGTGAAACCCAGAAAGTGTATAACTATGTCGATGATGAACTCAACATAGAGAAACCCAGAAAAGGAGAGAAAAACTTGCTAAAGACAAGGACAAATTGGTATTTCTCCAAAATGGCAGTTTCCTCACAATTCATCCCAAACGACATATTATGGGCAGATTTTCTCATCAGAATGAGTCATTTTCTAAAATGGATCTTTTGGTACAAATTGACTCATTCTGAGATTGACACATTCAAACGAACCCATAATAAATGTTGGATATGCTCTTAGAAGTGTTTCTTGGCAGGCAAGCTATAGAAACACTTACATGTAATTGACCTCTACACTCTAGTGCTTAAATTGACCAGCAAATGTAGAAAGGAAGTATGTGGGACATGGTTTGGTGATTGTTTATCATTTGGAATGGAGGAAAGTGTGGTCTTTGGCCGATGCTAGTGGCCATTTCTTGTAGAAGAATGTTCTAGTCGAAACCATAGAACCTTGTTTTGGTTTTAGGTTGAAGATGTCGAACCTCATGTTATGTTTTTCACAACCCAAAAAGCTTT
The DNA here is from genome assembly GCA_946122785.1 of Linum tenue. Classification (NCBI taxonomy): domain Eukaryota; kingdom Viridiplantae; phylum Streptophyta; class Magnoliopsida; order Malpighiales; family Linaceae; genus Linum; species Linum tenue. The sequence goes on along the minus strand of CAMGYJ010000008.1, from coordinate 45,819,246 downwards.
TTCCCCATGTCCTAGACCCTAGCCAGTCATTTTAACCCGTGTCTAAGACCTGCGGAAAATCTAGCAATGACGCCCATCTTGTGTGCTCTAACATTTAGAGGCTACCATCATGGTAAAGGGACGTTAGAGGTGAGCGTGAATATGCACATCTTTTGCATCAAATGGTCCCGACCCCACTGGTCTAGAGTGAGTGATTCATTCATCATGTTTTGTTCATTTCTTATACCCCGATGAGGACCTGGGTTGCTTGATCGTTCGTTCCTATTATGTGATCTTCATGCATGAGTGACTGTGATTGGTTAGTCGTCTAGGCAGGTTGTGTGTTGGTTTGTGAGCAATGTGAGAACTTTTCTTTTCCACAATCTTACTACAATTGAATTTCGTTTGGGGTGGTTGCCAAGATTACTTTGCTATTTGATTCGGGCTCATTTGTACACTTTTTACCCCCGGATTGCTTAGTCGTTTAAAGCATTTTTACTCCGAGAGGTTTGGTTTTACGCTGTGTTGTGCATTGTTTTGGTGTTTTTCAGACTTTGGTAAGTGGAACCAAACCCAGAGTCGAAAGTTGGACGAAAGGATGATAGATCAAGTCAAACGGTGGAAACAGCAGCAATTCACGGTTTGGGTTGTGAGTTCACGGCCACTAAGACCGTGAAGTGGAGGCGATCCCTGCGAACTTCCAGGAAACCAGAGCACAAAGGTTTTTCAGTGGACACGAGTCAGTTCACGGTCGTAAGACCGTGAACTCAGACCATTGCCCGTGGACTGGGATAAGTGATGAGGCGCATTTCATCATTGGTTCGCGGTCTGGGCTTTCAGTTCACGATCATGAACTAAGACTGTGAACTGAGCCCGATCTGGGTATATAAAGGAGGTAGAGCCAAAGGAGAAAGGGGAGAGACCTAGTTTGATAAACTTCTTCTTCATTTTTCTAGAGTGAGAAAGTATAGAACCAAAGAAGAGGAGAAGCTAGGGTTTCATCTTCAAGCAAGGAATTGAGAATTCCTCCCCCGAAGGAGGATCTCTTTGACACAAGGAGCAAGGCTAGCATCTCTTTGATGGTTTCCCTTCTTCTCTCTTGTGTTTTCCCTTCTCCTAGCATGGAGTAGTCCCTTATTTCACTTTGGTGTTTGTAAACCCTAGCTACAATGATGTGAATGCTTATATGGATTGAATGATTTTTGTGGTTGTGTTTAATGTGAATGTGGAGGTATTATTCATGAATGATTGTGTTATGTGAAAGCCTATCAATCTAATTGTCATTCTAACCTAGGTAGAGTGAAACCCCCTTCCTTTCTTTGAAAGAGGCTTGAATGCTGGGTTTTCTTAGGCAATTCATTGTCTCTTAGTTAGGTTAATGTAGGGAGAACCTACTATTTTGTATTAGCACCTAGGGTTTGGTTGTGAGTGGCCGTCCGAACTCCGATTCGAGGGTGAAGTCTAACCAATCCTTAGTCAATAGGTAGAGAGAGTCATGTTGGTGGCTTGGATCGTATCCCCTATCCTCGAACTAGAGACTAAGAGAGTGGGGCTTGGCTACTTGTTACACTTCCATACGGTTTACAAGCCCCTCACCACACACGCCCATTCAACCCGAAAAGTCATAATTGCTAGCTAGGGGGAGCAATACCCGGGTGAAGCCTTCTTAATTAGTATAAAATCCATTTATCTTTGCAAGCACTTTAGCTTTAGATTGTTGTTTTCACCAAAAACCAACCGCTAGATAATGTTACAAACAATCGAAGGAGTACATGAACCGGCCTGGTCGATATTTAAACATACTTGCACTGTACTGCAACCGGTTAAGGTTTATACTTGGGCCTTAATCGAGAGTTTGAAAGTGGTGCAAACTCTAAACTCTTTTTATTTTTATTTTCTCCTTAATTAGTGTGTGAACTAGTACCTTGTGAAACTTTGTTATTTGTAATAACCTTGCCTTGAGCGAGAATGTGCTTGTGTTTTGTTTCTCCCTTGAAGCTCAAACATCCTACCCCGCGATTTTCTCCAAATTTCATTCCCCAAGTCATGCGGTAACATCGCTCTACCCCCTATTTTACGCCATTGAGGACAATGTCGAGCTTAGGTGTGTGTGTGTGGGGGTGGGGGGGGGGGGTAGTTTACTATTATGCTTGTGTGTGTGAGTGAATGCTTGGAGCCTTGATGTATGCCTAATTTGAAAATTTTGAGGGCTTCAAGCAATGTACGATCAAAATGGTTGGTTGGTGGGTGAATCTCGTGCTTATTTGGCATCGATCTTGAATTGTTACATGTATTGAGTGCACCCTATTATGATGACTAAGCATGCATTAGGGTTGTGCAAGAGCTTAGTTCTTATGTGTGCTTGAATGAATGGATGTCTTGACTTGGTTACTTCTTGATTACAATTGTCGTGCATTGAAGTTTTTGAAATTGGAATAGATGATTGGGTGGCTAGGTAGCCATGTGAGTTTTACGTCGATCGTCTTTTTCATGTGTGATAAATCCCTCTCGCCATGGTGTGTAACATTCACCATTGTCACTATTGAGTATGATGGAGGCATAGGATTAGTCGACGCCCAAAAGTTCATTGTCCCGAAATATTTTATCCCATAGTCAACCCCTTTGAGCTGTATGTCTTTGGGGGTCGTTCTAATGCAAGGAGCTTCGTGCTTGATTGAGCTTAATGGTGATTGAAAGAACGACCCCCCACCCATCATTTTTTCGTGTCAAAGTGTGAGTCATCCTTGTGTCTCGGAGTTCTCGCTTTTGAGCTCCATTGCCCCTGTGACACTATTCATATTCTAGACCCTCCAAATTGAGGGATGGGATACGATGACAACACCCCTATATGTTAGCATTATGTTAACATTATTATTAGGGGTATTATGGTAACCATTTGTCATCCCTTATAACATTTATTGTTTGCTTGGTGAGGTTTCAAGTCTTTCTGGTCTGTTTCATGAGAATTCAAGTGTGGTTGCACATATTTTTGGTCTGCTTCAGGAAAATTATGGTAAGCTTTATGAGGTTCGTGGTTTATTTCGGGATACTTGTGGTATTCTTTATGAGGTTACTGATATGCTTCATGATGCGATATCGACTCGCACCATATTTAATTTTCGTGGTCCAAAAATGAAGATTTGGGTTCGACAATTTAAAGATCAATTAGGAGCATTCTTAATGGATAAATGGCGCTTGAAACTACTGCCAAGAGCACAACACGTATGGCATGAGAATTTTATGCATGGTGTAATTAGCAGGGTGATTAATTATTCTATGACTCATTATAGCCATGCTCTCACGTGGAAAGAAATTTAATTGCTTTTGGTTCATTTGTCTTCATGGCAAGCAAGCAGGAGTCTCACAAGCTCACGTTAAGACTGCATGGATTAAATAATGGTTGATTAATTCAACCTTTAACTCTCACACGTGAAGAGTGAGGGCAAGGAAGGATTCCGCTGCAGCTAAGGAAAGAAGGAAGAACGGAATCAATTCCGCTGCGGAGAAGGAAAAGGACAGCAGAGCGGTGCAATGGTGGAGTTGAATTAGTAGTTTATTTATGTGTTAGTTATTATTATATTTTCTAGTTAGTTTGGGATTTTTTTTCCTATTCCTTTTAGGTTAGATTTATGTTTTTGAGACCTTTATAAATAGAGGATGTAAGAGCTACGAATTTTGTACCCAATATTCTATTATCAATCAACTTTCAAGTTTCAAGCTCAAACGAACTGCTTCTTTGTGCAAGCTTCTGTCGAGAGTGTTCCAGAGGTTTCACGTGTCTCTTATCAACTAGAGAACGCGTCTAGTTGTGACGAGCTTCTACCCTATATCAATTGCCCCTTTCCACGAGTTGATTCTGTCCGATTGGTTTAATATACCAATTGCCCTTTGTCACGAGTTGGGATTGTCCGATTGATTCCGCATCTATCTTTTATTTCAAGTTGTTCAAGTTGGAGAAAAGCTTCGAAAATCCTTAAAAAGAAGGAAGGCTGCGTACTTTGGTCATATCATCCGAGTTCGAGGGTTCTCTTCGGATTTGGATCATATCACTTCAAGAAAATTGTGGTAAGCTTTATGAGGTTTCTAGTATGTTTCATAGAATTTGGGGTCTACTTTATTAGGTTTCTTGTCTAGTTTAAGAAACTTGTGATCAACTTTATGAAGTTTCTGGTGTGCTTTTGAAAACTTGTGATTTGCTTTATGAGGTCTCTTGTCTACTTTAGAAAACTTGTGGTCAACTTAAAGGAACTTGTGGTCAGCTTTGAGTTTTGTTATATGAATTTTGTGTCGTTGTGAGGTTCTGGTTTGTTTTATAAGCTTTTTATCTCCTTTCTACTATTTATGGTGTGATTATTGTAATTCTGGGGGAGCGGATCAGGTGCTTAACCTTGTGGTCAATAATTCTCCATAACCTGCCATATCACCATACATGGAAGGCCCCTAACCATATCACTTTTGTTTTAAGTCGGAATTTAAATTTTTTTGCATAGATAAATCAGATAAATTGTGCTCTTCAAATTATATCCACTTCGATATATTTTTGGAGCAAAAAAATGAGACATTTAGTACCAGTCTATACCATGGCAGTATTGCTTAGTACTACATGAGATCATACCACGTGGTACGGAAGTGTACCATGGTGGTATGAACATAACATAATGTAGGATGGTTGAAATACATGATAGTAGGAATATATGCATGTCATTTACAAATTTCACCACTGTGTACCATTAGTTTCCACACCTATACAAGGGTGGTATGGAGTGGTACGTTATAGTCCTGTATTTTTTTTTGCCAAAAATTTGTGGATCCAATAGATCAAAAAGATTTTGTTCAATTTGTGCAAAAAAATTCAGAATTCGAGTGAAAAGGGAAGGTGGTACCAAGGTGGTAACGAGTAGAGGTGGAAGTTTGGGTTACGGATTGTGGATAACCCGCAAACCGCACCCAATGGGGGTTACCATACCAACAAGTTGTGTGTAGTGGGTTGGGTGTGAGTAGTAAAATAATAACTTTTGTGGTTAGTGGATACCCACTATCCACCGTGGTTAATCCGCAAAATCCACAATAACCACACTAATTATATTTATTTACTAATAATACTTTATAATATAATAGTATGTGAAAAGTGGGAGGCAAAAAACTAAAGTAGCCACATAACCAAATACGCATCTAAGCAGTTTTAATCGAAAAATTTTAGTTTATAAAACACTATAATCGAGAGAGTGGTAAATAATCGATTCATCAAAAGTTGCCACATTTAGTAACTTTTATCTGTATGTTTTTGCTTTTGTGTGAAAGAAAATACAAGCTCATATCTGAAATCACAGCTCCCTGACACAAAAGTTGAAAGCCAAACTCGAAAAGCAAAAATCTCCACGTTGAGTAAGATCAATATACAAAATTATATCTTGTGGGACGACACAAATTGTATATTACTATAGTATAGCTGCGAACAACAAATACGTTGGTGTTTGCCCCTCAACTCCATACTTGCAAAGATGGATTTTTTCGGGTAATCACACTCAACCCGCACCTACCCGCAGTGTGTAGTGGTTACCCACTAACAACTGCAGTGCAGATTAGGAATTGCAATGGGGCAGGTTCGGGGCGGGTATCTCGATACCCATACCCGCCCCATGGCAGGTCGGGTAATTTATTACAGGGCGCGGGTCAGGGCAGGTCGACCCAATGTGTATCTAAATTATTGGAGAAATTCAGGTGTTCACTTATTTACAAGTTTATTATTGCTAAAATATGAGGTAATTAGAGGAAAATTCTGAATAATTTTACTAAGATTACATGTAATTTAGGAAAGAACGGGTCAAGAATGAGGTGGGTTGAGGCAGGTCAGGTCGATGAGAGGTACCCATGCCCGCCCCGCCCCACCTAATGAGCGGGTCGAACCCGCCCCAAAATAGGCCAAACAGGTCGGGTAAAACGGGTCAGGTCGAAATTGCCATCCTAGTGCGGATTGTGGGTGGCGTAATTGAAAATTTGTGGATGTGGGTACTGTCATGACCTGGAATGTCGTGACTGTGTTGACCGTGATATTACGCGCAAAATGTGGGGTGGGTAACCACACCCGCCCCAATTTCCACCCCTAGTAACGAGTGGTATGAAATTTTTTTGTAGAAGTATATTGAAAATGGATCTCATATTTTAGATCACAACGAACTCGTTCCATCTATGCAAAAAGTTACAAAGGTGACAATTGGTGAGCACTTTATTCAAGTGAGGGTGACTGGACCTGGGAATTTATAGGTTACTGAAATCTACAGTCCGAATAAGGTTGAAGCTAGGGTCAAATGATATTCTGAATTTTTGGCAATATTTATTACTAGGGAGCTTGTTGCGTTTATGGGGGACTACAATGCTACGACTCACTCCACTGAGGCTTCTGATACTGATGTATCAACCAAAGCTCTGTGGATTTTAGAAGATGAATTGATTCGATGGGGCTCCTGGATCATATGGTGTTGGAAGAGTGGTTTACAAGGTGGAATAAGCAACGTGGCAATCCTATTTCTCGTAGACTAGATAGATTCTTGGTCAATCACGAATGTATAAATAGGTTCCCTCTTAGTCTGGCTCAAACACTTGCACCTGGGGTGATGTTATTCTGGACTTCTTCCAAACAGGGGTGATGAGCAAGCAGGTAAACTCCACTATTATCTCACTTATTCCTAAGGTTATGAATGCTGATAGAATGAAGGAATTTTGTCCAATCTCGTGTTGCAATGTCCTAGGGTATTTCCAAATTGTTATCCAAAAGGCTATCTAGTTCCTTACATCCGGTGATTGGAAAATCTCAGTTTGCATTTATTAAAGGGCGCGGTATAAGTGATAATGTCCTATTAGAGATTGAGCTTGTGAATTATTATCATAAGAAGTCATCACTCATCACCGTGTTTTAAAGGTTGACATGGGAAAAGCTTTTGACTCAGTAAACTAGCAGCTTCTATTCAAAGTGCTTTGAGCTACGTGTTTTCCCCCTGAGTTTGTTTATCTTTGACGCGCTAAAATACAACACAAAACTACGACCAAGTGTAATCGTATTATGAAAATGCAGAGTAGTGGTGAAGTTTAATTTATCAACCCGGGATCTAGATCTACTGCCTACTCCATGAACTTCTATTATCTAGCAAACTAAGTGTAGTGAGATGTTCAAATTCAAAATAAACAAAATGCAAGAAATGCTCAGGGTTTTCAAGTATGTCATAGGTCATCCAGATATGGTTCCCCCTAGTATGAAGCTAGTTCAAATTATATGTTCCCAATTTGTTCAGATTGATAGATACACTGCGGAAAGTTCTTGACAAGTGAGGAATCTCGACTAAAGAAGACTAGACCCTCTTGGTTCGAATACTCGGCAGGTGACTAACCTCCACCAGCATAAACCAAGGCATTAACACACCAAACTTCCTCTACTGGTTTTAATTCCAGTAAAGAGCAGTGAAATGACTTCTCGACTAAAGTAGTCGATTCACCACTTTCAATTTAAAGTTGCTCTTTTAAGCTATTTTGAGACTATCGTTCTAGGTTAAAGCAAGAATCACACAGGTTTGATCAAGAGTCATGCAATTCTTATTAATGCCTCAATTGAATATATCAAATCAATCATTCGCAAACAGGATTCATACAATCATTGCTAGCATACAAAACTAGGGTTCTTCATACCCAGATGAAAAGGGAGTTTACTCCATAGAGAGGAGTGGAAACATCATGCTAGAAGGAGAAATCATCAGTTGACCAATGAAATTTTGCTTCTGGCGGCGAATCGGTACTCCGAGGATGAGGAATCAAGCTTTGAGGTCTTCAAATCGCTCCAATCCGTGCCCAAGGGTTGTCTTCGTCACTTTCTCTCTAGGTTTCTTTTTATGCCTTTTAGAACTCAAAAATCCGCATCCCCAGCCATTCTCCTGAGCAGCCCTTTTATACGCTGGCCAATTGCGAGTTACGGCCTAAGTTACAGCTGTAACTCCCTCTCCTAACTTGTGAGGGGAGGCCGTAACTCCAAGAATGCTTCTGGAACCTGGTGTCGTCGCTTCCCAAGAGTTACGAGTGCAAGGGGTGAGTTACGGTCCAGAGCATAACTTCGAAGGTCAGGCCGTAACTCTGATGAATTGTCTGGAACTTTAGCATTTCTCCTCCGAGAAGTTACGGGCTCTTGGGACAAGTTACGGTTGCAACCGTAACTCCCAAGGCTGATCTGTAACTCCTCCAACTGTCTGCCCGTTCACTCCAAATCATCCCAAAACTCGCTCTTTCGCCCCCGTTCACGTACGAGCCCGTAACTTGGTCGATTGAAATCTGAGGGTGACCTGGGTATCCGCGACTTTAGATTATGGCATAAGGCATGTGTTGCAAGGCATATGGACTATCTTGGCTTAGGCAGGATCAATATTGGTTGCTTGGATAAAGCGACATAGAATCAAGCACATATCTTTTTGGGATCTCCAACACAATTCAACAGGTTCCTGGATATGGCAAAGGATCCTTGAGAGTCGTGCAGCTATCTATCCATTTATTTCAGGTGTGATTCCTTGTTTTCTTTGGAATGGGGTTAGTATGATTAAATACTCTGTTACGACGGTCTGGAATCTAATCAGGGAGTCTCATCCAACAGTGCTATGGTTTCAAGTGGCGTGGGGAAAGCCAATGATTCCAAAATGTAGTTTTTTGCTTTGGTTAATTGTCATGGATAGAATCAGAACCAAAGAGAAAAAAATGTTAGTATGGAAGATAGTTGATGAAGCTTGTTGCCCCTTATGTCTAGGACGGGTGGATTCCAGGAATCATCTTTTTGGAGATTGTCCCTATTTGGCCCATGTTTGGGATTAGACATGGCAAATCACGACTCAACCGGTTGATCCGACCCGAACCCGTCCCATGTTTGGGATCTCCAACACAATTCAACAGGTTCCTGGATATGGCAAAGGATCCTTGAGAGTCGTGCAGCTATCTATCCATTTATTTCATGTGTGATTCCTTGTTTTCTTTGGAATGGGGGTAGTATGATTAAATACTCTGTTACGACGGTCTGGAATCTAATCAGGGAGTCTCATCTAACAGTGCTATGGTTTCAAGTGGTGTGGGGAAAGCCAATGATTCCAAATGTAGTTTTTTGCTTTGGTTAATTGTCATGGATAGAATCACAACCAAAGAGAAAAAAATGTTAGTATGGAAGATAGTTGATGAAGCTTGTTGCCCCTTATGTCTAGGACGGGTGGATTCCAGGAATCATCTTTTTGGAGATTGTCCCTATTTGTCCCATGTTTGGAATTAGACCTGGTAAATCACGACTCAACCGGTTGATCCGACCCGAACCCGTCCGAAAAATAGCAAATGGGTTGAAGTTTTTATAACCCGAATGACACGAACCTGATTAACTCGTATTTTTTTTCGTCGGGTTGGGTGGGTTAAGGGGTCGACCCGCTAAATCCGTTTAATTCCATATTTCACTCTTAAAATGATAAAAACACTTATAAATTGGTGAGATGTTTAAAAAAATTCATATGAATTTGAAAGAAAATTTTGAGTGTAAGGATAATCAAACATCCTTTGTTTCTTGTAGTAGTATTACTTTCGTGATTGTTTTTTGACGATTTATGCAATTTGTTTTTATTGTCATTAGCTTAGAAGGATGTGAGCATTTGTGAACATTTGTGTTCTTTAAAAATTTATGAAGCATGTTCGATAGTGTTTATGAGAACGCTCATAACTCGAAATGACCAAAGACCGGATCCGAAACCCAATAGGTTGAATCTAACCCAAAATTAGCCGACCCGTGATGACCCGACCTTGATGATCCTTAACCCGAGATTTTCAATCCGAAATTGTCCAACCCGACCCGATTACCAGATCTATTTGGAATGCTGTTCTGCAGTTGTTTTGCCAGGAGATGCATCTGAATTGGAGTGTCCAGACATGGAGTGGTTCGAGTGACAAAGTCAGAATTGGTAGATTGATTTGGTCCGTTGCTTTGAGCTTCATTTGGCAAGAGCGATGTGCTCGTTTGTATGGCAGTGTTTGCAAGTCCCCTGAGCAACTTATATCGCGTACACAGATTGCATGCAGGTTGCTGGCTGAAGGAAATTTTGATCGCCCTTTTTCCTTCAGAGAAAATAGTAGCACTTTTAACAGACAGTGAGGTCTTTGTTTAATTTCACTAAAAATATCAATCATAATTGTCCGACTCGTATCGCAAATATCACCTTAATTTGAGAATTCCCTACGTTTCCAAAAGATTGAAACAAAAAAAAAAAATTGGGAAATGTTTGTTCACTTATTATCGTTCAATAAAAGTGAAACAAATGCAATCACGAATCCCAGCAATGAAACAACTGTGTATCTGCATCCCAAGCACGTCCGTCGCACTCTGGAGAGAAATGTAGGAGCAGATAGCTGATTTCAATGGACAACCAACATCTCAAGCAAGCATGCATGCTCACTCTCACTCTCGTTGTAGTGAAATTCCTCACCATTTCACTGATTTGAGCCAATCAAGTTCCTGATCACGTACTGCAGTATTCCTCCGTGGTTGAAATATTCAAGTTCCACCTGCAGAGGGCAACAACAGGATTTTAGACCCTCTGGTCATTAAATAGGCTCCATGGCGTTGGTGAGCATAGTGCAGAACCCGGGTAGGGTGGGTTGATTTTCACTTACCTCTGTATCAAAACGTAATGTGCATGTGAAAGACTTGCCATCATCTGTTGTCACCTTCACATCTTGACCAGGTCTGATCTCACTGATGCTGCTTGGGAGCTCGATGGTGTAATGTTCATGGCCAGTTAAGCCAAGTGTATCTGCATCCTCTCCTGTCTTGAAGCACATTGGGATGATACCCATCCCCACCAAGTTGCTGCGGTGAATCCTCTCGAAACTCTTTGCAATTACAGCTTTCACACCCTGGAAGAGCCAAGCCCAGAGGTAAGAAATTATCATGGAAGGAAGCTCTTCTACGAAGCTAGGTGGATGTAGAGTGAACATACCAAAAGCATTGGACCCTTTGCAGCCCAATCCCGAGAACTTCCACTTCCATACTCTGCACCAGCCAAAATGATGGTGTCTTTCCCTTCACTCTTGTACCGCTGTTTAGCACAGACAATCAAAAGTTATCACATTGCATCCCAGAAGTTGGTAAAGATCGTCCCTCTTCCGCAAATTGATTCCTTTTCAACCAAATTAGTTCCATTTGATTTAATGGATTGGTTCTCCAGTTTGATCAAATAACCAAATTTTCAATCAAGTACATTCTTCAAACACCTACCTTGTAAAACCTAAATATTAAAATAATATGGAACCCACTACTTATTCCACAATTTGAAAATTTAACAAATCGAGTGACCGTCTAATCGGCGTTTACCCAAAACTACACAGCTTACCCAACAAAAATTCAGATACCACACTACCAAAAAAAGTTCACAATCTAGCTAAGTTTGGACAAAATCGTTGGGTCTCTGACGATTTTATGGAAAGATATAACAAAAAGCGAACTAGCAATTTGTTTCTACCCCAACGATCCTGGCACAAAATTATATTGGACAACAACGAAGTTGCCACAAAATCTCTCAAGGATTGTAACTTCTATTACGGGACAATTTTCAGAACCTAATGGTAATGTGGGGATGAAACATTCATCACACTCTTAGTTTGAACCTTGAAACCAATATTCATCTGTAAAAATATATGCTGAAAAGTTAAGCAAAAAAATGTCACTTTATGAAGAAGAAGAAAAAATTGTTCCTAAATCACTGGGGAGAGTACAAAATTATGACCGTTCAAGTTTAGCAAATTCACAAAATGACTCGTTTCGAACAACAAACGACATAATTTGGAGACGAATATGGACCAAACCGCTTTTTGCGTAGATCTCGAAAAGTTATCAACATAAAATAAATAAAAAATTACAACGTTCAAATAACCAAGCACAAAATTATAGCAATTTAAAGACCTAACCTATTAAAAATGACATCTTTTTGTATTTTAGGGGGTTTGATGATAATATTTTTTTTTATAAAGATTAAATATATGAAAGGAAGAGAAACAACATACACATAAAGAAAAAGGAGACCAGCGGAGTCAAAACAAAGCGCTCCAGGCAGGCCAAAGCCAACTAAAACCAAGGAAGGGAAAACAAAGGCAAAGAAAGCCTGCAGCAAACATCCGGGAAAACAGACAGAAAGCGGAAATCAACACAGAGCGAGAAGCAAAGCTAGCCGAGCCATCAAATTATCCTTTAACAAAAGTTGTTTTCCGGATTCGACATACATTATTCAAATTATCTTTCAAAAAAAGTTGTAGCTCTTGAAAAATATGGAGAGAAAAAAAAAAGAAAATGTTTGAATTGATCGAATAATAGGGCACAAAGTAACACTTTCCTGAATTGATCGAATATATTATGTGAAAATCGTTGAAGCCTCCAACAATTTTGTGGCAAGATCAATGAGATCCACATCAATTTTGCTAAATTGCTTTTGGTAACACGAATTTTTGGGTAGATGGAGCAAAATTTTTAATAGCATTGCATTTGACGAAACATTTTTAGTTGTGTAGTTTGGGGAAAAAATCATTATTTTCATAACTCTTTCCAAAGCGATTCCACTTTTACCATTAGCTCCAATTGGCAACTAGTAGGGCAAGGTTTTAAGAAATTCTTACTTACCATGGCAGCATCAAAGACGGAGAGCTTCTGACCAGAGGGAATATGGATGGTGTTAGGACCAACTTGTCCGGCTAGGAACTTGTTGACGATGCGAATATTGGCGAATGTACCCCTAGCCATCACCTCATCATTACCACGTCGGCTGCCGTAGGAATTGAAGTCTCTTCGATCGACCCCACGCTCCATAAGGTATGCAGCTGCAGGGCTGTCTTTGTGAATGCTACCGGCAGGAGAGATGTGATCTGTCGTAATGCTATCTCCAAAATTGAGCAGACAGTAAGCATCTCTCACACAGTGGGGCCCAGGAGGAGACATGGTCATGCCCTTGAAGTAAGGTGGCTCGTGGATGTATGTCGATGTTGGTTCCCAAGCGTAGAGACTCCTTGCAGATACTGACAAGTCGTTCCACATTGGGTTTCCTTTGGTGATTGCTTCGTATGTAGCCTTAAACATATCAGGCAACACGTTTGATTGTACAGCCTGCAACACCCAGTGCAAAGCGTCACTCAAATTGATTATTATGCACACTTGCATGCTTACATCTGAGCCGTTGATTTGATTTTAAGAGGGGCATCATCTAAGAAGCGAGAGCAAATGTCTTTATTTTTCCTACTTTTTTACCGCTTTTTATCATCTTTGGTTTAACTTGAATTTCAAAAAAAATTCCACATATATATATTCAATATATTTCGAGAAAAAATTTTCATACCACTCTGTACCACCTTCGTTTTTTCTCAAATTTTAGAAAATTTTGTCCAAAAGGAACGAGTTCATCGTGAACTATTGGATGTACAAATTTTCAGGGAGAAAAATTCAAAGACCAAAATATACCACATTTCTACACTATGGCATACTTCAAAACACATGATATCATTTTATGTACTACCAAGCATTACCATCATGATAAGTGTAGAGTTATGCATAACAAGAGTATGCATTCGATCAGCTCCCCCAAACATCTCCCTCAATATGAAGCTCTTGCAAAAAGTTCTCACAATACGACACTAAACCTACGACTTCATGATTTTATTTAGTGTTAAGATATATTAGTCTCTCATTTAACCATGTTAATTAATGTGAAGAAATTCAACAAAACCCCTAACAATTCTGTTTCAAACTGTACTTCTTTAAGATTCAAAGTAAAAGGTTCGTTTCAAACCCCTAACTCGGCCCAAACAGAGCCATAGGGAAGGATTCACTCACATCGGCAACTTCCTCCGTGGATGGCCAAATGTCTCTGAAAAAGATCTCCTTCCCATCCTTTCCTACGCCAATTGGTTCGGTTTCAAAGTCAATGTCAACCTGGAGTTTTCAATGTGCAAATGAGCAAACAGAAAATAATGATAGAATCAGAGAAAAGTAACACCCCATTCCCACCCTCGACGACTTACTGTTCCAGCAAGGGCATATGCAACCACAAGCGGAGGGGAAGCCAAATAATTTGCCCTAGTCAATGGATGCACCCTACCCTCGAAATTCCTGTTCCCGGATAACACTGCAGCAGCCACCAAATCTGGAAATACAATGGTTTAGATGAAATGAGGTTCTTAGCAGACATCAATCAGTATGGGGCTTTATATGAAGAAAGTACACATATACCATTTTCAGTAATAGCTGCTGCTACAGCTTCATGAATATCTCCCGAGTTGCCAATGCAAGTTGTGCATCCATACCCAACAATGTGAAACCCAAGCTGATTCAAATACTTCTGCAAGCCACTGTAAAAGATACAAAGCAAATTAAGAAAGGGGTTGTCACTGTAGCAACAAAGCAAGCTCCAAAATTGTTCGCAAAATCACCTCTTTTGTAGGTATTTTGTGACAACACCAGATCCTGGAGCTAGACTTGTCTTAATCCATGGTTTAACCTCCAAGCCTAGTTCACAAGCTTTCTTTGCAACCAGTGCAGCTCCAAGCATTACACTAGGGTTTGAGGTATTTGTGCAACTTGTAATAGCTGCTATGACAACATCCCCGTGTCTAAGTTGTGCACGAGTCCCAAGAAAATCAAACTCTGCAACCTTGCTCTGAGCTTCCTTTGGCACTGCAAAACCCTGAATTCAAGGGGGGAAAGTTAGAAGGGATAATTGCAGAGAGGCAAAGAAGCTTGGGATTGGGGAACTATGGACAGTAGAAAGCTTGTTTTACACTCTAGAGCAGATAAAAAAATTCACCTTAAAACCCACCCTACTGTCCAAGCATGAATGCCAATCAGATTTCATTTCTTTCAAAGGAACACGATCATGTGGCCTGCAAGGTATTTCATTCTCAGCTATGGACTGTACACGTAATGCAAATATGAAAATTCTTATAATTGTGGCGACACATTCATATTGGTTACCTCTTCGGCCCTGATACACAGGGTTCTACTTCCTCGAGCTGCAATTCTAGATAAGCGGAATAAACTCTATCTGTCTGTGACTGTACGCAAGAAACAATATCACAGTCAACAGCCAAATCATTGCATATGGTTAACAGTCAACCAAATCTATTAGAATACATACCTCAGTGTAGTCAACAAACATTTTGTTGGCCCTTAAGTACGACTCGATCATAGATACCTGCAAATTGAATCTACAAATTGGCAAAGAGCACATACGAAAAACTGAGTAAAAGTACACATCTGAACAACTCACAGTTTCATCACTTCTCCCGGTCAGTCTTAGGTATTGTAGTGTGACATGATCCACAGGAAAGAATCCCATGGTGGCACCATACTCAGGAGACATGTTGGCAATGGTGGCACGGTCAGCTAATGACAATTCACTCATGCCTTCACCTAAAACACACAGGCAGAAATGGGTACAATATATGAGCCAGGAAATCAGAGCATCCTTTTTAACCTTGAAGATAATAGCAAAGGAAAATGATGAGCTATACTGGACTCAATGGATATATACCATAGAACTCAACAAACTTGCCAACAA
The DNA here is from genome assembly GCA_946122785.1 of Linum tenue. Classification (NCBI taxonomy): domain Eukaryota; kingdom Viridiplantae; phylum Streptophyta; class Magnoliopsida; order Malpighiales; family Linaceae; genus Linum; species Linum tenue. The sequence continues at coordinate 45,803,671 of CAMGYJ010000008.1, read as the reverse complement.
CCCCAAGCTTCCTTAGCATCTGAGTCACTGTCAAAACCAAGTCAGTAGCTGTGACACCATTTCTTAGCTTTCCTGACAGCTTAAATCCAACAACACCAGGAAGAACCATGCTCATGGGCTGCAGACAGATATAAAAATGCTACCTTGTCAAATCATTGACAGAACAAGCGAATTTTCTATGAACACATTCAACTGAGATAAGCAATAAGAAGTTATTGAATATTAAACTCTTATCCAAGAACCTAACTAACAATACTGAACAGTGCAGGGGTAGATGTAACAAAGAAAATGTACCTGGCCAAGCATTGTGGCTTCAGCTTCAATCCCACCAACTCCCCAACCAGCAACACCCAGACCATCTATCATAGTTGTGTGTGAATCGGTCCCAACAACACTATCAGGGTAAAGCAAGCCGTTGGTATTGAACACAACTCTCCCAAGGTATTCCAAATTGACCTGAAATCACAAAGTCAAAACCCTTACACACAACAACACAATTCAAAGGAAACAAGAATGACGAACTGTTCTGCTATGAGCTACACAAGTTGAAAACTTTGATGCAGCCACAATATATAACAAAATATAATCGAATTGAACCAAATAAATGAACTGGGTAATCATGCACCCTGCATGCACTATCTAGAAAAAGAGGCGGAAGCTTCCTGACCTGGTGGACTATACCAGATCCTGGAGGAACAACTAGCATGTTGTCAAATGCGTTTGAACCCCACTTGAGAAAAGCAAATCTTTCTTTGTTTCTTTGAAACTCGAGTTCCATGTTTGACTGCACTGCATTTTCCGTCCTGGCCACATCCACCTGAACTGAGTGATCAATGACAAGATCAACTGGAACCTGGCCAGAGAAAGTTCACTAATTCAATTCACCCTTAAATGGAAATTATACAATACGTGTCAATCTTATGGCTCCTGTAACACATTAATATCGTCAAAGAAAAAATATCACATCTTACAATGTAAGGCAAACGACAAACCGCATATAGTAAATAGTAATAACACAATGATCTAACCAATGGGTTAATTTTGCTCGAATCTCCTCCAAGATTGTTCATGGCATCACGCATACATGCAAGATCAACAACAGCAGGAACACCAGTAAAATCCTGAATGCAAAAACAAACTTTTGATCATCAAAACTTCCCCAAACGAGAAAATGAAAAATTAAATGCGTTTAAAAGCCAAAGCTAGCCAGACACCTGTAGCAGTACTCTAGCAGGCTTGAATGGTATTTCAACAAGTTTTGGGGCAGTGTTCTGCCAGTCAATGATCTTTTCCACATCGTTACTCTTGACCTGGAACTCATCACAGTTACGAATGGCTGATTCTAGAAGAATCCTGATTGAATATGGCAGCTTATCTGCAGCAGAAACAGACAGTCCCAACAATGTCCCCACAATCCAAAAGCTCAATAATTCCACAATAAATCACCAAACTTTAAAAGCTACAACAATGTTAACAGAAAATGAACAAGGCATTTTTTTTAACTGAAAAGAGCTTTAAATCTAGAATCTCTCAAGTACAGCCATCAACAACAGTTGCCAACTTGCCATCCCCTACCACCATCACCACAGTATTAAAGCCCCAGTAAATGCAGCTGCAGCAACTATTCCAGAAATGGATCTTGGATACATTTAGCCATAAGTTCAACGAGACTGTACTAGTGGGGGAGTTTTATATATAAATAAAGGTCCGATCTTTTTCGTCGCAACACTCACGAAAAGATTCCTCACTTTTCCCAGTCGTCATCAAACCCAGAACTATGATCACAAAATAGAAGAGACAAAAGAACACTTACCAATTCGAGGATCATTGAGAGCCGGCAAGCTGTAGTATTTTCCGAATTCACCGCCACCAGGTTTCTCGAGTGCCTTGAGTATCCGATTGAAAGGGTTTTCGCTCACTGGAGTATCAAAAGATGAATTAAATGAATCAAACAACCATAACCACAAGCAGCTAGCAGTTGTGATTAAGTCAAATGAAACCAAGGAGCTTTATCGTTCAAGCAGGTTTACCCATGTCGAGAGATCGCACAGATGAAAGAACTCAGATCCAAGACCAAGGAGAGCGACAAGTTTGAACTTAGTGGATGGTTGGGTTGTACAGTTTTTTGCAGCCCCTCCGTTCGGCAATTCATATACTAATTAGCTTTTTAGTTTTTACGACCCCTTCGCCGTAGAAATTTATTTTATAATTTATTTATATTAATTTATTTATTTAGATGTTTAAATCATTTTGAATCTTCTAAATATTTTATCTTCTTGATTCATAACTATAGGTGTCAATCAGGCGGGTTCGACTGGGTTCAATCGGGTTGCGGGTTAGTCGGGTTGCGGGTTCATCGGGTTGCGGGTTCGTCGGGTCGGGTTCAATCAGGTTCTGGTTCAATCGGGTTGCGGGTTAGTCAGGTTGCGGGTTGATCGGGTTCAGGTTCAATCGGGTTACGGACAAATCGGGTTCAGGTTCATCGGGTTTCGGACCGGGCGGGTTGCGGGCGGGTTGGGTTGCGGGTTGTTCGGGTCAACGCATCAAGTTACTTACTCGTTACCAACTTACACATTTTATTGGGTTTGGCTCTATCTCTCTGCAGAATAACTAACGCATGAGAGAAAGAGGAGAAATTGATTGGGTTCAGTTCGTTTCTCTCTTGTAAAGAAGGAAGAGAGAGTTTTTTCCAAGAGGGAGGGAAGGCAGGTTAATCAATTTTTGGGGGGAAAATTGCGGGAGCCAAAGAAGGCGGCATATTTTTGCCAATCTGGAACTTTTGGAGCCAAAAGTAATTTTGGAGTGAAGCAATTTTGTTTTCAAAAATTAATTATAACGTTAGAAATTAAAGGCTAATCATTAATCACGGAAAATGAAAACTAAAAATAGATAAATTGATTCTCGTGATCTAACTATACAATTAAATTGACTACTAATGTACATTTTAATACGGTAAAATTTTCCGTGAATACGATCCCGTGACTAGAAACCTGTTTTCCTGTAGTGCTTGTATATATATTTAATTATAAAAAAAAAACTAGTCAAAATCACTACAATCGAAATTTGAAATCTCGCCTTCCCACCACAACTAAATGTGAATGATTTTACTTAGGTTGAGAATGAAAAACTTTATTTTGAAAACAATATATTTATTTTAACCAATTTATTTCTACCTCGTATATATATATACTTAATATTTTTGAAAAAAAAACAAGTCAAAATGTTAAATCAATTTGTATGACTTGCAAACTTTGTTATGTAATTAATCGTAATTGGTAAAGTACACTAGCTAATAGTAATGGTGATATCAATATTTACAACCAAAAGACACCATTAATTATTTATTTGATATTTTAGTATTATTTCAATAGTGTAATTGGATTAAAGTATCTCATTTAGTATAACCATGCAAATGTGGTCACTACAGGAAAACTGATTTCTGGTCACGGGATCTTATTCACGGTAATTTTTCCCGTATTAAGAAGTGTACTAATATTCATGGTAAAACTTCCTGTAACTGGTTGTATAGTTTTATTCACAGGAATTAATTTTCTGTCTTTTTGTCTTCATTTACCGTGATTAATTGATAGTCACGGTTAATTACCGTGAACAATGTGTCACTATATATCTTCAAAATTATGTGAAAATGATATTTTGATAAAAGTAAATTTTAAATATATATATATATATTAAGTCTCTTTCATTATTTTAAAAATTGAAATTTTATTCAAAGTTTTTCTCTTATCAGATTATATTCCTCCAAAATTGGGATTCCAAAAAATTTTCAAAATTGCATTCTCGTTAAATTGTGACTCCTTAGATTTGGCAAATACAAAATTTGCTCGAAATGATTTCATTCTCCCGCTATTTGCTCCCGCCTCTACAATCCTAAATTTTGACTCACAAAATTTTTAGCTCCCGCTACTGGCTCCCGCCTTTACAATCCTAAATTTTGACTCACGAAATTTTTGGCTCCATCGCACTAAAATTTTGGCTCTCTCACAATTTCTTTTACCCGGAAAAACTAACGAAGCCCACTCTCCGGATAAACTAACATTCATGGTTAACCGGATACTTAGTGGTAAGTTCAGCATACTTCAAAATATTAATTTGTTAGGTGTATGTGATATCAAGCCTAACATTTTCGTTGGGCGCATTATTGTTCTTTTACAATATATAATTTTAGTAACAGAGCTTTTGGATCATGTTTCTATGGTCAAAAAGACTTGAATGGAATGCTTTGAGCATAGGAGAATTGGCTATGAAATTATGGCACCATGGAGGAAGGGAAGATTTAGCAAATTTTAGTAACGGAGCAAGAAATATTGTCTTATATTTGTATGCTACAAGAATATTTTTTTAATTGTATGTCAATTATATTAATTGATGAATGGTATTTGAAGCAATTGTATTGACAGTTAACTACAAAATATAATAGCAATGAAATCAGGTTACTCTTGATACTATAATGTTGATGATGACATGAGAACACTGTGACTATTGGTTTGTAATTAGTCATTGTAAATTACTATAATTAGTAGTTGGTAATTAGTCATGGGAGAACTAGTGACCATAAGTAGTAAATACCGTGAGTAATGATTGACTATTAAAGATTAACTATCAAATCTAGTAAAATTATTGTGACTTCAATCATAACTTACTCAATAACATATATATTATACACTTAGCCTTACCCTCAATCGACAATATTAAGTTAGTATATGTTGTTGATTGTATACCCTAAACCATCAATACATTATACACTAACCACATACCCTATACCCTAACCATATGTCCTTATGAGTTGTGATTTTGCTAGTATAACTAATTTAAAATTGAAATTCATACTTTGATTTTCAAAACATAGATAAAAAGTGATATTTGCTAATTGTTATACCTTAACCATATATCCTATACTCTACACCATATACCTTGTACCCTAACCACGTACCACAAACATAAATTAAAAATGGATCTCCTGCCGTTGAAGACATCAAATGACTTTCAATTGAACATATGTTAATAAAAAAACTTAGAACCGTCAAAACCATCAATATCTTATAGACTTATACCCTAACCATATACTCCCTAAACCATATGTACCTTATACCATATATGCTAACCATATACTTTATACCCTAAACAACGAGCCGTCAAAGATTACTTATCAAGTTTAGTATAATTGTTGTAACTAATGGTTAATTTATTTATTACCACATAAACAATTATATATATATATATATATATATATTAGCCTTCAAAGCATATAAAAATAAATTTAACTAGTCATGCCCTCCATATAAAATTTAAAGATTCATATTTCAAATGCTAAAATTTTGAAAAACCAAAAAGTTGAAAACACTAAATTTGTTTCATTCTTTCTTTTCACAAAAAAAAAACTAAAATTTCCCTCCTTCTTTCTCCTTCCATAAATTAGAAACACTCAATTTCCCTCCTCTTTCTCTTCCATAAAATTGAAAGAACCAAATTTCCCTCTTCCTTCCACAAAAAGTTGAAAACTCAAAATTTCCCTCCTTATTTCTCTTTCATAATCAAAAAAACTAAATTTTTCCACTTCTTTCTCTTCCCACAAATCAAAACCACCAACATTTCCACTTGTTTCTTTTCTAAAAAATCCAAAGAACCAAATTTCCCTCTTCTTTCTCTTCCCAAAAAATTGAATACACCAAAATTGTTCTCTTCTTTTAAAAACATCAAATTACCAAATACATTACTTAATTTTATTTATATTTAATTGATAATTTATTGAATAGTTAAATTAACCCAAATTTTAAATTATATATTATATTAATATTTTCCCTGATCTCAATTATTAATTCTTCATTATTAATATTGACATTATGTTGATTTTATATTTTTTACTTTTTTAATTTTGTTAAAGAACTTAGTGTTCAAGTGACCTTCATGTTTCAATTTTTGTAATTTTCTTAAAATACATAATATCAAGTGAGTTTCATATTTTTTAAATTCTCTATACAAAATGAAAAAATAATTTTACCTAAGTTTAGAATGAAAAACTTTATTTTGAAAAACTATGTATTGTATATTATAATAATTATTTAAGTGGACTAAGTGAGGTTCGGGTTGAGTCGGTCGGGTTACGGGTTAGTCGGGTTCGGGTTAATCGGGTTGCGGGTTAGTCGGGTTGCGGGTCAATCGGGTTCGGGTTAATCGGGTTGCGGGTCAGTCGGGTTGTGGGTCAATCTGGTTGCGGGTCGGGCGGGTTACGGGTTGTTGACTTTTAGTCAATTCGGGTTACGGTCGGGTTGCGGGTCGGGTTGATCGGGCGGGTTAATATATTCATAACAGAGTTTGTAGGATGTATATATTGTAGGATGCTTCGGTTTTCTAATCATAAATAAATCATAAATTATGTCGTTGTCACATCCTATTTAGAACATATGCCAAAAAATTTCAACCAAAATACTAATATTTAGCGTACGCCAACCTGAACCCCTCCCCCCAACACACACATATATATAGTTCAAGCTAGCGTGAGCCAGGAGTACGCTAGCTCATGCGTTCACACTACCATACGACCATTGAGTTTTACTATTTAGACCCCGAATTAACCAGAGTTTTTTGGGGCAATGATACGATACTCTAACCTCTAATAGGTGAACTCCAGTCCCTAATTCTCTAACCTCTAATTTATGCACATACTTCGTCATACCTATCTACTATCGTATATTGAGTAAAATAATAAGTATAGTATACCTTGATATTATATATGTGTATATTTTTTTTTTGCTCCTTTATATATATGTATATGTGTAGTAGACTTAAAATTATCCAGATACTTTGTCTGACCTATCTTATCTTGCCTAATACTCTTATTAAAAGTGATACCTGCCTACCCCCACCCCCGGGATGGCCTGGGTTCCTGTGCTTAAACCCAAAAGCTCATGCATATTGCTTAAATAATTCTATTAGTTGATAGTGGATTAGATAGTTAATAAAAAGTTAGTAGTTAATAGGTAGTTGAAGATAAATAAGGTTATTTTGCAAATATAATTAATATTAATAATTGATTATTCTCTTTCTCTCTCCTCACATAACTTTCTCCATAATCCTCTCTCTTCACTACAATTAAAAGAAAATTTGAAATTAATTTAATTATATTTTAATATTTAATAAAATTCAAACTTAATAATTTTTTCCTATTTAAAAATGGAAATTAAAATTAAAAATATGCTCTCTCACTTCGTGACAACGTTTCGTAATGACATTATCAATGTTTAAGAACTAAATCATTATTACTATACCTTATCATTATTAACGATTTCAATATACGTATCAATTCTTTACTATTATATTATTAAGAATTTGGGATCAATTGTTATCAACGTTTATGAGCTCCCAAAATGTTTTTATTAATTATTTATTAGACGTGTTTCGTGATTATATTTTACATTGTCAATTTTTCATTAATTAGTAACGTCATGTCATGTGTGCACATATAGTTTTCATTATCAAATGTTTAATAATCGTTATTATCAAATTTTACATGAATTGTTAATAAAACACTTTATGACATTATTAGTTTTAAACTTTAGTAACCTTTACTAAGAACACACTAAATCATTGATAAAAACTATATTTAGTTGAAAATAAAAAAATTTGTATTCAATAAAAACATAATATTTTGGTTTTTGATGTTTTCGTTATCAATAAAATTTTGTTACATTATTAACGGTTTGTTGCATCTCTATCAACCTAGGAGCTTATGTTTTCCAATTTGGACATCAGGTTTATAAACTTCTTGATAAAGTGAACTATTTGTTTTTATTGTTGTTATCAACATTTTTTTTTATCCAAGATAAGCCCCAAGGGCATGGCCGAACAACAAAGATATATAGCCGACAAAATTAAAGAACGGTAGCCCGTATGCAACCGGACTCCCGATGAAAGAGCCTTTTATGCCACGAGGTGGGCAGCTCTGAGAAAGCTCTGAGGAGCAAAAGGACACAAAACTGACACAGGGGACGAGAAGAGAGAAAATAAACTTCCCTTATAGTGAGAAGACTTCCACGATGCCGCATCACCAATGCCGGTTGAGAACCTCCGCAAAAGTAACCAAAAAAAAATTATATGTAAGACATTATCTCATAGTATCACGAAGAACAAATAGTTTTGTTATAAAAACATAACTAATATCATATAATAAAATTTATCACAAGAAAATGAGATAGTTTCATAACCTGGGAGGTCAACGAAATCAGATGCATATCCTTGAGCATTCTTTGTGGCTCAATCAAATCGAACGATTACATCTTCGCTATGAAAGATTATTTCATTGAGCCAACGTCGGAATTACATATACAACAGCAAAAATATGTATAAAACCAACATAATTGAAACATATAAACGAGTTATCGAAAATACTAACAAATGAGACCTCTAGCTATAAAGGTAAAATAAGTTTTTTCTTTTACTTTGAAAAAAAAAACTATAAAGGTAAAACAAATAAAAAGAAAATTAAAACATTTTAAACTATTAAAATTATAAATAATAAAACAACAAGCCACAAACCAAAAAAACAAATAATAAGGCACGAAAAGATAGTAAACACGAAAATCAAAATAGAAAACCAACAACAATTAGAGGGAAAAATAACAATTACTAACCATAAAGCTCAGACAACGATAACCCAACCCACTCAAAAAGACTGTTGCTGATACAAGAGGGAATGGACTTAAAAAAACTATAACAAAAACAAAAGGAAATTAAAACGTAAAAGGAGATGAAAGAACACGAAAAAAAAAACACTAAAACAACAAAGAATAACCGAAATACTGAAATAAAAAAGACAAAAAGGAAACACAAAATTTATTAAAGAATAACCATGGTCTCAAATAAAATTCTAAGAACCTAAAACCCAAATCAATACGGAAAATAGCTGTTGATGGCTAACAATTAAAAAGGAAAGAGCTTAAATAGCATTATTAACTTCCTATTTGACTCAAAATTAATTGAGAATGATGAATTGAATAAATTAACCTATAATTGAGACTAAACTAACGAAAGTTGAGTATATAAAAACAAGGGAAAACTTAATGAGTCTCATAAATCCCATTTTTGAATCAAAATTAAATTCTATAGAAGAGAGAGGGATTAACGCCAATCAACATTTAACATTCACTAAAATTACGGAAAACAATCAATGCGGGAATGAACACCACTGAATCGCTGGCAACCAAGCTCGGAAGGATTTTGAGTTACCGGATCGCCGGAGAGGAAGAATCTGTGGAAGATCCCACCAAATTGCAACATAACAAGAAGATCTCAAGGGCTCCAAAGGAAGCCTATAGCGATGACCCGCATCGTGGGATCGAGAATAAATCAAAATGGCTGATCGCCGGAGGAGTCGTCACAGAGAAACGGCAGCCACTACCGGAATGAATTCAACTGAACTCACAAAGAAAGTTATGTAATGAACAGGGGATCCATCTGTTTTTAAGGAACTCACATTTGAGCGTTGTCGCACCAATCCGGGCAGGATGTTAATTGAACGCCTTGGCAAACTCAATCCTAAGAGGGAGCCCGTCGACGGTGAACCCCTGGAGAACTTTGTACGCAGCGATCGCATCCTCGTCGTTCTTGAAGTTGATGAAGGCGTAGCTCCGGCCAGGATGGAACGACACTTTGTCGAGATCGCCGAAAGTGGAAGCAACTCCATTGACGGGCTTCTTCGGCGCTGACTTGGACGAAGCTCCGTTAGCAAGAACTCTCGACGGCCCGGGCTTGGCGAAGCCGTTGTCCGAATTCGCCGGTGGTTTGTCCGTCCCGGTCTGCGCCGGCTTCGGCTCTGTCGCTACTGCCAAAACGCTGCTGATTCTCCGCCGTGCCGGCAGTCTGTCCTCCAACTTCAGATTCTTTAGCCTGGGAAATAAGTAGAGATGCAGTCCTTGTAAGATTAATTCCTCGACATGCCCCTGTTTCTTTGCTCACTCAGATCGTCGATCATCGTCGCCATCGCTCCGACGTGCCAATTCCCATCTCCGTCCGCCATAGATTGGATTGACAGAAAGCAACTTCTTCTACCCTCCGTCCTCTCGTCGCTCTCTTCGCCTCTCTCTCTCTCTCTCTCTCTCTCTCTCTCTCTCTCTCTCTCTCAAGTTCGGTGGTACTTTGTGAACGCGATAAAGTGAACTATTTGTTTTTATTGTTGTTATCAACATTTATGAAACAATGTCCAACAATTACACCATCAACTTTTATTGGTTCATTGTTATCAATCCAAGATACTGTTATCAATTTTTTTGCAATGAATTTTCAACTATATACAAAAACATTATCATCGTCTCCTAAATCATTTTTTATTGTTTGTTAATGGGTTTAGGATCATTGTTAACAATCTAATGTAATGTTATCACTGTTGATGTAATGTAAATTGTTATTAACGTAATAAAATATTTAAGATTATAATCATTATAGCCGAGCATTATCAAATTTTTAGTAAATTATTAATAAAATATAGTTACATTATCTATGTTTAATATATCATGATATCATATATTGTTTGTTAATGTATCATGATATCACGTAGTTGTTACAACTTACAATTTCACTTTCATGTTAAAAATGTTAAGCAACTCCCACCAAAATGTTGTTAAAGTATATCATAACTAATAGTATCAAAATGATTAAAATCGACCTAAAACATTTATAATTTTCAGTTCCAATGAAATTTTTGGAATGAGAACGTCACGTTTATGTTAAAAACGTTAAGCAACTTTCATAAAAAAAAAATAACAACGTGAAACTATATCATTACTAATAGTTTCAAAACGTTAACAATTAACCTAAAATATTTTCAATTTTGTCATGTACTATTGATAGTGAACACTGTCGACGTTTGATGTATCATGATATCAGTTGTTGTTTGTTTGTCGAAACGAGTGAGATGTCTTTAAGAGCCCATTACTAATAGTATCAATAATGATAATGTTGTGAAGCAATGATATTGTGAATCAATAGTAAAGATGTTGTAAATTGTAATCAATGATTCATTCATAAACGTTGATGATGAAAATGTACTACGGTAACGATTGATTCAAAATTGTTAATAATATAATTGTAAAGAATTGATACTTATATTGAAATCGTTAATAATGATAAGGTATAATAATAATGATTTATTACATAAACGTTGATAATGTCATTACAAAACGTTAATACTACATTGCAAGTTGTCACGAAATGAGAGAGGAATTTTTTAATTTTTAATTTCTATTTTAAAAAGAGAAACAATTATTAAGTTTGAGTTTTATTAAATATTAAATATTAAAATCTAATTAAAATAATTTTGAATTTCCTTTTAATTGTAGTAGAGAGAGGGTTATGGAGAAAGTTATGGGAGGAGTGAGAAATTCTTAGTAAAGATACTTCATTATTGGATCAATTTATTCATCCATACTGACACTTGACAACACTGTAGCCCTCATGATGATTAAATTCTCTAATCTCGATTCATTTTCATTTTTTATGTTATTTTTTTATCAAGACACTTAAATTTAGTATATTATACAATATGTATCAATTGTTAATTATGAAGTTTATACTAAACTTCAACCCGTGGTCATTGTTTATATGTTGGCTTAGAATCTCAATCTAAAACAGTCACACACACTATCAGAGATTTTGGTCTTAACATGGTCGTTGAATGTGTAAAAGGTTTTATCACTTATATATTCATAATTGATAAAGAGTGTCTACAATACACACATATTGCAAGTGCATCTAAAATGTCTTATCATTTGAACAATATCGGTGGATTTCTTTTGATTATTTGCATTAACTTATTATCTTATACAACATATATCAATTCATGTTTCTCGAGTTTGGACGAACTGGAAACCAATTTTGAGAGTTGAGATTATTGAATAAAGATACTTGATTGCTCGATAAATATGTTTATCCCAATTGAATATCTTACTAAAAATTGGACTAATTATCATAAATCGTCACAAAACTAATCACTTAGTACAAAACGGTCACAAATCTTTAATTTTGCACGTTTCAGTAATAAAAGTTTAAACGAATTTCAAACGATCATTCCGTTCAACTTCGTCCAAAAATCCGTTACTCCCGTCCAGTCAGCATGCCACGTCACTCCAAATGTTAATAAATAAAATCAATTAAACAAATGAATTGACTGAACCGAGTTCCAACTCAACCCACTGGTACACTAATAAATAATACCCACCCCTTAGAATCCCTAGCTCACTAACCCCAATCTGGGAGACGGACTCGCCGCCGCCGCTCTGGGATTTTCCAATCCATTGCTTCCCTCTTTACCGGATCATCACCTCCCCGGGAATGGAACCAAATTCGATTTTGTTTTCACTTTGTCTGGGCGGAGTCTCCCTTCTGGTTGTGTGACTTAGAGGTGGCGGATGTGAAGATCGGGACATTCGGGACGGGTTTGCAGGGGATTTGAGATTGTTGAGGGATATAAGATGAGATTGATAATTGGACGACAGATATTCAGGTGGAGAAGGTCGGGAAGCATATGTCATGTTCCATGGGCGTAGATTGTTTCATGAGTAGCCAGGGCGTTTGGTACGTTTTGTTTCACCGATGAAGGTTTCTGCGGCGGCAACAAGTCCTGACAATCTTCCGGGAACAACGCGAAAGTGGCGAAGCGAAGGAAGAAGAGGCAGATGGTAATAAAGAGGCGTAATTCCAAGCTGGGGATATGGTTATATATGATCCTGGGGAGGTTGTTCTTGAATAGCTCCGGTGAGCCACAATTCGAGTGAGGGAAGGAAATAGAAAACCTTTTTCTTGGTTGGCGAAGGAGAGCTTGTCGTGGGCGGCGGAGAGAGAGGCGACGAGGGATTGAATCTAGGAATGGAGGTCGGAGATGAGATTGTCGCAGTCTGTGAGCTGGTCGCGGAGGGAGGCGGATTCGGCCTCGATCGATGTTAGTAAAAATGTGTAGAAAATTTACTTCATAAGGTTTAATCAGATATTTTTTTATTTAAACAAATATAATATATGTCACTCTCTGTTTTCTTATTTATATTTTGTTTACTTGAAAAACAATTATTATTTATATGTGTTTCGTTAAGTTTATCAACATGTAACTTATTATTAAAGAAAAAAAAGGATAAATGAAAAAGAATAATTGGGTAAAAGAAATTGAAACATTGAAAAAAAGAGGTAGCTAGCTCCACAAATACATTAATAACTATTTTTTTTGTTCGTAAAAAAGTTGTCCAACTTGGCAAATTATGGATCCTCCAAGGAGCACTTCTACTATGCTATATAGTATCGGTGCTTTAATATACAACTTGAAGTTGTACCATGTTCAACGAAAAAAAAATTTGAAGTTGTACCATAACATTAAATGTATAAGTTTAGGTTGTACCATAAAGGAATTTGTATAATTATGTTATGCTACAACTTTACAACTTAAAGTTGTATCATAACATAATGTACAAGTTTAAGTTGTACCATAAAAGAATTTGTACAAAAAGTATAGGTACAATCTGAAGTTGTACCATAACATTAAAGATACAATTTCAAGTTGTACCATAAAGGTAAAAACCTATAGCACCAATGCTATATAGCATTGTAAAATTCCTCATCCTCCAAGTGCTTATGTGGCAAGGGATTGCTTTTGAATTGTCATAGTATATAGTATAGATAGATAGATATAGATAGACAGATAGATAGATAGATAGATAGATAGATGTTTGTTGATTTTTCTTATATACTAGCTTTACATCCGGCCCGACGGCCCGTTGGCCGTATTGTATTACAAATGTGATTTTATGTTAGGCATTTGTGCACTACAAAATTAGTCTCGAGCTCTGATGGCGAAGAAATCCTCCAAAATAGCTCCAAGAATGATTACGAGGTCCTCTCTCTAGGGTTCGTCCCTTGGGTGTTTGGGATCCAAAACCCAGCTCTCTCCTTCCAAAAACGCATAAAACAGGCCTTTACAACCGCTACTGGCATATTCCTCAGCCACCCCTTGAGTTCAATGGTGGTGGAATTGGCTTCCAACCCGTGGAAATCATTGCTCATATTCCCCTGTCTTGAATGTCTCGTTTCTCCATCGTCCGGACTTCGAATTCATCACCGTTTGATCTCAGACGCTCGTAGTCTTGTCCTATTTATTTTCTTGACAAGATTACATGATTATTTATCCATAAAATGAGGCATAAATTCATTCTTCTTCAGGTCATGCCCGAGTTTCTTCCCCCGAGTCGCCAATTGATCTTCGATTGACTTGAAACTTGCACCAATGCTTCACTTTACGTGCTAGGACCTGAAATGTGAGAAAGGAACACAAAATACCATAAAATAGGCCAAAGAAGCAATAATTCAAACTTAAACAATCAATAAATGACAGGGAAAACATGTGCAAATTCAGTGTTATCACTTCACTTGTTAGCACGTAACATTGAGGGCTCGGGGACAAGGATTAAAGGAAACTATCCCAAAGTTATGTCCAGGCTTCCAAAGGTACGACCTAGGCCGTAACTCCATAGATTGGACCGTAACTTCAAGGCAGAGAAGCAGAGGTCTACTTCAAAGGTACAGGCCGAGAGTCAAGGTTACAACCTTGGCCGTAACTTCCCATAGAAGAATGTAACTCTTGGTTTACGGAGTGGATACACGTCGCCGTTTTTGAGGAAGTTACAGGCTTGGAAAGCAAGTTACGGTCGTAACTCTCGACTCTCCCACATATTAAAGGCTGACTCGGGCAGATTTGAAGGGATCTGGATTTCATGATATGAAACAGAAAGAGAGAACCCTAGAGAGAAAAAGTGAAGAAAAACAACCTTTGGAAAGGATTGGAGCGTTCTAAGGACATTGGAGCTCGACCTTTCACCCTCAGAGTGCCGATTTCCAGTCAGGAGCAGATCGACATCCCTCACATGATGATTCCTCTTCCAAACTTTGCGATTTCTGTTCTCTCCATGGAGTAAACTGACTTTTCATCTTGGTATGAAGTACCTTATTCATGTATGTTAGGAATGGTTGTATGAACCCAGTTTTGTGAATGATTAACTTGATAGATTCAAATGAGGCATAATTCATAATTGCATGAGTCCTGATCAAATTTTTATGATTTCTGCTTTAAACTAGAACGATAGTCTCTACATAGGTTAATAGAGCAAACTTAATTGGAAGTAGTGGATTGATTACTTTAGTCGAGGAATCGATTCACTACTGTGATTCAGGTCCAATTGTACATATTTTGGCCCTCATTTCTTGATAGTTTGGCTTTGCATTTCATCGTACCTCGACATATTTCACGCTAGGTAGTGCTTGTTTTGATACATTTCAGGTCCTAGCACGTGTGGAAGGGTCAAGGACGAGTTTTTGGACAATTGGAGGGCGAAAAGCGCAAAAACCGAAGAAAAGTCCAAAGCCCATAACACTGAAGCGCATGCGTCCAGAAAACAACTGCAGTTCACGGTCTCCTAAGACCGTGAACTGGAACCACAAACCATGAACATCGAGGCATCCAGCGAGGTTCCAGAGGTTACTGATGCCAAGGGAGTTCACGGTCTCTAAGACCGTGAACTTTAAGCACAAACCGTGAACCCCAGAGAGTGAAGCGGTGCGTTTTGGAGACGACATTGAGTTCAGAGACGCGTTTAGGCGTTCACGGTCGTGAACTGGAAGGCTATGAACTCAGCTCGATCTGGGTTTAAATGATATCTGAAAGGAAGAAGAAAGGGAGCTTCACTTTTTTAGGTTAGGTTTTCATGTTTAAGAATAAAGAGGATTCTAGTGAGAGGTTAGGGTTTCTTCTAGAGTGAGAAAGTGCAAATCAAAGGAGGAAGAAGGAGCTTTGGGCTTGTTCCTAGCTAGAAGATTGAAGATTTCTTCATCTCAAGGGCGTCTCAAGCAACAAGGAGGAGAGATTGGCATCACTTCATGGTTCTTTCTTCCCCATTTGTTGTTTTCTCTTGTCTAGCGATGGAATAGCCTAACTACTCACTTGGGTATTGTGAATCCTAGTCTCTCTATGTGTTAGGATGTAAGAACATGAACCTTTTGTGTTGATTGGGTGTTTTATATGATATTTGAGGTATTATTCATTAATGATTGAGTGTGTTAGCTTTAACTCAATATTGGGAAAAATTGACCTAGAGGGTGGAAAATGGAAATCCCCTTTTGGTCCAATAGGAAACTAGACTTCTTAGCCGCTTGGGTAACCTCCTTTAGGTCGATGTAAGACCAAAATCTCAAGTATTAGAGTAGGGTCGTGATTCCACCGGGATTGGTCTCTCCGCCAACCGGATTTGATGCGATATCGACTAGCACGATATTGAATTCCCGTGGTCCAAAAATGAAGTGTAGGGTTCGTCGATACAAGGATCAATTGGGATCATTCTTGATGTATAAACTATTGATAATCGCTGCTGGTAACACGTGGGACGTGAATGGTGCTTACTTGAGTTCAATTACACATGAACGTGCCACATGGGAAAAGCAACTTTGTGGGATGGATTTATGGTGGATTAAATGACTGGGACGTGTCATTGATGTGGAATTCCATGTCAATTAAAGAGGAATCATTGGAACGTGAAGAAATGGCATGGGTTGATTAATTTGGGTATATTAATTGGACAAAGGAAGCCGATTATTAGTTTGTGAAAGGAATAGCACGTGAGTAAAGAAGAAGGTTTCATACCAAAGGAAGACGGAATTGCATTCCGCTAAGGAGAAGGAAAGCGGCTAGCGTGGGCCTAAGTTCAGGTCCTTAAGGCATCTTTTTTAAGGAGGAACTTAAAGCTTTGTGATTGGCTAACTCAATTTTAGATAGTTAGTAAGGAGTTATTAGTTAAATAGTTGTTAGGGGTATTAAAGAGACTACAATTAAATTAAACACCAGCGTCTCTTTATTTTCCCAACCCTAACCCACGCCTCTTTTTTTCCCTCCCGCAATCCGAGCGAGTCATCCCAGCCGTCCCGCTGTCTGTTCTTCTTCCTCCCGCAAAGCAGGCGAACCGTCCGGTCGTCCCGAGTTTTCCGCCCGGTCGTCCCTTCTCCGGCCGACGAGGACAACTAGCTCGCATTGCAGTCGGTTGACCCAACACAAAACAGAGCAGCCGTTGTCGCCATCGGTCCAGCTTCCCTCCCGTTTCCGGCAAGTGATTCTGCTCCAGCAACTATTCCACACCGTAAGTCGTCACTGCTTAAGTCCCGTTCGCGTCGTCGCCGTCGTCGAATAACTCTTTCTCTCCGCCGTCTAACCCTTATCCCTCGTCGGCGGCGTTTTAAGGTGTTCCCATCGGCGCTGTCGTCGAATCACTCTCTCTCTCGGTCGTCGAACCCTTATCCCTCGTTGGTGGCATTTTAAGGTGATTTTTCGTCTTCAATATTTATTTTGTATTTGTGGGATTTTGGCGTTGCATGGGATTAGGGTTTTGGCGCTGCATGGGATTAAGGTTTTGGCGTTGCATGGGAGTAGTTTTTTGCGTTGTCGTCGTTTTGAATTTTTTCGATGTCTATTATTAAGCATTTCGTGGACGTTCGCAGTCTTTTTTTGCCCATTATTAATCAATCTGTGCTTGTTCTCAACCTTTTGGAATCTATTATTAGTCATTCTGTGGGAGTTTACAAACTGTGTTGTGTCTCCATTGTTAATCAATATGTGCTCGTTCTCAACTTTTTGTTCTCTATCATTAATCAATCTTGCGTGCACAATAGTAGGTCGTTTTTAATTTTTTTGGTGTCTATTATTAATCATTTCATGGACGTTCGGAGATTTTTTGTGTCCATTGTTAATCAATCTATGCTCGTTCTCAACCCTTTTGTTATATATTATTAATCATTCCGTGGGCGTTTACAAACTGTTTTTTGTCTCCATTGTTAATCAATATGTGCTCGTTCTCAACCTTTTGCTCTCTATTATTAATCAATCTGTCTTACAAGTAAATTATTTAATTGCATTGGTAATAATTTTTAAGGTTCATTGCTCACGTGACAATTTTTTAACACCGTTATCAATTTTTGTCGTGTTATGGTTTTTTTGTTATCCAAATTTTGTTGAAAATGGTAAAGTTTATTTTTTCTATATTTGTATTTGTCCTCTGGAAGGAATCCAACATTCACCCTACCACCAGCAGCTAAGCAGAATGTAGCATAGCTAGCCCGTGTTTTATACCAGCAGCCTCGTTCAGTTTAGCAAGACAAAGTTGAGCTTCAGTGATATTCCTGTTAGAACGATGGAGATGCTTCGCCGATGGGTCGTGCATCTCATGATTGTGCTCATCCACCCAAGCATCAATGTAATAGAGGTTGGTTAGTTTATCCAGCTTGAAGTTTTTCCTCGCTTGACACCCCCATCTGTTCTCTGCCCTACTCTGTTTTCGAACAATATTATCAATCCGTCCACCATTCTTTGGGGTTTTCTCGCTTTTTTTCCTGTATCCTCCTTTCATACATACGCAATAGATGTAGTGATACGTCTCACATAATTCATTCTTTGTGTTCCTCTTAGGAGCGCTTTCCCTCCTCATGCCAAAGCCTTTCTGATGTGCGTACTCTTTATAGAATAATTCTGCATGATCCCTGAACACAAACCTACGATCTATCCATGTTGATTCATTTTCAGGATCAACCAAATCAATCTCTACACAAATTATCAATAAATTGGTTAATAATGATGCACATTTTGTTTACTTGTTAATAAGATGATTGTTATCAATTCGACTTACCCATGTTATCAATATTAAAATCACGAATGTCCACGGCTGGTATAGAACTAACATCAATCGGATGTCCATCATCCACCACTCCTGCAACAATGAACACATCACGTCACTAGCACCAGTTTTTTATATCAATCCACGTATATACACGATCGATCAACTCACCTTCACCTTCTACATATAAATTTTCTTCTGTAACCTCATCTTCGCGTAGGTCATCGTTCTTGGGCATATCTTCACCTTCCAAGCTGACATTACAGGGTACTTCATTCAGATCTGCAATGTTGAAGAAATAAAATAGCTATTACATTTAATTATTAACAACTAACGGAGGAATTATTAATCATCCCTATCCGTGTAATGACCTCTACTTATTAACACATTCAATTATTAATAAAAATTCTGACTTTAGTAATCATATCTTTTTAAATTACTAATCTAAAACGATAGTGAATGTTTACATGAAAAGTTCATTATTAACTTAGACACGTTAATTATTAACAACCATCCACATCATTATTAATCTTCCCTTGTTGCCTTATTACCTAAAACGACAATGACATTTTACATGCAAAGTTTATTATTAACTTAGACACCTTAATTATTAACAACTAACGGAGGAATTATTAATCATCCCTCCCCATGTAATGACCTCTACTCATTAACACATTCAATTATTAATAAAAATTTCCATCCTTAATAATCATTTTTTTTAATTAATAATGTAGAACGACAGTGAATGTTTACATGGAAAGTTCATTATTAACTTAGACACGTTAATTATTAACAACCATCCACGTCATTATTAATCTTCCCTTGTTGTCTTATTAACCTAAAACGACAATGATATTTTACATGCAGAGTTTATTATTAACTTAGACACCTTAATTATTAACAGCTAACGGAGGACGACATGTAGGGGTGGGCAACGGGATGGGACGGGTATCCCGTCCCGTTTGAAACGGGTACCCAGTCCCGTTTGGAGACCAAAGTCCTTCCCATATCCCAAACCCATATGGGAAACGGGTACCCATTACCCGTACGGGACGGATAACGGGTACCCATACTACCCATAAATACCCAAAGTTTAAACCACTAAATTTTAACAAAAGTTTAAACTTAATATTTTTAATTAGCACAACAAATTAGAAACATAACTAGTAATTAGAATAACAAACCTAACTAGTAATTAGGAGTCCAGAATCTGTAAGCAGAAAAGAAAAGAGAATGCCAAATCAACAAACAACTCAAATCAAGAAGAATCAACAAACCAAATCTAACTAGTAATTAACAGAACAAACCAAATCAACAAACAACCCACACACCTTAAACTATGTTGAAAATTCAAAATTCCCAAAGAAAAAAAAAGCTTCTCGTTCCTTCCACGGAGCTCAAACCTTAATACCGACGGGATTTCCATCAGTAAATTAGTAGCGTGCTTTGCTTAATTCCACGGAGCTCAAACATAACTAGTAATTAGCAGAACAAACCTAACTAGTAATTGAGTCTTTGAGCAGAGCTGCCGTCGGGTGAGTGCTGCTGGACTTTCGCGGACGGCGGACTCGCGGTGCTCCTGGCTGGCTGCTGCTGGTCTGCTATTGAATGAATTGGAGGCGGCGCAGCAGAGTGAGAAGAAGGAAGCCGCGGTGGTGAATGAAGGAGGAAGCGGAGGCGCGGAGCTAGGTCTCGGCCATCTTGCTGTCACTGAGACGCTGACTCGCTGAGTGCTTGAGTCTCACACTCTCATTGTCTGAAAGTGAAAGGGAATTGAAAGGGTAACTGGGTAAGGGCCGAAATGGGTTGGGCTGTGCTGGGTAATTGATTTCTGAATTAATGAATTGGGCTGGGCTGTGGGCTTAAATGAATTTCTATTGAATGGGTATAACGGGTACCCACATTACCCAAACGGGTATTTGCGGGTAACCCACGGGTACCCATATTAGGAATGTACAATCCCAAGTCCCATCCATTTATAATATTACGGGTAATATAGGTACCCGTAACCCTCAAAAAACGGGACGGGTACGGGTATACCCAAATACCCGTTTCCCGTTGCCCACCCCTAACGACATGGAATTGAAAATAAATATCCACCCGCGTATGTTTTTTTTTTCGGCAGTTCCCCAATAGTAATTATTAATAGTTAATTTTTTACTCTATTCCCGTCTTACCCTTCCACGTTTCTGTTTGGTAGTTGGGTAATGATTACTAATGACTCTCTCTCATTCTCCTATTGGTTGATAAGGGTTTAAGATTTTCCTGAAGAAATAGGCCTTAAGGACCTGATCTAACCCGCCAGCGGTGCGGTGTTTTGGAGTTTTATTTAATTGTTATTTTGGTTATGTAGGAGTTTAATTAGTAGTTTTAGTCCTTATTTAAGTAGTATTATGTTTCCTAGTTAGTTTGCGATTTGTTTTCCTATTCCTTTTAGGTTAGATCTATGTTTTTTAGACCTCTATAAATAGAGGGTGTAAGACATACGAATTTTGTACCCAATATCCAATATTCAAATCAAAGTTTAGAGTGCTTACTCGAGTTCCTTTATGAACGTTTGTGTTAATCTTTCTGTTGAGGATTCCATGAGATTTTCTGTTGAGAACGTGTCTAGTTGTGGCGAGCATCTACCCTATATCAATTGCCACTTTCCACGAGTTGATTCTGTCCGATTGGTTTAATATACCAATTTCCCTTTGTCACGAGTTGAGATTGTCTGATTGATTTGGCATCTATCTTTTATTTCAAGTTGTTCAAGTTGAAGAAAGGCAAAATCCTTAAAAAGAAGGAAGGCGGCGTACTTTGGTCATATCATCTAAGTTCGAGGGTTCTCTTCGGATTTGGATCATATTAGGATTATGTTATGAGGGTTTGGTTTGCAATCCTTAGTCGGCTAGTCGAGAGGGTTAGGTTTCCTAGGCTATCGTTGTCACCCTTAGCCGCAAGTTTAAGTGAGTTAGCTTTCTATCTTGTTGCAACGATTCTCAATTAGCTAACTAAGAGAGTTAGGGATCTCCTTGGTTGATCGGTGAAGAGGGCTAGGTTCCCTAACTATGAATCACAATCCTTAACCTAACGGTTAAGGGAGCTAGTTCTCCTAGCTTATATTTGTTGATTTTCCTTCATTGATCGACTAAGGGACTTTGTCCCTAGCTAGTTGCACCCACCTCACGGTGTATGAACACGTCCTTCATACTAGAGCTTTGTTTGTCGCTTCTTAGTATGAGATTGGGGGAGCAATACCCGAGTGAAGTCCTCTCGAGTAGAATTCTCCTCCATTTACTTTCCTTTCTTGTTTAGTTTGTAGTTTTCTTAGTTTAAACCCAAAACTATTTTGCTAGATAACAACTTAAGCGATCGAAGTAGCGTTACATAGAGCGGCCCCGGGTTTGACAATTAAATACACCCGACTAGAGCTTACAAACTCGGGATTTAGTCGGGATTAATTTGCGTTGTAGTTCCGTGCGAGTCATGCTTTTTACTTGAATTGAAACCACTAGTGGAAGTTTGGTGTGTTACTGCCTCGGTTAACTTATGCCGGTAGAGGTTAGTCGCTCGCCGGATATTCGAACTGAGATGGTCTGGACTTCTTTAATCGAGATTTCAGACTTGTTAAGAAATTTCCGCGATATATCTGTCAATTGGAGCGAATGAGGGAATTAATAATCCGAACTAACTGGAGACTAGGGGGACTCATATCTGGATGACATTTTGCATACTTGAAACCATAACATTTCCTACTTTATGTTTAATTTACTGTTGAACACTTCACTCGAACTGAACCGCTAAATAATAGATATTCACGGAGTAGAAAGTAAATCTAGGTCCCGGGTTGACAAATAAAACTGAACCTACTATACTGCATTTCTATACTGCGATTACACTTGGTCAGTTTGGTGTTGTGTTTTAGCGAGTCAGGTTTTTTGCGCCTTTGCCGGGGACGGCTAGGTTATTACAGAAACGTGATAATATGCTACTTCAGCATTTACTTTTCTGCATTTTCTCTTGTCCACATGTTTGCCTTCAAGGGTTGTGTTTGCAGTCTGTGTGAAGGTATTGCATGACCCATATCCAGTTGGAAAATCTACTGCCTTTGGATTACGAACTTGAAAGAACTTGTCGCTAGTTTAAGAAAGCTCTTAAGGCGAGACTGGCTGCAGAGGAGCACTTGGACAAGGTCGTTTTTGCTGATGGATCAAACAACAAAGAATAAGAAATGGGGGACCACAATAATGTAGTTGGGGGTGTGCGAGACCCACTCGAGGAGCGGACTATTGGGCACTACTTGACTTTTAGGGCCGAGGATATGAGGTATAGCATCCAACACCCTCAAGTTGCTGCCAACAACTTTGAGGTGAAGACCTCAGTCATCACGATGTTGAGGGGCTCTGTGGTCTTCCATGGGATAATAGGTGAGTACCCCCGAGAGTATCTATGATGGTTCTATGAGCTTATCGATGGGATTAAGGTGAACATAGTCACTCAAGAAGCCATTCGGCTCTGCTACTTCCCATTCACCCTGGAGGGACTAGCCAAGATGTGGCTAGACATCCGAGCTCCATAGTATGCAGAAGGGAATCACCCTTTTCACGTAGGAGGATGATGAAACTCTCTGAGATTCCTGGGAGAGATACTCAGGTCTCTTCCTGAAGTGCCCCAACCACGGTTTCACTAATTCCTTCAAGGTGGGCGCCTTCTACTAGACTCTCTTTCCCGAAGACAAGCAGTTGATTGGCTCGGTCTGTGGCTGGAACATGCTAACCAAGACGCCCCTGCAGTTGTACCAACTCTTTGAAGGTATAGTAGAATAGGGTTATGACTGGGGGTATACAAAGAGATCTCTACGAGCTCTGGGCCGAGGTGTGCATGTTGTGCATACCTAGTCATCTGTTGTGGTGGATGTGGTCACTAAGTTAGTTATGGCTATCGACCATAATGGGATGGTTACAGGCACTGTCCAGCCTCACGCGATTTACTACAAGTGGTGCGATAGCATCAACCATATGGTAGAAGACTGTCAGTCGATGAGGGAGTCTACCACACCCCAAGAACAGCTGGACATCATTAGCAATGCCAAGCGCATCGACCCCTACAACAACACTTACAACAAGCGGTGACACCAACATCCTAATTTCTCCAAGTGTGGCAACACCAATCCTAAGACACCAGCTTCTAGGCATCACCAGGCATTCAGAGACAGTGGTACCAGGCTTGCAAGGGCCAATTTCAACAACATCACCCTCTTTATCCGCGAAGCAGGGGTAAGCTCTTAATCAGTAGCAGTCACGACAATTTTAGCATCTGGGCGCTGCCCCAGCAGCCCTAGTACATCGTGATCCAATGGCTTAGCTACGAGACCTAGTGGGTTCTCTTGCCAGCTCTAACTCCCAAAAATTAGCAATATCGATAAGTTCATGGAAAAGACCTCAGGAAAGTTCCTGGAGCTTGAAGCTGGTCAGAGGAACACACATGCTATTCTGCAGGACATACAGATACAACTTGGGAGTGTGGCTAAAGCTGTGGCATAGAGGCCCCAGGGTACCTTACCTGGTCATACCATACATAATCCTAACGATCCGGATGCCCACCACAATGCCGTTACTACCAGGAGCGGGAAGGTGACCGCAAAGATCCCCGACCAGGCCAGACAGGGGGGAAGAGAGACCTGCTTGAGCACTTCCAGTAGATAAGGAACAAATGGAGAAGGAGAGAGAGGTGCCTGCTCCTCAGCCACCACCAGTGGTGAAGGAATATGTCCCTCAACTCCCCTTCCCTACTCAATTGCACAAAGACCGACTGGAGAATGGGTTTGTTAAATTCATGACAATGCTGAAGCAGGTGAACATCAACATGCCTTTCATTGAGTCATTGTCGTAAATGCCCAACTACGTAAAGTTCATGAAAGACCTCCTCACCAATAAGAAGAAGCTTGGGGAGCTATTGACATTGATGCTCAACGAGGAATGTTCTGCCATCCTAAAAAAACAAGCTACCGGCGAAGTGCAAAGATTTATGGAATTTTACTATCGCTTCCATTATAGGTAGCTTGCACGTGGGAAAGTCCTTGACAGATTTAGGCGCTAACATAACCGTCATGACATATAAACTGTTTAAAAAGCTAGGCCTAGGTGATATGATCCAAATCCAAAGAGAACCCTCGAACTCGGATGATATGACCAAAGTACGCAGCTTCAATGATTTTTTATGATTTCTTGATTTCTTTTTTTAACTAAAAAATAAAGATAGATGCGGAATCAATCAGACAATCCCAACTCGTGACAAAGGGCAATTGGTATATTAAACCAATCGGACAAAATCAACTCGTGGAAAGGGGCAATTGATATAAGGTAGATGCTCGCCACAACTAGACGCACTCTCTAGTTGATAAGAGACACGTACAATCTCCTGCAATCCTCAACAAAAGTCTTGCACAAACGTTCACAAAGGAATACGAGTAAAACTCTTTAATTGATAACTTGAATATTGGGCATTGGGAACAAAATTATTAGATCTTACACCCTCTAATTACAGAGTTTGCACAAACATAAATCTAATAAAAAAAAAAAACAAATCCCAAACTATGTAGAAAACATAATACTATTTAAATAAGGACTAAAACTACTGTAACATCCCATTTCGGCTAAATCCATATTTCGATCGCAAGAAAGTTCGCGATTTAAAATCGAGCGTTTTGATAGTATTTCGACAAAAATCGGATTATCGATCGATCGATCGGATAAGTATACGTATTATATATATGGCAAAGGCTAGCGTACCCCCGGGCGTACCTTAGCCTACCGTACGCCCGTTGAGTTTTGCTATTTAGACAATAAATTAACCAAAGTTTGGGACATGATACTATATCCTAACCCCTAATGGGTGAACCCCAGTCCCCAATTCACTAACCCAAAGCATAATATTCATTTAATTTCGAAATGAAAATCAACGGTTCAGATTCGTCGAAATTATTGTTGATTTACATTTTAAGATTAAACGATTCTCATGATTTGGATTAGAAAATTAGGGACTGGGGTTTACCCATTAGAGGTTAGGGTATAGTATCATGCCAAAAACTCCGGTTAATTCATGATCTAAATAGTAAAAATCAACGGGCGTACGTTGGCGTACGGTAGCCTAAACCATATATATACTCCGTCCATTTAATTCCCCTGTCCATTTAATTCTCATCATCTTCTATTTCCCACCGAGAGGAAACGGAAACGGACCGAGCAGAGGGCGTACAGGGGAACGTCGGGGGAAAAATTCCCAAGCTCAATTCTTGAGCTCTACTGATCTAAAAATCCCGTAAGTTATGCCTAATCCATCCATTCATCGTGATTTATTGATTTAGAGCTTTAAAACGAGTTTTTGGTTCAGGAATTTCTTGAATTCCCGATAAGTCAAATTAGGGTTTCGGAGTATCCAGAAGCCGGATTGAGCCCAAATTTCATATACGAGCTTCCTGCAGCGAGGTAATCAATCCTCTAGTTCTAATCCATGAATTTCGGCAATTATTTAGGTCGGGGTCCAAATCGCTGAATTTAGCTCCGGCCAGGGTTTGATGTGTTTTTATCGAGAATTTGATTCGGAGCTTAGTACTAACATTGACGGATACTGCAGGGGATATTAGGACGATCTCTGATTTTAATTCGGGGTTCGTTCGTGAGATTGGCGTTTTAGTACGGGAAGGTTAAACCGGTGTTTGAACGACCAGAACTGGTAAGGGATTAGCACGGCATACCAGGTTTGTCGTATCACGATAATTATATTGATGCTTAGAATTGACCTAGGTGAACTAGAATGGCATGATTAGGGGTGTATGAACGTTTGTGCTATATGTTGAACCCTGGTCTGCTGTATGATATTATTGACTTGCCCTAATCGATATGGACCTGGTTTATGCTGATGATTGTGTATATGTTGCAAATTGTGGGCTTGACTGTTGATATGCCTTATGATGGTTCGAGAAGGTGATTGAGTATGATTTTTCATGATTGATGTATTTGAATGTACAAGTGGGAAAATATATATCCCATGGTGATTATTTGATGTTTAAGGAGGATGACTTGCACGAGGGTTTATCCCGAGGAAGTGCAATTATACGACTCCTGATTTACCTATGTTGAGCCAATTATGGCCAGGTCAAGTACATGTGCAAGTAACGAATTACGATTAAGTAAGATGACATATGAATCATGTATAAGGATACCAAATATGAGTGTTGTGGTCTCACGGTCAACTACATAGTAATTAGGGCTCCCTATGCTATTACTCTATTATGATATGTATGATAGTCACACCTCTCATGTGGTGGTGACTGAAGATTTCTTAGGAGATATGACCACACCCAGAGCGGTGTCGGGGTATGACTACACCCATAGTGGTGTGGGGTATGTATGACCACATCCGACGGGATGTTGGGGTATGTATGACTACATCCGACGGGATGTTGGGGTATGTATGACTACATCCGACGGGATGTGGGGTATGTTTCCCGGGAGAGTTATTAGCATGGGAGTAGCCAGGCGCCTATAAGTAAAACATGATAAGATGCATATGCATAAGTCAAGGTGGTTGAGTCTTTTGCCTATTGGGATGTCGGATGCCTGAGGTCTGATCCTAGTGGTTTGGCTTATTTGCTAGATGTATGGTAGGGGTATGCTCTGTTATGAACTCACGATGCTATGATTATCTCACTCAGCTATGAGCTGACCCTCTTTATCCTTTTTCTCTGCTTATGCCATGTGTAAGCAGATCATCATCATCAGCAGCAGTAGATAGGTGTATAGGTGGGAGCTGAGCAAGAGTTGAAGGCAAGATGAGGTATGGTCTTCAACTATTCTGTGCTTGGACTACTACTCAGGATTTTGTCCAGTGATCCACACCTTTTTGTAAAAATGTTTTGAGAACGTTTTTCATGTGCATACTAGCTTCTAATGTAGTATGAGATTTCCACAGGTGTGGAAAGTTGATGATATGTGTATATTTATGTGGTTGTGTAAGTTATGACGACTATGATATGTATTAGTAAGGTATGCAGTTGTGGAGTATGAAACTGTGCCTATGGCTATGAAATCCAATGTATATGGTTGTGAGTATATATGTTTGGTTATGGATGCAGGGATTCAGATAAATTATTTTGCAGGTTTTAGTTACAAGAACTATTAGCTCATTACGCGAGTAATTCATGTCGAAAATTTATTTGGGTAAATTTTGATAATTAATGTAACACTCGAGATTATTTCCGCTGTAATTGTATGAAGAATATGATTAGGTAATACGTATAGAGTATGGTGTTACAACTACAAATTAAACTACACGCCACCGCACGCAGCTGGCGTGTATCCTTCTCCGCTGAGGAAATCAACTTCCGGTCTCCTTTTCATTATTTAAAGCGGGTCCATCCTTTCTTCTTTTCCTTCCGCACGTTGCCACTTCACCCTTCCACTTCCATGTCATGTTACCTTTAATTCCACCACTCCAAAATCATCTAGCAATTATATGCACACACGTCCCTTTTATCTTTAAGTGAGCTGCTTGCTTGATTTGAGCAGGCCATGCACAAATGCACCGGTGGTTCTTAAATCGTCGAATCTGAATTTTCATTTTTGGATCACGAGAATTGAATATTATGCTAGTCGATATTGCATCACTAGATGAACCCAGTAATACTAGGATGAGCATACAATTAGCTGATCGATCTATTTTGCATCCTAGGGGCATTACAGAGGACTTGATAATCATAGTAGGGCCATTCTCATATCCTGCTGATTTTGTGATTCTTGACATTAATGAGGATGTGGATGTGCTCTTTGATTCTGGGTGACATTTTCTCGCCACCGCCAATGTGCTTATTGATGTGAATGATGGTAAACTGATTTTGAAGGTTGGGGGTGAACAAATCACCTTTTCTATTTTATGAAAATATGAAACACCCCCAGCTCCATGATGATGTAGATTACTGAGATGTGGTTGTTGATTTCGAGACCGCACTAGCCATCATGAGTGCGGGTACTAATAATTTTCCTCGAGCGTTGTCTTTTGCTAGGGAAACGGGCTTCACAAGAGTTGCAGCTGACGGAGCAACTCGCAGAGTTGGAGGAAGCCGCGATCGAGGGGCGAGAGTAGAAGTATGCCCCAAATCACTACATCACTGGAGGAGCCACCAGAGCTAGAGCTTAAGCCCTCCCCTCTTATCTAGAGTATGAATTTCTCCCAAAGGGGAATAAGCTCATGGTCATCATCAGTTTGGAGCTGACCCCCGAGAAAAAGAGCAGTTTAAGGCTCTATGAATAAGTATGCCCAGGCCATGACATGGAAGATTACTGACACCAGAGGCATTATCCCATCCTTCTGCTCCCACAGAATTTTGATGGAGGATGAGGTTAGCTAGTCAGGCAGCCACATCGAAGGTTGATCACTTGAATCCGTGCAGGTTATTGTCAGAGGTTAGCACGTATCAACAATTATCTCATCCTAGTCCAAGTTTAACCTAAAACGACATTATTGTATAGTGGTAATCAATGTCGTATTCTACTCGGGTCCTTGTACCCTATCCTACTTACCACCTAATTGCTAATTAGTTAATCGGTTTTTGGGGTTTTGAGTGGAGGATATGAGGAAACACTAGTCTAGAGATTGATCAAAGCCAAAAGCAGGTACTTCGAGGGACTATCGCTCCCCCTAGCTTAGGGTTACTATGCATATATAGATACTTAGGGTCATCAAATGTGATGAGCGAGTGTAACATCCCGAAACACGAATAATTTTTTCAAATGGAGGGCGTATGTTGTACGACTCGGGGCTGAAAAAAAATCTAGAAGTTATCTCATACGAGGTAGGATCCATTAAACCAATTGGAAACTCTCCAGCCATTAAAAACCGAAGCAAAAGTAAATTGACACGTAGCTGGAATTAAACCATTGGCCTTCTAGACACTAAGGAAGGAGCTAGCAAATTAACCAGTTGCACCAGCTATAATCCATGTTAATGAAAGCACCCTGGTAAATTTTAACCCCCTTATTGACCGCGTGCACTGGTAGCAACACCAATTTATTTAGCGGTGCCTGCTGTGGAAACTTGGAAGGGGATCACTATGATTCTGAAAAATGAAGGTGGCCTTCTAAGAGCCTTTTTTGCACCTATATAGAGTATATAGGGGGGAGGATGAGTTTGAACCGCCTTTAAAGGCTTGATGACCTCCTTTCATCTTCTTCTTTCCTCAAACCCACCATTGAAGGAAACCTCCCCTATATATTCGAATTAGAAGTTAAAGGAAAGAGGGAACAAATAACAAAGGTCTAGCATACTCTCTGTAATCCCAGCAAATGTCAAGAACCCATACAAATTTGTTTACAAGCCAAAATCGTAAAACCATCTCACCAAAGATCCTTTTTTTTTCGGTAATTAGTTTGTATTCTATTAAGCACCAGCACTACTGCTAAAAGCAGTAAGCGTCGAAAAATACAAAAGGCAAAGCCTCAACCGTCCTTATACATCCTGAATCTCCAAAAAGAACAAAGGGCAAAAACATAGACTACTAGCTAGCACAGCTCGCAAAAACCAGGGATCTTGCTAGCTGCCTGCTGAAAATCAGCATTACCACAACTGAATAGCCTGATTTCTCTTCGCAGCATCTCACCAAGATTCTCGGGAGAATGAGCCTGCTCCTCGAAACAACGACGACAGCGCTCTTGCCAAATAAATCGCAAGTACCAACACCAAACAGAGCACTCAATCAAACCGGCCTGAGTCCCCTGTGTGGACTTATCAATCAGCAGCCCTATCAGTTCCTCCCAAGTACCAGGGGGAGCCACTGGTCGCTTGAGAAGTGAAGTAAAGAAGGCTAAGGAGAAGGGGCATACACAGAACAGATGCTGACGAGTTTCCACGGCAGCATGGCACAGGGGGCAAACATCATCAGTGATCAATCCCCAACCTTTTAATTTGTCCCGAGTCATGATTCTGTTCAATATGATCAACCAAACCGTGAATCTGTTCCTTGGTAAAATAAAGCGTCCCCAGATCACTCTCCACCAAGCCACCTCAGGGAATTTGGGTCTAATAGTGTTCCAAATTACCGAGATAGAGAAGGTCTTGAGCTTTTTGCCCAACCAGGATACACTTCCATCCACTTCTAAACACATTCTGAATTGCAGCCATGATCTAAGCTTGAGGAGCTGTTTCCAGATCCAAGATCCAGAGGAGGTAGGTTTGACTTCCCAGATGCAATGACCTCTCAACCGATATCTAGTGCACCACGCAACCCAGAAGCTCCCCCCCTGTATCATTAACAACCAGATCAGCCTAGCTAAACAAGCAGTGTTCCATGTATTCAGATCCTTCAGTCCAAGGCCCCCCTCTCTCTTAGGTAAAGCCACTAGTTCCCAGGCCACTTTTGCACGACCAACACCATCACCATGCCATAAGAAATTTGAACAAATCCGTTGAATACTCTTAAGCACCTTCTTAGGAATTATAAAGATAGCCATCCAATAGTGAATAATCGCATAGAGTACAGACTCAACAAGCTGAATCTTGCCTGCATAAGAGAGCTTCTTTGCTCTCCATCCTTGAATTCTCTTAGTCAACTTATCCACCAGAGTAGCACATTCCCCACTAGTAAGTTTCCTTGAGGACAAAGGTAAACCTAAGTACCTAACAGGCAGCTTCCCTTCTTTAAATCCAGAGATTTGTAATGCAGCACTTTTAAACTGATGAGCAAATCCTCCAAAGAACACCTCACATTTGTCTGGGTTGCACTGCAGACCTGAAAGATGATAGAATTTGTCCAAAACCTGTCTAATACCCCACAAGGCCATACCAGAACCTTCTGAAAAAATTAATAAGTCATCTGCAAAACTCAAATGTGTAAGCCCAATCTGCCTGCACTGAGGATGGAAAGGGAAAAGACCTGTTGCAGCTGCCTTGTTGAGTAAGCCAGATAAAGGCTCCATGGCAATGGTGAAGAGGTAGGGGGAGAGAGGATCCCCCTGCCTAACCCCTTTCACAGCATTGAAAAACCCAAATAGGCTTCCATTCACAGCAATACTGAAAGTGGCAGAACTGAGGCAAAGAGTAATCCACTTAACGAAGATATCAGGAAAGCCCATTAATCGCATTACACTTAAGAGATACTCCCAGTGAACAGAATCGAAAGCTTTTTTGAGGTCAATTTTGACAGCAGCCCTAGAAGACAAATGGGGTCTATGATAATTCTGTACTACCTCCTGAGCCATGAGAATATTCTCTAAAATACTACGCCCCTGAATGAAAGCGGACTGATTACGACTAATAAGAGAAGGGAGAACTAGTCTTAACCTGTTAGCAAGAACTTTTGCAATTATCTTATAGAGGATGTTTATGCATGCAATAGGGCGGAAAGAGGTGAGTTGATCAGCATTTGGGACCTTGGGAACTAGAGTTAGCGAGGCCGAATTCATACCTTTTGGAAGAACTCCCTCATGGAAGAAAGCCTGAATCCCTCGGATAATATCAGGGCCAATGAGACCCCAGCACTTCTGAAAGAATCCTGCTGTCCAACCATCTGGGCCAGGTGCTTTTGTGGGATGCATTTCAAATAGAGCAC
The DNA here is from genome assembly GCA_946122785.1 of Linum tenue. Taxonomy (NCBI): domain Eukaryota; kingdom Viridiplantae; phylum Streptophyta; class Magnoliopsida; order Malpighiales; family Linaceae; genus Linum; species Linum tenue. Next base: position 45,771,382 of record CAMGYJ010000008.1, on the reverse strand, counting down.
TCCTGACTTCCTCCCCTGAAACTGATCGACAAAGACTGGCTCCATCTTCAGCAGTGAGTTTGCCACTCAAGCATCCCTCAATCATATCAAGATTAACCAGCACATCAGTATTAACTTTGCCAAATAATTCCTTGTAGAAGAACACAGCTTCTTCAGCAATATCCTTCATGTCTGTAAGTTCAACCCCAGTATGTGAGACCAAACGTCTGATTTTCTTCCTGGCATTACGAATACAGGCAGTCTTGTGGAAAAAACCCGAGTTAGAATCCCCTAAAGTAAGCCAATTAATGCAGGACTTCTGACTAAAGAAAGTCTCCTCAGCCTTCTGCAACTTAATATATTCACAAGTCAGTACACGAACTTCCTCAAAAATCTCACTGGAAGGAGTTTGGAGAGCCTTTAGCTGCTTATCTGCCAGAGCCAGCCTGGCCTCCTTAACTTTAGTCGAAATGTCAGAGAACTCAGCCCTGTTTAGCTTCTTAAGTTCTTGCTTCAGTAAATACAATTTCTGTTTTACCCCAAACAAACCCTGCCCACGAACCTCCTGTCTCCAACAAGCCTCCAAAATAGATGAAAAAGAAACATGGGTAAACCACATATCAAAGAATTTGAATGGTTTTGGATAGGTCTTCTCTGGGACACAAGGCCGAATCAGGATCCCACAATGGTCTGAGAAGTCAGGAGCAAGAAACTCCACCACACAGTCAACAAACTCCCCTAACCATTCAACATTTACCATCAACCGATCTAACTTGCGAGCAATTGGATTCTCTTGTTGGTGGTTGGACCATGTGAATACAGGGCCAGATGCTATGTGATCAACAAGCTCCATTTGTGAAACCCAATTCCTGAAATCAGTAATGCTTCCCGAGATAGCTACCTCATTTGAGGCTTCTGAGGGATCCAATATTGCATTAAAGTCACCTCCCACCAGCCATGGAAACCCCTGCACCTTCCACTGAGCCAACTGCTTGTATGTACTCTCTCTGAGCTTGTCATCATTGGAACCATAGATCACAGTCAAGAAAAATTGAGATCCCTGCTTCATTGAAATTAACATGTGCATAAAATTCTCCTCTTCAGCTAGAACCCTCAAAGTGACATCCTCATTCCAAGCAATCCAGATCCTTCCCAACTTGTGTTTGGAGTAGTTGTCAAGGAATTGATACTCAACAAATTTCCCCCTGATCTCAGCAACTCTTTTTTGGTTTTGTACTCTAGTTTCAAGTAAGGCAAAAAAGGAAACTCTATGTGTCCTAAGGTATCGAAGCATTGCAGCATGCTTCGAGGGGCCATTAAAGCCCCTAGTATTCCATATTAACAGTGTCATTTACGGGGATTCACCACCTTAGTGGTACCTCCCTTACTCCGCAGCCCTTCTCTTCCACGCTTCAATGGGGCCTGCAACACAATGTCTCGCTGACCACACAGCACCTCGAAAGCATTACTGTGTAAGACAGGAGTAGGCATCTTCAGATTCGATCTCGGCTTTGTTCCATTAATCACCTTGTTGAATTCCTCCTGTGATGGCAGCGCACTGGGAGTTAGGGGAGGGGTAGTATCCACCACAACTTGCTTGCCTTTATCCACTCTTTCAACCTCCTGCTCTACATTCACAACAGAAACTTGAGGAACTTGCTCCACAGCCATAGACTCAGGACAAGCAACATTCACAATGGTTGAACTCTTCTTTCGCCAAACTCTCTTGGTAGGTTGTCCAGCCGGAGGAAGAGAACAGTCATGCCCAAATACCCCACAGGCAGTACAGCATCGAGGCAAACCACAGTATTCAACACCAATAAGAAATTCAGACATGGTATCAGGCTTAATGCTAATCTTATCAACTCTAGGTTTATCAGCCCTGACCTCCACACAAACACGAACCGAACCCACCCTCTCTCGATGTGCTGTAGAGTGATCCATACAGAGTGGCTTACCTATAGAACTTGCAATCCGACCCAAACCTTCTCTCATCGACAACTCAGCAGGCAGCCCAGACAACTTGACCCATACAGGAACAGCCGAATTGTCGATCTCCAGTGCCCGGATCCCAGGGACCCAGCGCCGAAGACAAATGATCTTCTCGCGATAATGCCACGGACCTCCTTCAAATACCCACCTACAAGTAGCCTCAGATGGAAATTGAAAGAGAACGAGCTTATCATCCAGGAAAGAGACCTTTACCTCCCCGTCACGACTCCAGATCCAATTTGCCCAGAATCGTAGAGCCGAGAGAGAAGGCGGAGCAACAAGGAACTGGCCGACGAGGCTGTGCTCCCATCTCTTCGATCCCTCCTCAATCACTGATTTGGGAATGCGAAGCGATCCATCGATAAATTCAGGCTCAAAGAAATCCAACCTAACCTCCTCCGAAACAGGAAACAGAGACGCCCAGGACCTGCCGCCACCAACGGCGCCAGGCGCGGCTCCGTCGGCGACGGCGGCCATCGCAAGAGACGAAGAAGAGTTCAGAGAATTTCGGAAAGGAGAGAGAAAGGAGAGAGAGTGTTGTTTTGTTGTCAAAACAATACTTATCTCACCAAAGATCCTTCGCCAATACTTTTGCCTTATCCTTTTCGTCAGCCAAACCAACACCACTAAAGGCAGTATCAGCTGCAAAGCTTGATACCGTTGCAAAGAGCAAGTCACCACGAGCATCACAGAATTTATGAAATTGAATTCCGAGCTTAGACGAGGGAGAAACAAGGCCGAGAAGCTGGTACATGAGCTAAGAGAATTTTCAATTTTTTGCAGATTTTGGACAAGCAGAAAATTAAGAATTAATTCTTAATTTCGTACTAACAATGATCATCTCGCAGTTTCTTTGTTTGACGTCCAAACGATGAACCGTTTTCGCCTACAGGACCAAAGAAACGAGGAGGATTTATAGGATCCAATCTCAATAATTTTTGAACTTAATTCCCGACTTGGAATCGGCTAAATTAAGATGTATGAGGTTTAAGTAGACCTTAATTATTGCATCGATTATTTATGCTTGAATTGGTATATGGATGAATGGATTAGTGTGGTTGATGACTTGGTTGCTGATATGATAATTTGGTGATTATTTTTGATTGTTTTAGATTTTACTGTGTAAATATCATTATTTGACACGTTTCATCGTCAACATGTATAGTTGGATTTATTGAGTTTAAAACTGACCAAAGAGATTTTTGTATGTCTAAAATGATTTTGGGGCAAATTTATCAGAAGATATCACTTGAAGATAGTTTTCGAGTTAAAAACAGCACAATAGTAAATTTTACAAAAAGATCGGTAAAAACATGTTTTATTTATCTTTAAGATGTTGTTGACTTTAAAATGGCCAATGTGGCTTGTTAATTTTTTTTTTGGGTATTAAAATGATGAATTAGTAATTTGGTGGAGTTTCAATCTTAAAAATGGTAAAAATGAGCTTAGTACGAGATTTGCTGTAAAGGTCAAATATGTTATTATTTTCATGGTTTTGAGATGTTGAAAAATATGAAAGTTGGACAGACCTACTTTAGGATGATAAATGGATGTTCTGGTATTTTTGGGAGATTTTTAGAGTTACCGTTTCATTAGAATTTAAATTACCGTAAAACAATGGTTAATATAAATTTTTTGAGATTTTATTGTCTAAATTATTGTTTATGATCTAAACTGAGTTAAATGGATTTTTGGTGTCAATAAACTAATTTATATGGATTTTGTGATGATTTTATTGAAGGAAAGTTAATTTTGAATTAAAAGTATTTTTAACCGCAAATCGGGTTATTTATGATTATTTTGCACCGAGGTTATTACGTGAAGTTGTGTGATGAATTTTGGATGACGAATTATGATATAGAACTGTTGAGTATTTTTACCAAAGGATGATGATGGTTTATGTGATTTGAGGTTGGTTGATGGATTTGATTTTGAGAATCTCGAGTTGATAACCGAGATGGGATACGAATGGATTGGGAATCTGTGGGATGACATTGATTCCTTGGTTGATTGATAATGATGAGTATATGAGATGAAAAACATGAGATCCATTTGAATAGGGAACTCAATGGGAAGGCATTGATACTTGAATTGGTTTGATGAAATGTTTGACGTAAGATACGCATGGACCGGTTAATCAGTGGGACTGCATTGATTCCAGATCGTTTGCGATGGATGAGAAAAATGGAATTGTTTGATTTGTGGTCATATTAATTCACACAGACGTAGAAAGGGTCTGCACTTTTACCCCCAGATGATTATGGGTTTGGGTAGATCTAGCTCGCATATGTGTGTATTGTGGTTGCATGAGCACCACGGATGATGATTTACTCGAGCGGGGGTCAGTGTATGGTGACCTTGACGCCATTAATAATTAACCGGAATTTTCATATCATGCATTGACTATGTATTCGTGAAACTATGTGATTATCTTATTGGATAAACTGATTTTGTGATGATGAGTCGGTGGATTCGATATATTGATGATTTATATATGATCATTTAGTATGGCATCTAGAGTACTAAATTACCATTGATTATGACTGTTTGATTAGCTGTTTGCAGTCCCAAAACTAGGTCGTGGGAAAGAATCCACACACAGAGCTTTGTTGCTGGCCCACGTCTGTTTTCAGGCTCGCAGATGTAACTAGGATCGGACTACTGAGGTTGCCCCATTATCCTGTACTACCATCATGAGGTAGTTTGGATACTGTTCCGCAAAGGTCACCTAGGATTTTTGTTTTGAGTGTTTTGAATAATAAACCCACATTTTGTATAAATTTAATAAGTGGGTTGGGGTTCGAATAATGAGTTTGTATGATAACGGTTTATGTTTGTGTTTAATTATCGGATATGATGTTTGAGATGTTTGAGTTCTAAACGTAACACCGAGGAGTTGACTGCGCAGTTGAACCACGGGTTCAACCATAGAGATTATGGGTGGGGTATTACAATGTGCACTTTTCTGTGGGCTTTTGTGGTTATTCACATGCCTCCGAGTACGTCTCCCCTAAACCCCTATTCCAGTCACCTCGATCTAGGCTATCGTATCTGGGACATTAAACTTATAGCTCATTTCAATGGACACTATCCACCATCCACACCGAGGTTTCATCTCGAGTTTCATATAGGAAGGCTACCTATAGTAGGGGTTCGGTCACCTCGACCACTATGGGCCCCTATTCACACATCTAAGCTAAACTCGCCAGTTGGCGCATACCCATCTAACCCTATAACTCCATACCCAGAGCGGTAGCATAAAGTAGGCTAAGAGGGAAGATTAGGGCAAATCACCCAAGCATCATCATTTAGGAAAGAGTGGCATTTAAATCAACTAGACAAACACATTCATTCATTCAAACCCTAAAATATCCATATATACATAGTAAACCCTAAAACTAGGGTTTGGGGTTTAGAACCCCTAGTACCTTAGAGGACTACTCCATAAAGGAGGGAAGAATATACATGGTAGAAATAGAAGAAGACTTGGGGTTGAAGAGGGTGTCTCCTTGCTCCTAGCTCCTCCTTATTCTCCTTCCTTCAGCTTCTCTCTCTTCTCTCTCTAGAATCAGAAAATTTCTCTCAAAATTATCTCTCTTCAAAAGGGGGAAAGGGGTCTTGTATTTATAGGCATTTTGGACACGGGGAAGTTCGTGGCCTGAGGATGGGAGATCGCGGGCGGGATCTTCTGAGGATAGGCCGTGATCTCAAGACGACGTCGTCATGGCCTTTGAAATCAAATAGGAACGCAATAGGGATGCATTTGACGATGATCAAGCATTTAAACACATGAATTGGTACAAAACATACCTAGATATGTAGGGTGAATAACACTAAGTTTGGTGTTATCAAACTCCCCCACACTTAAGCGTTTCCTTGTCCCCAAGCAAACCTACTCAAACCTACTGCAATATGATAGATAAATCAATGAGGTGTGCATGCTAGTTCTTCATTGCATAGATGAGAGTATACGGGGATGAATAAACGCTACAACCTTCCCACTGTGCAAGCACAAACTCCCATGTGAGGACCATTTATACTACCCTAGGACGATCATAAAAAATGTGCTTCGGGGGATTCTCAGACACAAACAATTAATAGAACTATTGGAGGTGTTTTGAATCTTTTCTTTTGATGTAGGAGTTGTCATTTTCTGGTCTCCTTTTTCTTCGTTCATGCACATTGCACTGAAATTTTGCAATTTATTTTTCCATTGCATAATAGCATCTCTCCCTCATGACCAAGAGCGGATGAATCATAGCCTTCCCTTTCAAGGTCACATGTGGGGAAGTTGATGGTCGAATTAGTCTTAGCCCGAGCACCACGTCCCAGCCTGCACTCCACATTGGGTTGCCACACATGTCGGGTACAAATAGGAGCTATGAGGCCTCATGAATTGCTAAAAGGTAGCTATGGTTCTTAGCATACGATTTCGCGAGGAGGATAGGTGTTTGGGGGATGGTAAGTAGTAAGAGATGATCAGGACGCAATAAATTATCCAAACCCCAAACCCATCCTCGACGGGCACTCCGAGCCAAGAGAACAATCCTTTGACGGTTGATCTCAATTCTTTGCCCGGTTGTCACTCACGTGAGAGCCTCTTTTGCTTTTCTTAAACACAAACTGTAAAAGTTCCTAGTTCATGCAAAGAAGAGAATCCCGCACACAATGCCTTCCCAAGATAGCAAAAATTATCGACTAACAACAATGGAAGAAAGTAGTAGAGTCCCTCACGTACCGATACTCAAACTATGCAACTATCACCTAAGATGCACCACATATCAATCCATCTAATCAAGTCAAAGCACATCGAGTAGGTGAGGGACTCTACTACTTTCTTCCAAAGTGTTTTGGAACCCTCAAATTTGAAAAAATTTGGGTGTAGCATTGTTCCAAAAACATTAAAATTTCAACATTAAAAATCACCACAACATAAAAACGATTACTAGCACACACTCCCACAAGCGTTTATCAACGTATTACATTAAAAACGGGGGAAAATGCTAGCAATCAACGGTTCGACCAATCATGATAGACATTCAAACTAACACACACATCTCCCCACACTTAAGCGACATATTGTCCTCAATGTAGGAGTTTCCAAAGAAAAGATCGTGAATGTTACCATAAATCGGGTCGTGGGTTGGTGAAGGTTCACAAGTGTAGTCATTGGTCCCCTAGTGATTTTGCACAACGATGAATCGCGTAAGATAGAGAGGAAGACAAATAGGAGTTCTAGGTACGATATATATATATATAGCAACTAGCATACGCCCCATAGATTTAACAAGAGTTTGGGGCATGATACTATACCCTAACCTCTAATGGGTGAACCCTAGTCCCTAATTTTCTAACCCAACCCATGAGATTCGTTTAATCTTAAAATGAAAATCAATGGTAATTTCGACTAATCAGAATCGTTGATTTTCATTCTAAGATTAAACGAATCTCATGCTTTGGTTTAGTGAATTAGGAATTGGGATTCACCCATTAGAGGTTAGGATATAGTATCATGTCCCAAACTTCGGTTAATTCATTGTCTAAATAGCAAAACTCAATGGGGCGTACGCTAGCCTTTGCCATACATATATATATATATAGTGATAATTTGATTCTTCGTCGTCGTAGTAAATAGGAGAGAAAATTGAATTTGTTTCTTCCTCTTTTCAAAAAAAAAAAAAAAAAAAATAGGAGAAATTCACTGTGACACGTTCGTTAAAAAAAATCCTTTTGTAGCAAATCCTTTATTAATAAAAATAAATAAGCTTAACATAAAGGCACAATGATTGGTCATACTATTGCTAAAAATTCTAAATATATTCTATTTACTTGGAACGAGCATGAAGAAATTAACGATACTTCTTTATCTTTTGAGTTGTTCTGCCGGACCGGTTGCTCAAGACCTTTGGTCTCTACCCAGACCCGATGAAAAAAATGGGATCACTTATTATGGGCTTGTTGAGAATGATTCTGATCTAGTTCATGGCCTATTAGAACTAGAAGGCGCTCTGGTGGGATCCTCACGGACAGAAAAAGATTGCAGTCAGTTTGATAATGATCGAGTGACATTGCTTCTTCGGCCCGAACCAAGGAGTCCCTTAGATATGATGAAAAATGGATCTTGTTCTATCCTTGATCATTTTGGACTTGGAACAATATGTTACTGCTGAAACTATATATATATATATATATATATATATATATATATATATATATATATATGGTGTTGTCTTCGGTGCACTCACTTTTTAGGGTGCATTCAGTGCACTCACTTCATAACTGTCATTTTAAACATGAGATTTATGTGAAAATGATGTCAATCATCACTTATGATGTGATGAACAATAACGCACATGAATTTTCACAAAAAGCATTGAAGATTTACTTTAATTTGAAGGATTTAGAGTTTCGAGATTTAGGGTTAGGGTTAAGGTTTACAATTTTGGGTTTAGGGATAGAACTCAAAATTGGAGATTTAGAACTTAGGGTAATCCACTAATTAGTTGTTATCATATATTATATCATCATATTACACTAATTATACAAATTAAAATTCAAAATCCGACACCTTAATACTAGTTTTTGAGTTGGGTGCATTGAACGCACTCATTTTTGTGAGTGCACCGAAGTAGTCACCATATATATATATATAATAATAAGTTCTACTACTAGTGCTAGAGTAATTAAAGTATGAAAAGTAAAAAGAAAATTAAGCGATATTCGAAATAAATAAAAGCAAAGAAAAAGAAAAGATAGAAAGTAGGTCCTGGATGCCTAGAAGTCATTCCTCCTCGGAGGGTCCTTCTTCTTCATCGTGTAGAGGTGTTGGAGAGCTGAAGTGGTAGAATGTGGCCGGTACATCGTTGATCGGAATGTTCATCTTCTCCATGATCACGTGAAAAACGCCATGATGTGGAGCCGCGTCTCCTCCCGTCATTGGTTGTGAAGGATGGCCGCTATCATCACCTCAATCATATAATCTCTTGAATTTTTGCTCGATGGGTGAATCAGTTGAAGAGTGGGTGATAGACCGATAATTACATATGTTTCCACCCCTTTTCTGAAGCCATTTGAGATGTTGATTCTCGTGTTTTAAGCCGATTTCACGCGAGGTTGTACGTTTATGTCATATTTCAGGACTTGGTGGTGGAATCAAGGCGAAGGAACGAGATTCGGGTCGAAAGGAGCAAGTGAGGCTTGAAGTGTGCTGGAGAGCCAAAATACCTGGCCATGAGCAGAAATACCCGACCGGGTATTTTCTGGCCATGGTCGGGGATTTCTGTCTTTGGGCGTCCGTGAGAAACAGAAGGGGGCCCGGGCAAAAGGCAAAAATCCCCGGTCGGGGATTATTGGAAGGGACCGGGGATTTTCCCTGAGGCCGAAACGGTGCGCTTCAATTATACCCGGTCGAGACCCAAAATACCCGACCGGGTATTTCGACCGGGTATCGCGATCTGGCAGCTGATTTAAGGGAAAGGAAGGCCAACATTCCAGGGTTCCGAGTTTTTGAGAGAGAGCGATTCCTAGAGAGAGGAAGCGACGAACCAGAGTTCCCAAGTGCCATAGCTTGATCTTCATCACCATTGGAACCCGGCTTGAGCTTGGAGAAGTGCCGATTAAACGTCCAGGAGCAGAAATCCGTCTTCACAGTATGATTTCCGCGTCTGAATCTGCTTTTGCTTCTTTCTCTATGGAGTAGTTCCCCCCATTCATCTGGGTATGGGGAACCCTAGATTTGTATGCTAGGTCTGATTGTATGAACCCAAGTACAGAGTTTGTGAATTGATTATATTCGATTGAGGTTTGAATGATTGAATGACTTGAATCCTGATCAAATTCCTGTTGTTTCTGCTTTGACCTAGAATGAGAATATCTGCCTAGGTTGATAGAGTATCCTTAATTGAAGGTAGCGAATTGGTGACTTTAGTCGAGGAGCCAATTCGCTATTCTGTACCGAATTCAATTCGGTAGTGGAGGTTTGGCTCGTTAGGGCCTCAATCTGTTTACTCCGGTGGAGGTTAGTCGCCCGCTAGAGACTCAGATTGAGAGGGTCTGAAGACCTTTAGTCGAGACTTCAGACTATTTAAGAACCTTCCGCAGTATAACTTTTATGAAAACTGAACTTGGTAAATTACAATCCGGCTTAACTGCAGTCTAGGGGGAACCATATCCGGGTGACCTCTCTTGACTTGAACAACCGTTAAACTTGCTTTGTGTTTTTTTTTGTTTGTTTGAATCTGCACTAAAAGTTCACTGCTAGATAACGAGAATTCACCGAGTAGTCATCACATCTAGGACCCGGGTTGACAATAAAACCCAAACCCGCTATACTACGCTTTAGGAAGTGGTTACACTTGGCCATTTTCTAGAGTGACAGTAGGAGTGAGTCAAGTTTTTGGCGCCGTTGCCGGGGACGGCTAGGTTGTTGAAGAAAAGTGATTTATGTTACTTTAGCATTTTCATTTTCGCATTGAGTGTTTGTTCTTTCCCACTTGTGCCTTCACGGGTTTGCATTGCTTGATTGTGTGCAGATAGTGCATGACCCGTAGCCAGTCGGGAGGTTTACTGCCGTTGGATCCAGAGATTGAACGCACCTGCAACCAACTTCGGAGACAACAGCGAGCTAGACTGGCTACGGTGGAGCGCAGAGACGGCCAATTGAGCAGCAAGTCCGAGGACGAGTACGAGATGGAGGGCGATCACAACCCACCTCCGGTGAACCAGATCCTGGGGAACGACCCCAATCCCCAGGGAGCTGGGGTTCATCATCATCCCCCACCACCGGGTCCCACCTTGGAGTACTACTATACTCCACGGATTGCTGACAACCGCCCGGTCATCCTCTATCCGCCCATTCCTGCAAACAACTTCGAGATCAAGCCATGCTGGATTCAACTCATTACATCCTCTATCCAGTTCCATGGCTTGAAGGATGAGGAAGCCCGGGTACATCTTTCCCGTTTTCTGCAGCTGACGAATGGGTTCAAGCTGAACGGTGTCCCGGATGACGCAATTCGCCTTCACCTCTTCCCCCATTCTCTGACGGGGAATGCTAAGAGGTGGTTGGAGACCCAACCCCCATTGTCCATCACTTCTTGTGACGATCTGGCAGACAAGTTCGTGCACAGGTACTATCCGGCATCGAAGACCACAGAGATTCAGCGGGAGATCACTCACTTCCGCCAAGAGCCAGATGAGTCACTTCGTGATGCATGGGAGAGGTACATGGGATACTTCTAGCAGTGTCCCCATCATGGCTTCAGCGATGCATTCACACTGGGGAACTTCTACAGCGCCCTCACTCCAGACAGCCAGAGGGTGATCGAGTCTCTTTGCCTAGGAGGGGATGTTCTCACTAAGACTCCACCCGAGCTTAACCAGATGATTAGTACCTTGGCTGCCCGAGATCATTCCTGGGGGCAGAACAGCAGAGGCAGAAATTCCCGGGACCGGGGTGTGCACGCTATGGAGGCCAGGTCCGGGTTAGAGCAACAAGTGGCTGAGTTGGTGCAGACATTGAAGCAGCCCAACAGTCTCCTTCCGGGCCGAGGTGTAGCTACGCCTCCAGTAGCTTAGTGTTAGTGGTGTGAGAGCCCGAATCACCTCGTGGAGGATTGTCAGTCTATGAGGGAGTCCTCTACTCCCCAAGAGCAGTTGAACTTCATCGCCAATGCTCGGCACCTGGACCCATACAGCAGTACCTACAATGAAGGATGGCGCCAGCATCCCAACTTCGCCTGGAGCAGCAACACCACCAAACCACCTGGTTTCCCAGCACCAGCGGGTGGTTTTCAGCAGAGGCAGCCCTTCCAGGCTAGGCAGGGGCCACCACCACAGCAACATCCCTACCAGCCTAGGCAAGGGCAGCCATTCCAGCAGCTCCAGCGCCAGTTTGCTCAGCCTCCAGCAGCCGCAGCTCCAGATAATCAGATGGCTGATCTGAAGAATATTTTGCAGGCATTCATGACCACCAGTCAGGCGAATTTCAGGAGGATGGATCAGAACATAGCCTCACTGGAGGCAGGCCAGAGAAACCAAGGTGCCATTCTGCTTGAACACTAAGCAAAAAAATTATAACCCCAAATTGTAGGAGTTTCTATTTCAATGAGGCTAAGAAGTCATTTTAGCTTTTAGCTTCTTATTTTTTTCTCTCTAGCCAAAGAGCCCGACGTGATTTCTTATTTCTACCAACGGGTGAATTGCAAGTTTGGTCACTCATATTATCTATTTGTAACACGTTAGCCACCCAAATCACTTTCCCTTTAATTTAGCCACTAATACTACACGTTTATGTCATTTATGGTCACTCTCCCTCCAACTCTGTTATGTTTATCCTATGTGGCAGTCAACTTTAACTTTTGACTGTTAAAAAACTGATGTGTCCATTAAAAAATAAATAAAAATAAAAAAGATTTTCCACCTCTTCTTTCTTTCCTAACCTAATCGTTTGGGAACCCCTAAAAAAGTAAAAGAACCTAACCCTTTGAGAAATTATTTTCCCCACAGCCTCAGCCGCTTCAGCTTCCATGTCGGCTCGTTGCCTCCGGTGTCGGAATCCAGCTCCGCCGAGGAGTCGGCGGCGAATTCGTACGAGTTGTGCTGCGAAGTTGCCAGAGAAGGATTCACGTGGTTACCGTTGTGTGTAGGGGAAGGCACGCCGCTGGATGTTGGTAAAGGAGGTGGCGGAGGCGGGACCGCCTAATTCCGATGAGCGAATTACTGGCCACTTCCACGCCGCAGTCGCGGAGGAGTTGGTGAGATTCCGGATGTAGAAGGCGAGGGCGAGATCAGGACTCAGGAGTGATTGGCATGAGCTCGTCCGGCGAGGGAAGGTACTCCTCCCATCGAGCGAACCAATTGCAGTCTACCTTCCCTCATAGCTCGTGGCTCCGACGAGGGAAGCTTATCTTCTCATCGAGCGAACCAGATGAGCTCAGTGAGGCCGAGGTTAGGCTAAGTCGACGATTACCACCGACCATCGATTTCGAATCGGGAAACTCAAATGATTCGAAGCTCTTTGGATTGGGCGAATCTCTTTGCGTTCGATTACCACCGGCCGACCAAAGAAAATTTTGCTCTGTTTTTGCTGCCTCCAGCAGTGCAGGGTAGGATAATTTTGACCTTCTTCCTCCTCGACGACGGAATCCCAGCGGTGACTAAGGGCGACGATGGAGAGAGGAGACGACGCAGGTGGCCTGTGGCTGGGCTACGCGGGTGGGCGGAGGGCTTCATTCTTCTTCTTCTACCTCCTCCAGCTCGGAAGCTTCAGAGACGGCGGCGGCGGAACAGAGATCGGAAGACGCAAGAGCAGCAGCTTCCGTTTATTAATAAATATTTATATTGATTACTTTTTGTGAAAAGTTTATCTATTAGGTTTTATTATGACGTGGAGATAAAAAAATATTTATTTTTAACTAACACATCATCTTTTTAACGTCAAATGTTGGAGTTGACTGCCACCTAGGCCAGATTTAACGGATTTCGACGGTGGTGACCAACGATGAAATAAACGTGTAGTAATAGTGGCTAAATTGAAGGGAAAGTGATTCGGGTGGCTAACATGTTACAATTAAATAATATGAGTGACCAAACTTGCAATTCACCCTTCTACCAACTTTTGTGCAAAATTATATTTTTAAATCCAGAATAAAACAAAGGAACGAAATTGCAAAAAGGAAAAAAGCGAAATAATTATGTGTTATGCATTACTTCTTTACTTGAGTTATGTGCATGGATTTCTCTCTCCTCGGTAGTCTCTACATAGTACATTCCAATCCAGCGCCAAACTATTTGGTGTTTATATCTCCATGATTCCAACGGATGTCTCCAGTGCGAAAATTCATTCTTCAACTACATTTCTTGAACGGCAGAACAGCCGGGGAAAACTCTTTTTCTGACGATCGAATCAAAAACCAAATGCAACAAATACTCCTAAGTCGTATCTATCAACGCAAAAATTCCCAAGTCTGTATGCTTCGAACTGTCAAAACGTATCCAATCTGTTCTGCTCCAAACTCTAAAAAAGTGTATTAAGCCTATTTTTATGGCGACAGTGGGAAGGGGTTCCCAATGGTGGGATATCATAGTCGACAGAAGGAACACGGCTGCATATTGTAAGATAGCAGGTTCACTTCGAAGCTTCTCAACCTTCAAGCTTTCAACCAGTAAGGGCAGATGACGAGAAGACATGATTTTACACTGTTCCCTGCGACAACGAAAGAACCACCATAAAGTTGAGGCTGCGAAATGATTACTATGTTTACGGTTCTCACTATCAGCAGCAACAAGGCAAGAGTTAAACAGACGCCCCCTTTACCTTTATCTCGTCACATATTCAAACCTTGTACTCATTCACTCGCATCCACTTCGTAGAGGACCACTTATTCCCTTTAATCACAGCACAACCACCTGAAGAGGAGAAGGCAATGTGAATAGAATCATTTTGGTGAGGGTGCACTTTTCATGGAGTAGCACAGCAATCATGCTCAACTAAAAGGCAATGGCCAAGTCCAAAATCAGGCTGATTATACTAACCATGCAAACTTGAAGGATCCAGACTGGCATCAGGTTTCATGCTCCAGAAAAGCAATGCATCACCCATCTTAGGTTTGACTGAAAGCCCTTTCTTCCCACATTCGGATAACTCGTTCCACCACGGGACAGCACTGTAGTTCCCTTTTGCAGAAGGGAAAACTGTCTCACCACCTTCTTCAACGTCGGACCTGCGCACAGCAAGGACTATTGGATGCTAAACTTTGGCAATAGCCTCAAGTAAGAAACACCCAAACAGTTAAGAGCTTAAAAAGTGAAGAGACCATCTCACTTACAGGTACATAAGAATGGTAGCTATGCGTTGTCCCCCATTCTTGGTGTTGTAATCATCCATAAAGTAATCAAAGTGGGGCTCATATTTCTGCCCGACTTCGTAATGAAGGATTTGAAGCCCTTCCCCATGTTCTGCATATTTGCTTTCACTTGGGTAATTAATTAAGAGTTATTCCAACTGGCATATCAATGACTAATTTCTGACGTAACATCGCCATGTGTCTTCTCGAATGGACATTCAAGACTCAAATGACACACATGAACATAGTATTTGTAAGCAAAAACAAGACAGGATCAACCAGACTAGCGTGCATATAGGTAGATTCCATAAGAACAAGAAGCAGCAAAAACATATATATATATATAATGAAAGGTCCGTCCAACTGCCTTACCTACAGGTATGAAGGTGAAATCAGCAATCCGTTTCTCAATTTCCCGGACGACTTTGTCCCGCCCTCGAGCTAAGAATGTTCCAGAGCTTGTACGAACTCTGAGGTTACAAATGCATAACAATTTTGAAGGAAAGTAGAAGCAGCAGGCCGGAAGGAAGAGCACCTTTAAACCATGAAACTAAGAAGGGGGAAACGGGCAGACCAAGTAAGTAACTACACCTGCTATCTTTGCTTTTTCCAGTTTCGGAATCAACAACTGTGGACTTCACCATATGAGGCTTCGCAAGACTGATCAAGTACTCGCACTCCTCCTTGCTCTGCAACGAGGATTGATGAACCCATTCAGTTGCGACTAACAATAGATTTCAGTGGCAAACGTTTGAGCGCTCAAGTGAGACTGAACCAACAGAAAGGAAGATTGACCAAACACTCCATCTTCAACAATATTACTACGAAAGAGAAGCCAAGAATAACTGTTGCACAAACATTTTGCTGAAAGGAGATCGGAAATCAACGACATAGGCAAACGCAATTGAAGTTGAGGGCAGCCATCCGAAGACTCACGAGAAAATTATGGTAGACGAAGGCGCGAGGCTCCCAGGAGATGACTTCAGCCCAAGGCTCCGATTTCCCTTGGTCCTCGGCGCTGCTGCGAGCCAGATCGATCACGAAGAAGAAGCAAGAAAATGGACGAAAACAAGGAGGGAAGGGGCATTTACCTATCCGCTTGATTGTGGACAATGTTGCTGAGATCGTGCGCTTTCCTGGAGCCGCCAGAATTGCTGGGAATGGAGAGAATTCCGAGGGCGAGGAGGATGAGAATGACGAAGGTGAACATGAGGAGCATGGTGAAAATCATGGTGGATGAATTGGATTTCCGAGACGGAAAGCGGGAGTATCTGGCTTTCGCCATAGCGAATTCTTCTCGAATCAGATGGAGCGGATCGATTCGAATGATGGCAAAGAAAGATCTGAGCGAAATGAATGGATTTGGGGGATAGAGATAGACAGAGATGAGATTAGGGTTTTCAGTCAAGGCCAAGCAAGCTTGCTGTTGCTGTCGGTGTTGGTTTCTGAAATTGGAATGGGTTGGAGGGGACGCCAGTTATTCATTGCGGAGCCGAGAGAGTTGTTCAAGTATTACGCGGTGACTTGTCCCGTCTGTACCGGCGACTTTTTGCACTTCTCTAACTATAAACTATACCCACTTTCCTGTTTCCCGCATGTCAAACACAAAATTACATAGAAAAAATATAAAAAAACAAACTGGAATATAACAGGTGTAACACCCTTAAAAAATCGCTTATAAATAAATATATATAGATACTTACGTACATACATACAGTAATCCATTTAAAATTCTAAATCAACATATTATAAATAGCCACATATAAAAATGACTTCATTTAAGAAATCAAATTATAGGTGTGGAAATAAACAGATCAATCATATAATTAAATCATGCCTTAAAAAACAATAACGCCTCATTTTAAGAAATTAAATTTTAGATATGGAAATAAATAAAGTAGTGGTTAGTGGATGTGCACGGAAAAAGGGAAAGTTTTTTTTTGGTGGAAAAAAGGGAAAGTTTTAAATTCACCACTAGAATTTTCAATAGTTATAAGTACTTCAAAATCTAAATTAATTTTTAAATAATTATTATATAGTTAATTACTTTATATTTTTAAAGGATCAAATTGTGCAAAAACAAACTTGTAGCATTATTGGTAAACAACTCATCTTAACTTCCATCATGGCTGTTCAACGATTTTTGTGGACAAAAAAAACTCCACAATTTTTTCATGTCATTTTTAACACTTAACATTTTTAAGTTATTAATTACATTAAAGTAAAACTAAATAACCATGTATATCAATCATCACCTCTGACCTATGAGCTCAAACTATCATAATTTAAAGTGTTCAACCAATAGGAAAAAATATATTTGATTCTATTAATCACAAAAACCATGTATATCAATCACCATAAATAAGATTTAATCATGCAACCTAGAAGCTCAAACAATAAACATTTCAATTGTTCACCTACTGAAAAGGAAAAATCCAAGAGAAATGAAAAAAAAAAAAAATGAGAGCGAGATCCTCTCTATGGTTCAAGGGTTTTGGAGTGGCCGCCCACTGTTCCTTTTCCTCCTTCATTTCTAGGGCTTTTACTCGTTTTCAAACTGAACTCCGTAGTGGAATCAGCACCCAGATTCGGGTTAATCGTGCCAATCTTCTAGCGATAGTTTACGATCTGTCTCCAGATCAGATTTCTGTTGATATGGATCTTTTGCTCCTTATTCGTAGTTCAGTCATTTGTTGACAATAGTGTGACAATCCTTCGCCAATGTTCTCCTAACATACGTTTTCTCACATTTTGCTTGCTCAGTTTCGTGCGGATTCGGGTGATCTTTTCTATTGCACGGATTCTGCGATTACAGATCTAGTGGGGATCCAAACTGATTCGTCAGACGGGGGGATTCCTTATCTACATGTGTGGCGATTAGGCTTTCAAGCCTTTTTTATAAATCTTCACGAGATTGGATGGGATGGTGTCCTTTATCAGATCCTTACTTGGATTCCTTTTCTCCATCTTTCGTGGGCGCGTGTTTTATGCTTGGTTCTATGCTTTCGTTTGCTTGGCTTCTTTATAGCTTTGAGTCAACTATGTGTTCTCTTTTACTGGGGCTGCCCTGGGTTTGGTGCTGGGCTTATCGATTGTGTTTATGGTCTCAGTTTTTCTAGATTTCTAGTGAACCTCTACCGCTAGCTATCATGGATCTCATGGATGTTGATCAAGTGGTTATGTTTGATGATGAAGATGTCGAGGAAAGTTTGGAGCGTGTCCGCCTCAGCTTTTTGGGTCATTTTCTCAGTGAAGCTACTCCTAATCGAGTCATTTTCCAGAGGATTGTGACTGGCTTGTGGCGCTGCCAAGCTCAGGTGCATGTGTTTGGAAACTGATTGGGGTCTGCTGCAGTTTCTATTCTCGGGTGCCGGTGACAGGGAACGTGTCTTGCTGCATTCTCCGTGGATCATCAAGGATCACATTCTGCACTTGGCAGAATGGCGTCCGGTCACTCCGGAGGTGGTTAGATCTCTTGCTTTTGTTCCGTTCTGGGTCCAAATGCGAGACATTCCATCTCATCGCAAGACAATGAGGTTTGGAAGGCGTATGGCTGGACGGATTGGTGAAGTTTTGGTGGCTGGTTTGTTTGGGATCTGGGGTGATTCTAGTTTCTTTTTCAAAGCTAGAATTCTGGTTGATATGGAAGTTCCCCTTCGCTCCAGGTTGTATGCAAGCAATCAAATTCATGGGGCTTTCTGGGTTACCTTGAATTATGAGTGAATGCCTTTGTTTTGTTAAAACTGTGGGCGGGTGGGTCATGTTGAACGCCAATGTGAGACTACTCATTTTCGGGGAAATGAAGTGTATGGTGATTCCTTTTCGGTGGAGCCGGCTGGACATCGCCTGGATGAGCATACTCTTTTGCCCATTCGAGCTGTTTTGGTGAACCCGAACGCGGGTGGGGTTGGTGCTAATGCTGGTGGCGCTTGGGTTGTTGGCCAAGGAGATGTTTTGATGGTGGATCAGCAGCGCATGCATCCTCCTCCTCCTCTGGAGCTGGGGAATCAGAGGGTTGAATGACAGCCTACCGTGGAGGGTCCGAGATCTCTTGGTCCGAATGCTGGAGAAAATTCTAACAATGTTCATGTTGGTGACCCTGATTTTGTAGGTGTGGAAGTGTTTCTCCAGGGCAGGATTTCGCCTCGTCTTTGTTTGGAAGATTACTTGGAGACTGGTATTCCGCCTAGGCAACTGGCTGACTTGGGCAGTGGTACTGGGTTTGTGGACAAGCCGGTAGCTATTTCGGATGCTCCTGCTCCTGATAATCCAGGCAGATTTTCTACTGCTAGTAGAGGAAGGGGGTGCTGATGGAAAGATCTTCACCTTCAAGGCCTCATCGCAGAAATCGAGCTGCTGGCATTGTGATAAATGAAGCTGGTAGCAGTCCTCGTCCGACGCCTCCACGTCCTAAGCCTGGCTTGAGGATGGCTCTTGGTGAGCTTGAGGAGATGCTCTTTGATAGGAAGCGTCCTGCTGATGAGGTGATGGAGGATGGTGAGGATCCCTCGGGTCCTCCGAAGTGTGTGTGTGTGTGTGTGTATGCCTAATGATGAGTTGATCAAAAACTGGTGGAGGAAGCCAGTTGTGAGTTGCCCCACTCGGATAAATGAAGTTTTGTCTTGAAATTGTCGCGGGTTGGGCCCGCCCGAGACATTCCAAGTTTAGTTAGTCTCAGTAATCGTTTTGTTCCTGATATTATTTTTCTTTCGGAAACTCTCTCTCAATGTCGCACTGTTGCTGGTCGTATGAGGAGCTTAGGATTTGCACATTTTGATTTAGTTGATGATGTTAGTTCAGCAGGTGGTCTTGCTTTAGGATGGTTCCCCGAGACTCAGGTCACAGTTTTATGTAAGGAGTCTTTTTTCATGATTGCTAGAATTAATAAACACAATCTTTCTTATTTGGTTGTTTGTGTCTATTTGAGTTGTGAGGATGTTGTTCGGTTCCATCAGCTGGAGGTTTTGGAAAACCATTGTTCCTTGTTTCATGAACCCTTCTTGTTGATTGGGGATTTCAATAATATTTTACAGTCCACAGATAAACAAGTTGGTTTTCTTTGGTGGTCGGCCCAGTCTCGTAGATCCCGAGAGTTTATTAATGATTTAGCTCTTCAGGATGTGGATTTTGTTTGTTCGCCTTTTACTTGGACAAACAAGAGGGTTCCCTCTCGTGTTGTTCTTGAAAGGCTCGACTGAGCTTTAGTTTCCTTAGCTGGCTGCCAAACACTCTGGTTCATCACTTAACTGATAGGTGCTCGGACCATCGGGCAGTTCTTGTTTCCACCGAACCCATTGCTCCTCGTTGCCGACCACTCTTTCGTTTTGACTATCGTTGGGTGAAAAATCCTGAGGCTTGGAATATGGTCGAAGAGGTTTGGAATCAGAGTGTTAATGGCTCCCCTATGTTTCGGTTGTGGTCAAAGCTTAAAATGTTGTGTCACCTCTTATATTCATGGGGAAGGTTTGGGGTTAATAATTCCGAACGGCGTATTCGATCTCTCCGAGCTGAAATTGAGAATCTTCGAGCTGAGGCTTAGGTGGATTGGGAGCGTATTCGTAGCCTGGATAAGGAGCTAGGGGATGCTTGGCGCGCGGAGGAAACCTTCTGGCATCAAAAATTGAGGGTGAGTTGGCTACATGGTGGGGATAAGAACTCTAAGTATTTTCATACGGTTACTCGAGCGAGGCGGTGTCGGAATCATATAGGGGGATTATTTGCTCCTGATGGGTCTTGGGTTACGTCGGAGGAGGAGAAAGTTGAGGTGGCTACATATTTCTACTCAACCCTATTCACTTTTGAGTGTGTGCATCCAGGCTGGGTTTGGGCAAGAGTGGCGGAGGTTCCGGTGGCAGAAAAGGTCACTAGCCGGATGGACGCAAAACTTATTGCTCTAGTGTTGGGTGAAGAGATTCGTTGGGCTGTTTCTCGAATGGGTTCTTCCCAAGCTCCTGGTTTTGATGGTTTCACATGTGCTTTCTTTCGAGCTTTTTGGCCAATTCTTGGTAATAATGTGATTCTTGAGGTCGAGTATTTCTTTCGGTCAGGGGTAATGCTCAAGAATTTGAATCATACATGGCTCTCCCTCATTCCAAAAGTGGACAAAGTTGAGCATATGAGACAACTCGGACCGATCAGGCTCTGCCAATTTTTCTATAAGATAATCACTAAGATTTTGGCTGAGAGGTTGGGCAGGATTTTGCCTAAGATTATCTCTCCCGAGCAGAATGATTTTGTGTGTGGATGCCAAATTGTTGAGAATGTTCTGGTTAGTCATGAGGTTATGCATTATCTTTCGCATAAACGAACAGGAAAGGTGGGGTTTATGGTGCTGAAATTGGATATGGAGAAAGCTTACGATAGGGTTGAATGACCCTTTCTTTTTTCTATTTTAGAAAAGTTGGGTTTTAGTTGGCAATGGGTTCGATGGATTCGTGCTTGTGTGACAACTCCGACTTTTTCAGTCATGATGAATGGCTGCCCTGCAGGCTTCTTTACTCCTTCTCGAGGTTTGAGGTAGGGGGATCCTCTCTCACCTCTATTGTTCGTAATTTGTACGAAAGGTTTTGAAGCCTTACTTCGTCAGAAGTTGATGACCAAGGAGTTAACTGGTTTCGTGCGAGCTGGCAGTGTCCGGGTTTTTCTCATTTGTTCTTTGTCAATGAATCATATCTCTTCCTTCGCGCATCACTGTCATAGTGTGCTACTCTTATGAAAGTTCTCAAAGATTATGAGCGTTTGAGTGGCCAACGAGTTAATCTCTTGAAATTGGTGGTTGTGTTTAGTAAGAATGTTTTTATTCCGCAACAAGAAGCGATGGCTGGGCAGTTAGGTGTTGGCGCAGTGGGTGTCACAGATGGGTATCTTGGTTTTCCTTCTTTGATTGGGCGATCGAAGGTGGAAACTATTCATTTTGTGGGGGAACGAGTGATGCAACATCTTCAGGGTTGGAAGCAACGATGTTTGTTGTAGGCAGGAAAGGAAGTCCTATTGAAAGATGTGGCGAATGCATTGCCAGTTTATTTAATGTCTTGTTTTCGACTGCCAGTTTCTACCTGCAGAGATTTGGATAGGCACTTAGCTCGGTTTTGGTGGGGGGCGAATGGTCGTGAACGTCAGGGGCATTGGGTAGCTTGGCGCCCTTTGTGTTTGAGTAAAGAGGAAGGTGGTCTAGGATTTTGGGGCTTTCAAGCTTTCAATTAGGCTTTGTTGGCAAAGATAGGTTGGCGTATTCTTCAGTATCCGACCTCTTTACTAGTCGTATTTATAAAGGAAAAAACTTCCCCCACTCCTCGTTTCTTGCAGCCCGGGAGGGCTCATTGCCTTCTTGGGGTTGGCGTAGTACTTTATTCGGCCGATAACTTTTACTGAAGGGGTTAAGGTGGTAGGTAGGTTTAGGGTAGTCTATACCTTTGCCGAAGCTTCATCCTAATCCGCCTGTACTGCTGCCCGGTGCTGCTCCACAGGAAGGGATGGTGGAGTCATTGATTTACCATGGTCATGGAGCTTGGTGGCTAGATCGTTTGGCTCAAATTTACTCACCTGAATCTGTTGATGCGATTACTGCTATTCCCCTGACCTATTCACCTTTGTTGGATCGTTTGATTAGGCATTACAGTTCATCTAGGGTCTATTCAGTGAAAACACGTTATCACTTGGCTGCTACCTATTTGCAGCGACGACCAAGGGTGATGAAAGATTCAGTCTCTCCTCTGGATAAAGGTTTGTGGCGTAAAATTTGGGGGCTTCCCATTCCCCCTAAACTCTGTTTTTTTGTCTGGCAGATGCTGAGGCGAGTGCTTCCAACTGGTGAAGCACTCCGGGTTTGGGGAATTGGGGATGGGTGGGGCTGTCCGGTTTGTTCAGGGGTGGAGGAGGAGACCATGAAACATCTTTTATTTCGTTGCCCGGTTGCTATTGCTCTTTGGCAGTTGACTGGTTTACAGGGTCTGCAAGAAGATATGTCGTTGGGGAGTATGGCTATGTTTTGGAGGCGTGTGTTGGAAAAACCAGGTGCTGGGTCGAATGAGATAATGTAGTTGGTGGTGCTTTTATGTCAAATTTGAAATTCAAGTAATGGAGTTGTTTTTTATTTAGTTCAATTTCAACCTTCTGTTCTTGCCTTTCATTTTTCTATGCAGGTTGCGGAATAAGTTAACAACCTGCCTGAGGCTGTTTCACCGCCGTCCAGGTTCCTGGTCATTACCGTCCTATCAATTCTGGCCTAAGTGTTTTTATGTGTTTTGTGGATGGTGCAGTTCATCGAGGGTCGCATGGGGCTGGTGGATGGCTTATTCAGGATGAGTTGGGCTCCCTGCTTGCAACTACAACATGTCAGTACCATGGGCTTGATGAGCCATTCTTGGTAGAGCTCCTGGCATTGAGAGATGTAGTTCATTGGTGTGCAGATAGAGGGGGTGGTCTGTAACCATTCAGGGGGATGCGCAGGTGGTTTTCGAGAAAGTTTGTACCGGTGAAGTGTGCGATGCTTTGGGAGGCGCTATTTTGCAAGAAGTGCAGTCTCTGCAATTGATGTTCGTGCACTTTGATTGTGTCTTTGTGGGTCGTAATAGAAACAAGTTTTCCCATCTTGTGGCAAGGAAAGCCCTTTCGTTGAGCCCGCCAATGTTGGTGCGTTTTCGATTTTGTTGCGTGGCTCCAATCACTTTGATTTTCAGACTTTGTATCTCTTGTTTCTCGGTAACACGAGTTATCTAATGGCAAAAAAAAAACCAATAGAATGAAATCTCTTTGATGTAATTAATCACAACAAATAATACTCATGTTACAAAAAAAAAGTACAACACATAACATTCTTGATAGCACCTAAATTTGTGTTATTTACCCTTCATATTGAGGTTTGTTTTGTGCCAATTCATGTGCATACCTGCTTAAACACCGTTAATTGCATTCCTATTTTGGTTCCTATTTGAATTCGATGTGATTTTAGAGTGTGTTAGACGATATATGTGAATTAGGTACAAAACAAGGTCACAAGTGTAACAAGAGGGCAAAAGACTGAAGATCGTGGCCTAGAAGTAAAGATCGCGGCCAAGATCCTGGACCGCGAAGACAAATTGAAGATCGCAGTCGGGAAGCCCAAGATCGTGGACGCGAATTGGAGGGCTCAGGGCGCGAACTTCGTGAAGAAGGGGTCGAGGAGAAATAGAGATTTTCACTACTCGAATCACGGCCAAAATGCATTTTGATCACGAGAAAGATCGCGACCGTGACTTGGCGATCGCAATCGCGAAGTCATCCATGATCTCCTCAATACCGAAGGCCAGTAAGATTGCATTTCAAGATTGCGGCCTTGCCTCTGAAGATCCCGCCCGCGATCTTTTCTCTTCTGGACGCGAACTTGTTCGTCCTATAATTGCCTATAAATAGGAGACCCCTTTCCTCCTTTTAGGGGAGCTGATTTTGAGACAAGAAGAGAGAGAAGTTGAAGGAATGAGAAGAGGAGAAGGAGCTAGAAGAGAGGAGGTATCTTCCTCAACCTCAAGTCTTCTTCAATTTATCCTATATATCTTCTTCCCTTCTTTATGGAGTAGTCCTCTAAGGTACTAGGGGTTCTAAACCCCAAACCCTAGTTTTAGGGTTTACTATGTATGTATGGATATTTTAGGATTTGAATGAATGAATGTGTTTATCTAGTTGATTCTATTGCTATTCTATCTTTGACTGTGTTTGGGTAAGTCAAAGGCTTATCTATTAGGCTACTTTACACTCTTACGTTGGGTATGGAGTTCTAGGGTTAGACGCGTATGAACCATCATGAAAATCGAGGTAGATGTATGAATAGGGACCTATGGTGGTCGAGGCGAACTAACCCCTGCTATAGGTAGCCTTCCTAGATAGAACCCGAGATAAAACCTTGGTGTGGACGACGGATAGTCCCATTGAAAGGAGCTATGAGCGTAGTGTCCTAGATATGATAGTCTAGATTGAGGGGACTTTATATGGGTCTGGGGAGGCGTACTCAGAGGTGTGGATAACCACGACAGCCCACAGAAACGAGCTCACTCACCACATTTGATAACCCTAAGTACCTAGATATACATAGTAGCCCTAGGCTAGGGTGAGGGATAGTTCCCCGAAGTACCTGCTTTCAGCTTTATTCAATCTCTAAATTAGTAGTTCCCTCAAATCCTCCACTCAAACCTCCAAAACCGATTAACTAATTAACAACTAGGTCGGAAGTAGGCTAGGGTACCAGGACCCGAGTAAAATACAACCTTGATGAAGACTATGTGACAATGCCATTTTTTCTTAAACTAGGCTTAGGATGGGGTAGTTTTTGACATGTGCTAACCAATGACAATAATCTAATAAATCATTTACATATCAATAAGGAACTTTCATGTTTGAATTTTGTTATAGGTTAGTTAGTAGTTTAAGTAGTAGTAAATGACCATGCCTTAGTTAAGAATGAGTTCTAATGGATTAAGGTGAAGGGAAAATTATGAAATGATGATATGTTGTTGTGTGTTGCATGCTTATGAGTGAATGTATGTGGTTTGGAGCCCTGGGTGGGTATGCATTGCATGGTTCTAATTCTTTTGATTGTCGCCCACCAAGTGCTCGATGAAATGCCCAAACAACATGATTTGTGATTTTAATGATTTGATGCATGCCAAATGAACTTTAATGCTTTATGTTAGACCCCTAGAAGTATGTTTGAGGGGTAGTTTAGAATCTTGATCGATTGGTATAAGGTGTATGGTCCCTTTGCTCACCAAAGCTTACCACTTTGATATGATTTTTGAGCAATATGTCCATACCCCTACCTTAGTCATTTAGGTTGCTTATTGCCTTTGGCCACGACACTAAAACCCCTTGATTGACATGTTGTCAATAGAACCAATAAATCAAGATT
Organism: Linum tenue; assembly: GCA_946122785.1. NCBI lineage: Eukaryota > Viridiplantae > Streptophyta > Magnoliopsida > Malpighiales > Linaceae > Linum > Linum tenue. The sequence goes on along the minus strand of CAMGYJ010000008.1, from coordinate 45,745,687 downwards.
GTTAATTCGACATTGTTTCCCACTTTGCACCCTTGTTTTGCATAGTCACCATCAAGTGTGAGGGTGTATGAGATTGGATCCTAGGGATGATGAGAAGTGTTCAATGCATTCTTCGATTTTTGATGAAAGGTGTTTGGCATGGATGGGTATGAATCGTTATTGTGTGCGTAGGAACCTTTATAAGGGTTAATTCCTTGAAGAGGAGAGAGCTCCAATGCTCCTCCACCGGAGGTGGTAAAAACTTCAAACTCCCAATCAATGGATAGACCAGACTACTTGAAACCCCACACAACAATTCGAGCCTCATGCACCACTACACCATGAACAAGAACACCAACAACAACTTGAAGTGTCACCTAGAGGTCGAGAGACCGAGTCTCTAAGGCGATTCCTTAGCTTTGGGAGGAGATCTAACCACCCACCCTACCCTTCGATCCCACAATCACATCGACTAAGCATTTTAGTAACTTCGTTCCCCTACCCTTTTACCTTACTCAATTGAGGACAATGTACCCCTTAAGTGTGGTGAGGTTATGCATGAATGCTTATGTGGAATGTTGTTATTGATATCACACTCTTACCGAATGAATGTTTAAAAGATTGGTCGAGAGAGTGTGCTTTTCGAGTGATTGTGGACAGTGATTTAGCATGTTTTAACCACTTGGAGCCTTGTATGTATGCCCAATTTTTTTCGAATTTGAGGACTCCACGTTGGCCCCAGTTGCATTCTCTCTACTCAATATGCTTTGAATTGCTAGATAATTGTAATGTATGCATGATAGGGTGGATAATGTAGCGCTACGGAGGATGTTGGGAGTGAGAAATTTAGATAATGATTTCCTTCTTGAATGTGTTGATATTGTCCACTGTCTAGGTTAGGACATGTGTGCGGGATTATCTACTTACTTTTGGACTCAAAATGTTTGCAAACATGTGCTCAATTTTGAAAAATATTTTGAAAAAATAGCTTCTCACAGAGTGTCATTCGAGGATGTGTTTGGGGACCAGATAGCTTTACCGCGTTTCGATCATCTTTCACTACTTACCATCCCCCAAACACTTTTCCTCCTCATGGAATCATACGACAAGGTACGAAGTACCTTTTAGCGATTCAAGAAACCTCAAGCTCTCGTTTGTACCCAACATGTGTGGCAACCCAATGTGGAGTGCAGGCTGGGAAGTGGTGCTCGGGCTAAGATGAATCCTCCCATCAAATTCCCCACATGTGACCTTGATAGGGAAGACAATGATTCACCCTCTCTTGGTCATGAGGGAGAGATTATTCCTTGCAATAAGTTTGCAAAATGTATGGTGCAATGCGCGCCAACGTTGAAAAAGGAGTCCGATAAATGACAAATGCTACCTTGAAAGAAAGAATAAAGAGCACCTTCTAGAGTCCATGGTTTTAAACGTTTTTGAGAAATCCCCTAGTGCACAACTTTGATGTCTAGACCTCTTTAGTGGCAAGGTCCCCATTCAGGAGTGTGTTTTCATGGAGAGCCTCCCTAGAGTGAGAAAGTTAGGATTTTGGAGAGTTTTAGAGAGGTAAACACCTTGGGAGAGCTTCATTGAAGATCCAATCAACCAAACGAGCAAGGAGAAGGTGCAAGAAAGGATAAGAAACTTGATTGACTCGCTCCTACTGTCACTCTAGAAAATGGCCAAGTGTAACCACCTCCTAAAGCGTAGTATAGTGGGTTTGGGTTTTAATGTCAACCCGGGTCCTAGATGTGATGACTACTCCGTGAGTTCTTATTATTTAGTAGTGAAACTTTAGTGAAGATCCAAACAAGCAAACAAGCAAAGCAAGTAAAGAGGTTGTTTTCAAGTCGAGAGAGGTCACCCGGATATGGTTCCCCCTAGACTGCAGTTAAGCCGGATTGTAATTTACCAAGTTCAATTCCAATGATAGTTATACTGCGGGAGGTTCTTAAGCAGTCTGAAGTCTCGACTAAAGGTCTCCAGACCCTCTCAATCTGAGTTCTCAGCGGGCGACTAACCTCCACCGGAGTAAACAGATTGAGGCCCTAACGAACCAAACCTCCTCTACCGAAGTAAATCCGGTACAGAATAGTGAATTGACTCCTCAACTAAAGTCGTCAACTCACTACCTTCAATCAAGGATGCTCTGTCAACCTAGGCAAATATTCTCTTTCTAGGTTAAAGCATAAACAACAGGAATTTGATCAGGATTCATACCATTCAACAAATCAAACCTCAATTGAATATAATCAAATCATAGAATCTGTACTTGGGTTCATACAATTAGACCTAACATACAAATCTAGGGTTCTTCATACCCAGGCGAATAAGAAAGTTACTCCATAGAGAGAGATGGGAAATCTAGCTCAGATGCGGAAACCATACTGTGAAGGATGATAATCTGCTTCTGGCGCTCAATCGGGTCTTCTCCAAGCTCAAGCGGGGCTCCAATGGTGATGGAGATCGATCAAAGACACCTGAAGACTCAGGTTCGTCACTTTCTCTCTCTAGGTATCGCTTTTTCTCTCTAAAACTCCGAACTCCTCACTTTTGCCCTTATTTTCCCTTAAGAAGCTGTCTATCGCGATCCCCGGTCTAAATACCCGGTCGGGTATTTTGGGTGGTGACCGGGTATTATCAAAACACGCCGTGTGGAGACAGGGGAAAATCCATGGTCAAGTCCAAGAATCCCCGACCGGGGATTTCTGCTCACTGCCCTGGCCCCCTTCTGCTTCTCAGGGACGCTGACTCGCTGTTACTGTCACTCTAGAAAATGGCCAAGTGTAACCACTTCCCAAAGCGTAGTATAGCGGGTTTGGGTTTCAATGTCAACCCGGGTCCTAGATGTGATGACTACTCAGTGAATTCGTATTATCTAGCGAGGAAACTTTAGTGAAGTTCTAAACTAACAAGCAAGCAAAGTAACTCAAACGGTTGTTTTCAGGTTAAGAGAGGTCACCCGGATATGGTTCCCCCTAGACTGCAGTTAAGCCGGATTGTAATTGCCAAGTTCGATTTCTATGATAGTTATACTGCGGAAGGTTCTCAAACTGTCTGAAGTCTCGACTAAAGGTCTTCAGACCCTCTCAATCTGAGTCTCTAGCTGGCGACTAACCTACACCGGAGTAAACAGATTGAGGCCCTATGAACAAAACCTCCACTACCGAATGGAATTCGGTACAGAATAGTGAGCTGGCTCCTCGACTAAAGTCACCAATTCACTACCTTCGATTAAGGATACTCTATCAACCTAGGCAGATATTATCATTCTAGGTTAAAGCAGAAACAACAGGAATTTGATCAGGATTCAAGTCATTCAATCATTCAAACCTCAATCGAATATAATCAAATCATAGAATCAATACTTGGGTTCATACAATCAAACCTAACATACAGATCTAGGGTTTCCCACACCCAGATGAATGGGAGAACTACTCCATGGAGAAAGAAGCAAAAGCAGAATCAGACGCGGAAATCATACTGTGAAGATGGATTTCTGCTCCTGGACGTTGAATCGGCACTTCTCCAAGCTCAAACCAAGCTCCAATGGTGTTGAAGATCGATCTAGGGCGCTTGGAGACTCTTGTTCGTCGCTCTCTCTCTCTAGGAATCACTCTATCTCTCTAAAGCTCGAATCCCCCCTCTTTTGGCTGAAAATCTGCCTAAAAAGGCATCAGTGGCCAAAGCACGGTCGAGGGCACGGCCGTGCTTTGCCTCAGCCCGCCCGTGCTTTGGCTAGGGTTAATTACACGGCCATCTTGTTGGTGAAAACACGCCCGTGCTTTGTCTCGGCCCTGCCCGTGTAATCAGCTCATGTCTGCCAAACTCGGATTTGCTCTCGGCAGTAAAAGCACGGTCACAGAACACGGCCGTGTTTTGAAGGCCTCCTGCCCGTGTTTTTACTGCCGAACCTGTTCCCCTATATTCAATGCTTCGTTTCTCCCTCGTCCGGACTCCGAATCAGTCGCCGTTTGATCCCAGACGCTCGTAGTCTCGTCCTCTTTATTTTCATGTCAAACTTGCACGATTCTTTGTCCATTAAGTGAGGTAGAAATCCATTCTTCTTCAGGTCATGCCAGAGTTTCTTCTCCCGAATCGCCAATTGATCTCTGATTGACTTGAAACTTGCGCCAATGCTTCACTTTATGTGCTAGGACCTGAAATATGACAAAGGAACACAACCTAGCGTAAAATAGGCCAAAGAAGCAATAATGCAAGCTTAAACGATCAAGGAACAAAGGGGAAAACCTGTGCAAATATCGAGTCATCAAATCCCCCCACACTTAACCGTTTGCTTGTCCCCAAGCAAACCTAACTCAAACCAATGCAACTCTCCAGACCTCTATAGCAACAAACAACCTCGATCGTAGGTAGAGGACTTCCTAGATCATTTAGCAGCTTACGAGGTCAACCGACGCACAAGTCATCTCATAGCCTCTTCGGCGAGAACGCTAGTCTCGAGTCGGCATCATGGCAAATAGTGAACAGAGGACAAATGAATCGTGGATGAAGAGACTCTCAAAAACAATAGATCATGGACTCACATTTTTCAAGGTGCTCGATTTTCTTCTTGAAGATGGTTGGAACCCCTTTTCTTTCTTCTTTTTGCTTGTTTTTCTGTTTTTCTCTTTTTTCAAGGGTTCCAACCCGTTTTTGCAGAAAACGGGGGCTCCCACCTAGCAAAGGTTTTGCGAGAGCCCGGCTCTTACCGGCCATGCCAGGAGCAGTTGTCTCGAGCCTCATGCGGGGGAAAGACATGTAAGGGGGCTGGAGGTAGTAGGTGGAAATTGGGAACGGATTCCCGTCTCCCCTTACACACTTTCGCCCTATTCGCACGGGAGACGTCATTTTAAAGCACATTTTCGAGCACCTGTTATTTTCAAAACATGATACAAGAGTCCATGACAGGCAGAGAGTCCACAACACCACACAATTCAAAGGTCCTAAGATCACTAATTCACTCAATCAACCAACACAATATGAAGAAGAAATGAGACGTCTTAAATGCATCAACATCCTCCATAGTGCTACACTACCTCCCTAGGTTGCAAATCACTACAAAGACTGTCAATTCAAAGCATACTGAGCAGGCAATTGCAAGGAACACGTACTTGGAGCCCTCAAATATAAAAATTTGGACAGTGGACTAGGCTCCAAGCACACAAACATATCTAATGCAGTCTAAAGATAAACACCCCCCCACACTTAAGATCGACATTGCCCTCAATGGAGACGAGGGAAGGAAAGGGGAACGATGTTACCGGTATGCACAGACTGCAGAAGACTGGAAATGGACCAGTCAGGATGAAGCGGACTGGAGAGAGGACCAGTCGGGAACACAGGCACAGCTAAAGGAAACCAAAGAGCTCAAACACGATATGTTAGGTCCAATGGTGAGCCCAATAATACATCGTCCAAAACAAAGGAAAACAAACCAAAACCGAACCAAATCGCAATCCGACTCGAAACAAAACAAATAAATGAAAACCATGGTGGGGTTGCCTCCCCACAAGCGCTTCTTTACCGTCTTTTAGTTGGACGCCCATGGTGGATACTCAGGGAGGTGCAGGAACAGGTGCCTCCAAGAGCGGATCCACATCGCTCTTGAGGTACAACTTCAGGTGGTGACCGTGCACCCGACGGTTGCAACCACCAGCATCGGTCAGCTCGACCTGGCCATCCGGCAAGATGCAGGCGAGTGAGTACTCGGATGGCCAGGGTGGTCGTGGTGCAGGGGGTGGGACCAGCTCATAGTGGTCTCCACTCTTCTTCCGTGCCGGCTTAGCCACCTGCGCCTTCGGTCGCCACTCCTCCTTGAGCTTTTTGTTCGGAGGCGAGACTGGATGGAGTGGCGGCGAAGGAATGATAGGCGGGTCCTGCAAAATGAGAGGTGCAGAAGGGTACACGACAGGCTCGTGTACCTGATCAGAAATAGCATGCACAGGCGATACAGAAATCATAGCACAATGATCAAACTCAGTCACAGGAAAAATAACTTGTTCATTTCCAGCACGCAGGATCAGTTTACCATCATGCACATCAATCAGTGCCTTGGCGGTGGCAAGAAATGGTCTACCTAGAATCAAAGGCACATCCACATCATCATTTATATCCAGAATAACAAAATCAACAGGATATGTGAATGCACCCACATTAACAAGCAAATCTTCTATGATACCCCTAGGATGCACCACGGAACGATCAGCTAGCTGAATGCTCATCCTAGTAGGGCTAAGTTCACCTAGGTCTAGCTTTTTGAACAATTTATATGGCATGACATTGATGCTAGCTCCTAGGTCCGCCAAGGACTTTCCTACATGCATGCTGCCAATAGTAAGAGGGATAGTAAAACTCCCTGGATCCTTGCACTTTTCGGGCAGCTTGTTCTGCAGGATGGCAGAACATTCCTCGCTCAGCAGCACTGTCGAGAGATCCCCAAGTTTCTTCTTGTTGGTGCAGAGATCTTTCATGAACTTAGCGTACTTGGGCATCTTCGACAGTGCCTCCACAAATGGTACGCTGATGTTGAGCTGCTTCAACATTGCCATAAAATTGGCAAACTCAGTCTCCAGCTTGTCTTTGTGAAGGCGAGTGGGGAAGGGAAGCTGGGGTACGTGCTCCTTCACCACTGGTTGTGGCTTGGGAGCAGGGGCTTCCTTCCCCACCCGCACTTCTGCATCACCGGCTGGAAGTGCTGAAGCAGGTAGTGGTTCCTCCTGCCTGGTCGGGGCAGGATCAGCTGATGTAGGCCTGCCGCTCAGGGTGAAAATGGCATGTGCGGTCTCATGCGGGTCCCGTGGATTGGGGATGGTGGTGGCAGGTAGAGTCCCCGGGGCCCGAGTAGTAATCTGGCGAGCTATGGCGCCAACCTGGTTCTGCAAATCTTGCAGAATGGCACCCTGGTTTCTCTGGCCCGCCTCCAGGGTTCTCTGGCCTGCCTCCAGTGAAGCTATGGTATGATCCATCCTCGTGATGCTTGCCTGGCTGGTGGTCATGAATGCTGCCAAAATGTTCTTCAGCTCGGTCATCTGATTATCGGGAGCTGCGGCTGCTGGAGGCTGAGCAAACTGGCCCTGGGGCTGCTGGATTGGCTGCCCTTGCCTAGGCTGGTAGGGCTGCTGCTGTGGTGGTGGCCCCTGCCTATCCTGGAAGGGCTGCCTCTGCTGAAAACCACCTGCTGGTGCTGGGAAACCAGGTGGTTTGTTGGTGTTGCTGCTCCAGGCGAAGTTGGGATGCTGGCGCCATCCTTCATTGTAGGTGTTGCTGTATGGGTCGAAGCGCCGAGCATTGGCGATGAAGGCCACCTGCTCTTGGGGAGTGGAGGACTCCCTCATAGATTGACAATCCTCCACCAGGTGATTTGGGCTCTCACACCACTGACACTGAGCTACTGGAGGCGTAGCCGCACCTCGGCCCGGAAGGAGACCGTTAGGCTGCTTCAATGTCTGCACCAACTCAGCCACCTGCTGCTCTAACCCGGATCTGGCCTCCATGGCATGCACACCTCGGTCCCGGGAATTCCTTCTGCCCCCAGGAATGATCGCGGGCAGCCAAAGTACTGATCATCTGGTTCAGCTCGGGTGGAGTCTTAGTAAGGATATCCCCTCCTGGGCATAGAGACTCGATCACCCTCTGGCTGTCTGGGGTGAGGGCACTGTAGAAGTTCCCTACTGTGAAGGCATCGCTGAAACCATGATGGGGACACTGCCAGAAGTATCCCATGTACCGCTCCCATGCATCACGAAGGGACTCATCTGGCTCTTGGCGGAAGTGAGTGATCTCCCGCTGAATCTCAGTAGTCTTCGATGCCGGATAATATCTGTGCACGAACTTATCCGCCAGATCGTCCCAAGAAGTTATGGACAGTGGGGGCTGGGTCTCCAACAACCTCTTAGCATTCCCCGCCAAAGAATGGGGGAAGAGGTGAAGGCGGATTGCGTCATCCGGAACACCATTCAGCTTGAACCCGTTCGTCAGCTGCAGAAAACGGGAAAGGTGTGCCCGGGCCTCCTCATCCTTCAAACCATGGAACTGGATAGATGATGTAATGAGTTGAATCCAGCATGGCTTGATCTCGAGGTTGTTTGTTGGGATGGGTGGATAGAGGATGACCGGGCGGATGTCAGCAATCCGTGGAGTGTAGTAGTACTCCAAGGTGGGACCCGGCGGTGGTGGTGGATGCTGATTCACCGGGGGAGCCTGTCGGGCATTCCCCGGTTGTGGGATGTCTTCGCCCTCCATCTCGCGCTCGTCCTCGGATTCGCTGCTCAATTGGCCGTCTCTGTACTCCACCGTAGCCAGTCTAGTTCGCTGTTGTCTCCGAAGTTGGTTGCAGGTGCGTTCAATCTCTGGATCCAACGGCAGTAAACCTCCCGACTGGCTACGGGTCATGCACTATCTGCACACAATCAAGCAAGGCAAACCCGTGAAGGCACAAGTGGGAAAAACAAAAACTCAATGCAAAAAATGAAAATGCTAAAGTAACAGAAATCACTTTTCTTCAACAACCTAGCCGTCCCCGGCAACGGCGCCAAAAACTTGACTCGCTGTTACTGTCACTCTAGAAAATGGCCAAGTGTAACCACTTCCCAAAGCGTAGTATAGCGGGTTTGGGTTTCAATGTCAACCCGGGTCCTAGATGTGATGACTACTCAGTGAATTCGTATTATCTAGCGAGGAAACTTTAGTGAAGTTCTAAACTAACAAGCAAGCAAAGTAACTCAAACGGTTGTTTTCAGGTTAAGAGAGGTCACCCGGATATGGTTCCCCCTAGACTGCAGTTAAGCCGGATTGTAATTGCCAAGTTCGATTTCTATGATAGTTATACTGCGGAAGGTTCTCAAACTGTCTGAAGTCTCGACTAAAGGTCTTCAGACCCTCTCAATCTGAGTCTCTAGCTGGCGACTAACCTACACCGGAGTAAACAGATTGAGGCCCTATGAACAAAACCTCCACTACCGAATGGAATTCGGTACAGAATAGTGAGCTGGCTCCTCGACTAAAGTCACCAATTCACTACCTTCGATTAAGGATACTCTATCAACCTAGGCAGATATTATCATTCTAGGTTAAAGCAGAAACAACAAGAATTTGATAAGGATTCAAGTCATTCAATCATTCAAACCTCAATCGAATATAATCAAATCATAGAATCAATACTTGGGTTCATACAATCAAACCTAACATACAGATCTAGGGTTTCCCACACCCAGATGAATGGGAGAACTACTCCATGGAGAAAGAAGCAAAAGCAGAATCAGACGCGGAAATCATACTGTGAAGATGGATTTCTGCTCCTGGACGTTGAATCGGCACTTCTCCAAGCTCAAACCAAGCTCCAATGGTGTTGAAGATCGATCTAGGGCGCTTGGAGACTCTTGTTCGTCGCTCTCTCTCTCTAGGAATCACTCTATCTCTCTAAAACTCGAATCCCCCCTCTTTTGGCTGAAAATCTGCCTAAAAAGGCATCAGTGGCCAAAGCACGGTCGAGGGCACGGCCGTGCTTTGCCTCAGCCCGCCCGTGCTTTGGCTAGGGTTAATTACACGGCCATCTTGTTGGTGAAAACACGGCCGTGTTTTGAAGAGAACACGGCCGTGCTTTGGGAAAACAAGCCCGTGCTTTGTCTCGGCCCTGCCCGTGTAATCAGCTCATGTCTGCCAAACTCGGATTTGCTCTCGGCAGTAAAAGCACGGTCACAGAACACGGCCGTGTTTTGAAGGCCTCCTGCCCGTGTTTTTACTGCCGAACCTGTTCCCCTATATTCAATGCTTCGTTTCTCCCTCGTCCGGACTCCGAATCAGTCGCCGTTTGATCCCAGACGCTCGTAGTCTCGTCCTCTTTCTTTTCATGTCAAACTTGCACGATTCTTTGTCCATTAAGTGAGGTAGAAATCCATTCTTCTTCAGGTCATGCCAGAGTTTCTTCTCCCGAATCGCCAATTGATCTCTGATTGACTTGAAACTTGCGCCAATGCTTCACTTTATGTGCTAGGACCTGAAATATGACAAAGGAACACAACCTAGCGTAAAATAGGCCAAAGAAGCAATAATGCAAGCTTAAACGATCAAGGAACAAAGGGGAAAACCTGTGCAAATATCGAGTCATCAGACGCCCAAAGCGTCAAATCCCCGGTCTGCTCCTAATAATATCCGGTCGAGTATTTCTGCTCATGGCCGGGTATTTTGCTCCTACAACACACTTCACCCCAAACATGCTCCTTTCGACCCGAAACTCGTTTCTTCGCATCGATGCCAACGCTAAGCCCTGAAATATGACATAAACGCACAACCTAGCGTGATATCGACTTAAAACACGAGAATCAACATCTCAAACGATCATTGATTCTATCACTCCCCTATTCTAGTTTGTGTTTTCTTCTTCTTCTCTCTAATGACTTGAATCTCTAATGTTTGTGTAGGGAAGTTGAACCCTAGTTTATAGGTTGTGTATGAATGGGTTAAGAATGAATGTGTTTATCTAGTTGATTCTATTGCTATTCTATCCTTGATTGTGTTTGGGTAAGTCGCCCTAATCTTCTCTATTAGGCTACTTTACGCTTCTACGCTTGGTATGGAGTTCTAGGGTTAGAAAGGTATGTGCCATCAAGCAAATTGAGGTAGATGTATGAATAGGGACCTATGGTGGTCGAGGAGACCGAACCCTTGCTATAGGTTGCCTTCCTAGATAGAACTTGGGATAAAACCTCGGTGTGGACAGTGGATAGTATCCATTGAAAGGAGCTGCGAGCTTAGTTCCCCAGATACGATAGCCTAGATCGAGGTGACTTTATATGGGTCTAGGGGAGGCGTAGTCGAAAGTGTATGGCTAACCATGAAAGCCCACGGAAACAAGCTCACTCACCACATTATCTTAACCCTACTTGACAACCATAGATAGGAGGATTCGACCCTAGGCAACCATCTCATTTCTAGAGGTCTCCCAACCACTTGGTTGGTTGTTTATTTTGTATTTAGGAGTAGATTAGATTAGAATTTTCACCCAACATCCGATTCGATTAGATAGCAGTTCGGAGCGAGCCACTCAACTACAATCCTAGCTAGGTTATACTTGGCTTAGTTAGGATTGAATAGAGAGTGTGCATCGATCGAGCCACTTTGCGATAATGCCATCTTAGGTTAAACTTGGCTTACAATTGGGTAGTTGTTGACACGTGCTAACCATTGACAATAATCTGCACAGACTCAAGTGATCAATTCTATTTTTATTTAGTGTTTGACTTTTTTATATTACACAACAAAAAACGGCCAGAGATAAAATTTTGTATTCTACATTTTAGCAATGATACAAAATCTTTAATAACTACAAATAAAATATTTTAGATTTTTAGTTTATAATATGTTTGATAATTGTTTATAATTTTTACAAATTATTAAAAAAGTCCGAAAAGCATGAATTTAGTTGGTTTATTACACAATTCTAAACTGTTACATAATTAGGCATATGATTTTCTTTCAAAATTGAAAATAAAAAAGCAAAGAATAACCTTCTTTTGTATTCTAGAACACGAAGAATTCAATATTTTGTCTGTAAGAACTACTATAATATGTGAAACAATACAATGATTAATGTGACTTGAATTGGACTATCAGCCGCTACGACTGGAAGTCACAGGGGTCTTGCTATTAGGGTTCTAGGAATGGTTGTAACCGCTTTTCCTTTACCAGATTGAATTAGAGTTACACCTAGGAGAAGTACTATAAATACTTCTCGTACTCCTCTGTAATTTGTATCTCTGCTAAGTATAGTGAAACTGGGTCTCCTGCTCGTGGACTAGCTAATACACATTGTGTTAGTGAACCACGTAAATCGTGTGTCGAGTGTGTGTAGCTTTCGTTTCTTGCATTGTCGAATCCTCCTATTTCTCAATGCGCAGAAAACAGTCATGACAAGTGGTATCAGAGCGTTGGTTGGAAATCAGGCTAGGGTTTCAATTCTGAAGAATGACATCGGTAAACATGAAGATCGATAAGTTCACGAGGAAGAACAAATTTGCTATATGGTAGATCAAGGTGCATACTTTATTGAAACAACAAGGGTTACTGGGTCCGATGTCTGCAAAATAAAAGAAGGCAGCGGTCGATGATGATGAGTGGAATACCCTCGAGGAGTAGGTCCACTCGACCATCATGCTATCGCTATCTGATGACGTCATCATTCAAGTCGCCGTTGAAAGACTGCCGCAGCCTTGTGGTTAAAGCTGGAGAGTGGGTACACGACTAAGTCTCTAACCAACAAGCTGCATCTCAAGCAACAGTTGTTCAACTTGAGGATGCAAGAAGGTACGCCTATGAGGGAACATCTGGAACAACTTAATTATATTTTGTTGGATTTGCACAATATAGATGTTAAAGTTGATGGCGAAGATACTGCCCTAGTCCTGCTTGTGTCTTTGCCGAGTTCATATGAGAATTTGGGGATTCTTTTATTTCCGGTAAACATAGCTTGTCGTTGGAGGATGTCAGATCTGCTCTTCACTCGAGAGAGATCAGACAGAAGGCGTTCGGATCTGGTACAATTGGTGAAGCATCGGGGTTGGCTGTTACAAATGGAAAGGAAAGAAGAAATCTGGTAAAGGGATTCGAACAGAAACTCGAATTCCAATTGTGGATCCACACTTGGAGATGCCTGTCACATCTGTAAGGAAGTGGGGCATTGGAAGTTAAATTGCCCCAAAAAGAGAGGGCATCAGAAGAACCAAGGTTCTGTTGCCATAGCAAAGTGGACAACAATTCTGAAGACGATCTCGCCTTGGCTGAAGATGAGAAGGCACATCGTGGCTATGTGTGGTTTCTGGATACTAAAGCTTCATATCATATGTCTCCGAATAAAGACTGCTTCTTAACCTACAAGCAGATAGATGGTGGTAACGTAGTTATGGCAAATGGAGCTTTCTGCAAGGTGGTTGGAATTGGGTCTATCAAGATTCAGACTCATGATGGTTCGTTCTGCACCGTGAACGAAGTCAGGCATGTTTCACCGATGACGAAGAACTTGATCTCCTTGTGGCTTCTCTACATCAATGGTCTCATTTTTAAGGGAAGAGGTGGAGTTGTGTATGTCTGCAAAGGTTCAAGGAAGGTGCTGAAAGGCGTGAAGCGTGGGGCCTTGTATGCATTACAAGGGTCTGTGTTGTCAGGTTCCGCTGTAGTTGTGTCATCTCAGGTTCCACAAGAAGATATGTCCACTCTCTGGCACATGAGATTGGATCCTATGAGTGAACGAGGGATGCAAGTTTTTTCGAAGAGGGATCTTCTTTGCAGGCACAAGGTGCAAAATTTGGAATTCTGTGACATTGTGTGATTGAGAAGCTACATCGCAACAAGTTTCCTAAGAAGGGTATCCACCGTACAAAGGGGATACTGGATTACCTCCACTCCGACTGTTAGGGTCCTTCACGAGTTGAATCCATTGGAGGCAGCTTGTATTTTATATCTATTATTGATGATTACTCAAGATTTACTTGGATTTTCATGGTGAAGCAGAAAAGTGAAGCCTTCACAAAGTTCAAGAAGTGGAAGACTTTGGTGGAGAATAAGACCGGGAAGAATATCAAGAGACTTCAAACGGACAATGGCATGGAGTTCTGCAGTTCTGAGTTCAACGAATTCTGTGAAGGGATTGCTCGTCATCATACCGTTAGAGATATACCACAGCAGAATGGCATTGCAGAAAGGATGGACCAGACATTGTTAGAGAGAGCAAGGTGCATACTCACTAATGTTGGATTGGAGAGAAGATTTTGGGCATAAGGAGTAAACATGGCGTGCTAACTCATCAACCGTGGACCTCACGCAACTATCGAGTGTAAAACTCTTTATGAGGTGTGGTATGGTAAGTCTGTCGTCCACTCTTCATTGACAGTTTTTGGTTGTCTTGTTTATTATCATGTGGATGAGGGTAAGCTGAATCCAAGAGCAAAGAAGGGTGTTTTGTGGGTTTTGGAGAAGTTATCACTACTGGTATATGTTTTGACATTTCTACCATCACCATTATAAAAAATTACTGACATTCGTGGTAGTGTGTGTCTTTTGAGAGAGCTAGCCAGCTGATTCGGGGCTAATTACACATATTCTACCCCTCATTTCTTGATATTTTGACTTTGCAAATCATCGTCCCTTGACCTTTACACTAGCTTGTGCTATTTTTGTTAAATTTTAGGTCCTAGCACGTGTGGAAGGGTCGAGGAAGAGTTTCGAGATGATTGGAGTCGAAAAGCGACAAAAAGTGAGGAACAGTCACATATCACGGTTGGGATGTGATTGTCATAGTCACCAGATTGTGACGATTGACCAAAGGGCGTGAAGATTGTTGGAAACAGAAGAATTTCACGTCTTGTGGGCGTAAAGGTTGTCACAGTAACCAGACTATGACAATTTCTAGAGATAGTGATGTCAGACCGAAACGGCAGCAATCTCTTGCATTTTAGTCCAATGTCACGATTGAAGCTCCATTGTCACGGTCATGACATTCTGCCTGTGAAAGTGACTGTTGGGTTGTATAAATAGAAGGCAGGTTGGAGAGAGAAGGAGATTTGGAACATGGTTGGGTTTTAGATTTTCTGGGTTCTAGCTGAAAAAACCCCTAAGAGGAGGAAGAATTCTAGAGAGAGTGATATTCTTCGAGTTAAGAGAGAGAAAGTGAAGAAGAAAAGGAAGAAAGAAGCAGATTTGGGCTTGCTCTAAGCTAGAGGTTTGAAGGCTTTCTTCTCCCACGGGTGAATCAAGCATCAATGAAGGAGGATAGTCACCACACCATGGTTCTTTCTTTCATCTTTGTTGTATTCCCTTGCCTAGCTATGGAGTAGTGCTCCCTCTTACTTGGGTATTGTGAACCCTATTCTAGATGTGTGTTAGGAGGTAATAACATGATTCTATGTGTACTGATTGAATGTTTTATATAATATTTGAGGTATTATTCATGAATGATTAAGTGTTGCTAGCTTTAACTCATTATTGGGTCATTTTGACCTAGGTGGAGAGAATCTCCTTATTGTTAGAAGCTTTGAGAAGCTGGATTTCTTGGCCAATTTGTGTCACCCACCTAGACAAATGAGGGCAAACCTCAAATATCAGATTAGCGCCTTGATTCCCTTGTGATTGGTCGCCTTCCGGCATTCGGATTAACTTCTGAGGGATTTGTTCTTGCAATCCTTGGTTGATCGGTTAACAGAGCTATATTTCTTATCTTTAGTTGCAATCCTTAGCCGAATGGCTAAGAGAGATAAGCTACCTAGCTTATAGTTGCAACCCTTAATTGTTCGGCTACGATAGTTAGGGTTTCCGAACTAGTTGCACCCGCCTCACAGTATATAAACACATCCTTCAAACTAGAGTTTCATTCACTGTTTCTTGACATGAGACTAGGAGGAGCAATACCCAAGTGAAGTCCTCTCGTATAGAATTTTTCGTAATTTACTTTTTGTGCTTGTTTTTATTTGTAGTTTCTTTAGCTTTAACCAGAAACCGTTTGATAGATAATTCTAAAACTCATCCTCGACCTACCCACACGTGCTAGGATTTGAAATGTAACAAAAATAGCACACCCTAGCATAAAATAGGTTGTAGTAGGATGATGATTTACTAAGCCAAACAGACAATAAATGATGGTTTAAATATGAGTAATTGAGCTCGAATCACACCCCCACACTTGAATGTTTACTTGTCCACAAGCAAACCAAGTACAAAACAAGGTAAGCTTACAACTTCTTTTACAACAAATTTTTTGGAGCATGCCATAGGGCATAAAAACGAATGAATCACAATGGTTATTTGACACCAACCTATGGACAAAAACAAAGTAATCTTGGAAACCACCACAAATGACATTCAAGTGTATTAAGATTGTGCAAATGAATCTCACATTATTCATCAACCGACACATGACATGTTTCAATAAGTCACCAATCACAGTTACTCATGCATGGAGATCACATCATAGGAACAAACGATCTAGCAACCTAGGTCCTCACTGAGGTACAAGATATGAATAAAATCATGAAGAACGAATCACTCAGACTTGACCAATGGGGTCAGGACCATTTGATGCAAAAGATGTGCATATTCACGCTCAATCCTAACGTCCCTTTACCATGGCGGTAGCCTCTAAATGCTAGAGCTCACAAAATGGGTGTCGTTGCTAGCTTGTCCGGAGGTCTAAGACATGAGTTCAAATGACTGGCTAGGCACTAGGACATGGGGGAAAGGCCTTTTAGGTGGTGGCACATGCAAAGAGGTTCCACAATTTCATCAATCCAGAACCACCTACATAAAAAAAAAACCACTCACACAACCAATGGCCAAACAATCCGTCATTCCAAACCACAACCTATCACCAAAACATGTCACACATACTTTCTTTCTATGTTTGTTATGGAATTTGAAGGATAAGAGTGTAGAGGTAAACAACATGTAAGTGTTTCTATAACTCAAAATTTATTAAATGTTGGATATATGATCTTAGAAGTGTTTCTATAGCTCAAGAAACACTTCTAAGATCATATATCCAACATTTAATAATTTTTGGTGGTCACTCTCTTTTCTTATTTGCCCCTTCTTTATTGCTTCCTTTCTTTCTTCATTTTATTTTATTTTTTTCTTCTCTTTTCTTTGAAGGCTTTAGAGAGCTATATACACATGCCGCATTTTTTTTAACTTAAGGAACAATGCTCACTTTTACGAACTACCTTCACACTGACTTCACATTCTTAGAAAACCATACACAAATCACTCATGTGGAACCTCATGAAAGCTCAAATAGGATGAATGGAGCTTCCAAACACAAGGGTGACTCGATAACGGTGTAGACACGAAGAAAGTAGGGTCGCTCTATCTAAATCAATCAAGCTCAAGTATCAGGAGCTTCCTAAAACGAGAGCGATCCTTAGACACAGTGCTCAAACAAGTCAAATTTTGGGTCATGGACTAAACTGATGCCTTCATCTTCCTCGCTATCAACAACGTTGATTTGGAGCTATTTGTAAACTTTTTATCCCCATTTCACTTTGACGTTTGTTGCAATTGAACTCCAAAAAGGGTGGTTTTGCACGAGGTTTCTTGTGGTTCAGTGTGTTTCATATCCTAGCAAGCGAAACCAAACCCGGAGTCAAAAGTTGGAAAAAGGAGCAAAGACTGGGCAAAGAGGAGGACACAACCACAATTCACGATTTGCCATTGGAGTTCACGGTCTTACAGGACCATGCACTGGAGACACAATCCGTGAACCAAGGAGCATCCAGAAAGGGTTTTGAGGTTACTGACACCAAGGCTGTTCAGGGTCGCTAAGACCGTGAACAGAAGCCACAAACTGTGAACCCCAGTATGTGAAGCGGTGCGTTTTGGTTCAGACACTGTGTTCATGTACGCATTTCGATGTTCACGGCCGTGAACTAGGCTCGATCTCAGTTTAAAGAGCCAGCTGAAAGGAAGAAGAAAGTGAGGGACCTAGTGTGAGAAACTTCTTCTTCTTCTGATTTTAAAGTGAGAAAGTGACGAAACAAAGAAGAGGAGAAGCTAGGGTTTCATCTCCATGCAAGGATTTGGGAATTTCTCCCCCAAAGGATGATCTCTTCAACACAAGGAGCAATGCTTTCATCTTCTTGATGGTTTTCCTTTCCCTCTATTGTATTTTCCCTACTCCTAGCATGGAGTAGTCCCTTCTTTCACTTGGGTGTTTGTAAACCCTAGCTACAATTATGTGAATGCTTGTATGAAATGAATCATTTGTGTGTGGTTGTGTTTAATGTGAATGTGGAGGTATTTTTCATGATGATTGTGTGTGCTATGTTGACCTAGCTTAGATAGGAGACCTCCTTAGATTAAGAGGCTCGATTAGAGATGGGTGTTCTTGGGCATTGCATGCCTCCTAGGCTAGTTTAGAGAGGAAACCTCCTTTATCAAAAGAGTCTCAATTTGAGCTTGGTTTCCTTGGGCATTCAAAGCCTCCTATACTAGTTTAGAGAGAACCCTCCTAAAACCTAAGATGCTCTATTAGAGATGGGTTTCCTTGAGCATTTCATGCCTCGTATTCAAGGTTAATTAAGGGCAAACCTCCCATTTCTTATGAGCACTTAGGGTTTGGTTGTGATTGTGGGTGAAGTCTAACCATTCCTTAGTCAATAGGTTGAGAGGGTCGCATTAGCGGCTTGGATCATATCCCATTTCCTCAACCTAGAGACTAAGAGGGTAGCCTTGGTTACTTGTTAGACTTTCCTGGGGTTCATAACCCCCGAACAACACACGGTCGTTCAATTCCTCAAATCCTAATTGTTAGCTAGGGGGAGCAACACCCGGGTGAAGCCTTCTCAATTAGTGTCAAATCCATTTTACCTTCGCAAAATATTTTAGCTTTAGACCTTTGTTTTCACCAAAACTAATTTGCTAGATAATGTTTCAAATAGTCGAAGTAGCGGTACATGGGCCGGCCTGGGTCGATATTTAAACATACCTTCCCTATATTGCACCCATCTAAGGTTTATACTTGTGCCTTAGGTGGGATTTTATTGTGATAGTCAGAGCGAGTCAAGATCTAAGGTTTATACTTGTGCCTTAGGTGGGATTTTATTGTGATAGTCAGAGCGAGTCAAGTTTTTGGCACCGTTGTAGGGGAACTTCGGTCCGTTATCGTGAAAAGTTTGTTTGGTCTTAATCTAGCTTTTAATTTTTGTTTTGTTAAGTTGCGAAGTGTTTGCTTGTGCTAGACGTGTTGTGTTCTTTAAGTGTGTGTAGGGAGGTGCATGACCCGGACCAATCCGGCGGCGCCCTTAACACCACTGGACGAGGACTTCAACCAGACTCTCCGACTTCTAGCTCGAGAGAGGGAGCAAGCGGAGGCAACAAGGAGAAGTGAAGAAAGGGGACAACAAGTTGGTCTCGGATTTTTAGGAATTAAAGGAGAAGTTGAAGTTGAGATGTGGGGAAATCAACATCGAGGGGCTAATCCGCTTCCAAACCCAAATGTGGCAGCGGGAGCCTAGGAAGAGACAAGGACTATGGGCTATTACATGGCTTCACGGGCGGCGGATATTCAATCTCCCATCTTACATCCACATGTGGCTGCCAACAACTTTGAAATCCAGCCCTCTCTCGTGACGATGATTCAACAAAATGCCTACTTCCACGGGCTGGCCCATGAATCACCACGAGAGAATGTCCAAAGGTTTCTTGAGCTAGCGGAAATCTTGAAGATAAATGGCATCCCCGAGGAGGCATTGCGATTGAAGCTCTTCCCCTATTATGTGGCAGGGAAGGCACTCCTATGGCTCAACAACCGTCTATATCTGTCCATCACCTCTTGGGACGACCTACTCAACAAGTTCATGACCCGATATTGTCCTCCTTCCAAGACGACCGGGTGGAGGAAGAAGATCACTCACTTTGATCAAGAGGAGGATGAGAAATTGAGGGATGCATGGGAAAGATTCTCCGGCTACTTCCTCCAATGCCCTCACCATCGATTTGAGGAGCAATTTCGGATAGAAACTTTCTATGGAGGACTCATTTAAGATTACAAGATCCTCATCAACTCTCTTTTCCAAGGGAAGTTGATGAACATGACCCCTCCTCAAGTGAGCAAGTTGCTCGGAGATATGGCCCTCAAGGGATATGATTGAGGCTTGACAAGAAGTGGGAAGAGAAGCACCGAAAGAGGAGTGCGACGTGTGGGAGCAAGTACTCCACTTGATGCGAAGCATGACAAGTTGATCGATGTGATCCTTGAGAGCAAGAAGCAAGGGAAAGAGCTATTAGTCTGTAGGAAACCTATTTTTAGGGTTCCAACGATTGTGTTGGGAAATTGGGAGTTGGTAGAGATTTAGGGATTTAGAAGAGAATTAGGGATTAGGAACAGAATTGGGGAAGAACGAGAAAGAATGGCCGGCGGCCAGATTAGGGAAAGAACAGAAATTGAGAGGATTTTGGGAGAGAATAGGGTTTAGGGATTTTCTTAATACGCTTCTTATTGATTACTAATGAATCACAAAGTACATATTTATATAGGAAATACCGGAAAACCCTAATAATAAACCTAATTCTATTAAATGACTACTAACCAAGTAACCATAATAAGAATTATCCTAATAATGATTACAATAATAATATAGAAAAATCGTGTTTCCCACATCTCCTCCCCCTTCAATCCAACCTTGTTCTCAAGGTTGACCGACTTGACCCACTCTGCCACGTCCTCTGTGTAATCCTCATCCTTCTTGCGCTTTCTTTTCTTCCAATTGTGCTCCACTAGTCCAATGAAGCCCACTCCTGTGACCCCGACTCTCCTCAACTTTTCTCGAACCACGTGACACAGGTCACGGTCTCCATAGCCGAACAATTCTTCCTTTTCTTTTTCGAATTTTACGAAATAAGAATTGGAGAACTGTTCTTCCTTGTACTCTATAAATTCCTCCATGTTCTTGGTGGTGAAAACAAGCTCCCAAACTTCTATTCCTTGACTCTTGGGTTGGTTTACAATAGCTTGAAAGAGAGAGTTGGGGCCCATCCACCCGTCTCGCCTTTTTCCACTTCTCATACTGCTAACTTCGTTTGGACTCTTCTTTTCTAAAAACCCACTTGTTAAGCCCACCAAATCTTCTTCTTCCTTTAAATTGCGTCCCTGCAAAACAAATATGATAAGATGGCCCATGTTGGGCTTAGTTTCATCTAAACTTGGCCCAGTGCTTGTCATCCTAGCAAAAACAAGTCTGATCTCTAGCTCTGGCCCGTCAAAACTTGCGGCCCAATTAGCAAGGCCCAAGGATGGCTGCTGGTTTGGCCAGCCCACGAAATGTGAGGGTTTCCAATGACGAGAAGCAGCGCCACCCTCATCCTCTTCGGCCGCCGTCAACTCCCTTTTCGTCTTCCACGCCGGCAGAGCCATCTTCCCCGTCGGCATCTCCCTTTCCACCACTCCCTTCCTTGGCGCGAGCAGCTTCTCCGACGGCTTGTCTTCCCTTGGCGATACTCGACGACCATGAGGCCAGTCCGCCGCCGCCGCTGCCGCCTTCAGCTCCGTCGTCGCCTCGTCATCAAATCGCGGCGTCTGCACGATTCGGGCTGCTGCCGACGCCGTCTTCGACGACGGACCGAGGATGCCGCCTCCGCGCTTCTTCTTCTTCCTCTGGGGCACCGGAGTTTCTTTCTCCGTCGTGGCCTGCTTCTCTTCCTCTTCTCCGGCATTGCGCCGCCCTCGGAATGGCGCCGCAGGCGAAGAACCCTGGCGGCTCTGCTCCTCCTTCTTCTCTGGCGTCTCTCCCTTCATCGCCATGGGTGGGCTGGTCGGCGTCACCCGCGCGACTCGCGCCGACGGCGAAGACTCGCGGTGGTCCTGCTCCGCTTCTCTCCTCGCAGTCGTCGTCCGGCTTGGAACCGACGTCAATCGCGCAAGGGAAGCAGCCGTGCCGATCCCGTGCTTCATCGTCTCTTCGGTTATCGTCCACGCATCGAGAGCCGCCGCTGATTGATGCACAGCTCGCGGGATTCGCGGATCCGGCAAGCCTGTCGTGAGGCTCGTCATCGATTCGTCTCCGGGTCGTCGTTCATTGCTTCCGTGGAGCTTTGCCCATGTCCCGGAGTTCCTATCCATCCATTCTGCGTCGTCGTCGTTCCGCGGCCGAGGAACAAGGGCTGCTCCTGTATGCTTTTTCTTTCGAAACTTCCAACTATTGATTGGGGACATCAGTGGAACTGATTTCGGGTTGAGGGCAGTCGATGTCGTAGACCTGATCTGACCCCTGTGCTCCTGGTTACTTCCGGGACCATGGGTGGAGATTTCGAGCGGGAGGCGTGACTTCCCGGCGGTTGGAGCTCTTGTCGGAGAAGGTGGAATCATCACCGCAGTCGTATTTCTGGCGAGCTTCTTAGTTGAGCTGGAAGGAATATTTGCGATGATGGTCATAGGAATGCCCTCGGCGGTGCTTGATCGGGACAAAGGTGATGGCGCTTCTTTCGTTGTTGGAGGCTCTTGCTCGTCGTCCGCCGTCACAGGTCGGACCGGTAGCTGCTGCTCCTCTGTCATGTCTCCGTCCATAGCCTCCTCCTCCATCACCGGTTCCGTGTCGCTCCCTTCAACGGTGACTTCCACCGCTTCATCGGTCTCGGCGGACATTGGTGGTCGCTCGCCGTCGGCGATTCGGGTCACCGTCTCTGCTTGCACGGTCGGCGACTCTTCGGAGCTCCAACGGCGTCCGATGCGTCGAGCCCGGTCACGCAGCTCTGTCCACGATAGGTTCGAGAGCTTTGAAGAGCTCATCGTCGAACCAGTTGTTGAACTCGTCCCCGGTTGAAAGTTGTGTCAAACTCAATTCTCGAATCGGGCTCTGATACCAGATGTAGGAAACCTATTTTTAGGGTTCCAACGATTGTGTTGGGAAATTGGGAGTTGGTAGAGATTTAGGGATTTAGAAGAGAATTAGGGATTAGGAACAGAATTGGGGAAGAACGAGAAAGAATGGCCGGCGGCCAGATTAGGGAAAGAACAGAAATTGAGAGGATTTTGGGAGAGAATAGGGTTTAGGGATTTTCTTAATACGCTTCTTATTGATTACTAATGAATCACAAAGTACATATTTATATAGGAAATACCGGAAAACCCTAATAATAAACCTAATTCTATTAAATGACTACTAACCAAGTAACCATAATAAGAATTATCCTAATAATGATTACAATAATAATATAGAAAAATCGTGTTTCCCACATAGTCTCATATGATTAGGGTGCAAGCTCAGGCTATGAGGAAGCCGAGTGCCAAGTGATGAACGAGGAAAAGCCCATTATGAGTAGTTGAACTCTATCTCCCATGTGCACACCGACCGGATGTCTTATTTGGAAGAGTTAGTGACCACTTTTGTCGACTCTAGATCTAAGAAGTTTAAAAAAAAATTAAGAGTTTCATATGGCAGGTGATCGAGAAATTCTCAACCATTGAGGCGGGGTGGCAAAGCTATCAATCACTCTTGACAACCTTGACCACAACTGTGGGGATTATCTCGCAGGCAGCTCGGTCTCAGAAGCAATTCGAAGAAGCATGAGTAAGGGAAATCACTATTCGAAGTGGGAGAGAAGAGAAGGAGCTACCTCCGAGGAAGAAGCCACCCTTGGCAGAAAAGCAAGATGGAGCCGGTAGTTTCCTCGAGTCGAACAACAAGGGGGCACGAATTCAAATGGAGGGGAGAAGGGCGATTCGATTCCTCCACGTAGCAGAGGAGGGAAAAGGAAACTCCAATCATTCCCTACCCTTCTCGACTCCACAATGACCGCATGGCGACAGATTTTGCCCACTTCATGGAGTTGATGAACCAGTTGCACCTGAATATCCCCTTCGTGGAGGCGCTCACCCATATGCCCAAGTAGGCAAAGTACTTGAAGGATCTCCTCACCAACAAGAGGAAGCTGGAAGGGATAGCTAAAGTAACATTGAATGAAGAGTGCTCGGCTATCCTGCAGAACCATCTTCCCACAAAGCGCAAAGATCAAAGGAGTTTCACTATCCCTTGTTTTATTGGCAACATGTGCATAGGAAAATCCTTGATGGATCTATGTGCAAGTATAAATGTGATGCCTTATAAGTTGTTTCAAAAGCTAGACCTAGATGAACCTAGAACTACCAGGATGAATATTAAGTTGGCGGATAGGTCTATTGTGCGACCTAATGGTATTGTTGAGGACTTACATATCAAGGTAGGGCCTCTCATTTACCCGGTCGATTTCGTCATTCTAGACATTGATGACGGCTGAATTACACGTTCGGTCACTCAAATTACGTAAAATTTTCACGTTTGCCACTCGAATTACTTTTCTTTCTTGTTAGCCACTAACTTTATGATTTGTTTCACTGTTAGTCACCAGCCGTCAGTCTCCGTTAGATTCCGTTAGCGCCGTCAGATTTTTTATGACGTGGCAAACAGAAATGCTGAACGGATCATTAACTTAATTATATGTCAATTAATAAAAAAAATAAATAAACAAAATAGGCGGAGGTAGAGGAGTGGCCCCTTCCTCTCCCTCGTCTTCTTCCCCTTCCCCATCTCACATAGGAATTGCTCTGCTGCTGGATTCGGAGATCTCCTCCATCCTACTCCAGCTCTACCACCTCTAGGAGAAAATAATTTATCCATTGCCATCTCTGCCATGCTACTCACCATAACCAACTTCCCCTCCAACATCCTCTTTAATTCTCTCCATCTTCTTATCTCTGTGTCCATGTGCTACCGGCCAAATTCAATTCTTTCTTTTCATTTCCCTTTACATATCATGTATAAATGTAACATCATTCTCCTGTAATCAGAGAAACAATCCATTCAATAGAAATAAATCTATATAGATTTCTACACTCCTCCTGGGAGAAATGGGGCCGACAACTCCCTTGCCTGGTGGCGGCACTCCGCTGCATGCACGATTTCTAAATGGAGATCTCGTTCGACTTTGAGAGCTTCGTCATCCCCTTCGCCGGCCGCACGCACCTTCCGAAAATTTCAAGATCTAGAAGCGCGACGACAACCTCCGAACGACTCGTCGTAACCGGATTTGACGGGTTGAAGATACAACTCATCGATCAGGGCTTCCTCTTCCTGCTGCCTTCGTCGCCCACGACTCCCTCCTCGCCCTCAACCCAGACCAGCGTGTACTGGCCTGGATGGGCGTAACCAAGGCCGAATTGGTTGGGCGGATGAACCTGTAGAGGCAGGAGAAGAGCAAATTGATCGACGAGGAATCGAATTGCGACTGCAGCGGCGGTGTAGCTATAGAACGAAGAATCTAAGAGGGAGGAAGTAATGATTTCACCCCTACCTTCTTAACACCTGGGATCTTCTTACCTTTGCTTGATATGGAGGAGGAGATGCTGCTATGTGCGTGAAGATGGGAAGGAGTAGAAGACGAGGGAGGGGAAGGGGCCACTCCTCTGTCTCTTTTTGTCTATTGTTTCTAATTGACATGTCATTAAGTTGACTGTCCAGTCAACACTTTCGTTTGCCACATCATCAAAAAACTAACGGATTTAATGGAGTCTAACGGAAACTGATGGTCGGTGACTAACGGTGAAACAAATCATAAAGATAGTAGCTAATAAGAAAGAAAAGTAATTCGGGTGGCAAACATGAAAGATTCATTTAATTTGTGTGACCAAACGTGTAATTTAGCCCATTAATGACAAAGTTGATGTCCCCTTAATCTTGGGTAGACCTTTCTTGGCTACCGCCAAGGCCTTAATTGATGTGCATGAGGGAAAGTTAGTGCTTCGGGCAGGGGAGGAAGAGGTTACCTTTCCTATTGATGATAGCATGAGGTTGTCTCACCATCATGATGATGTTGATTATTGTGATGAGGTTTTTGATTTCATAGAGGTACTCGCGTCCGCGAGTGCCTACCCTTCTGAAGAATTTTGTTTAGTAGGGAGGAACATGACAGAACCTCCGGAGGAAGAAGACCAACTTCCACAGGAACAGGAATTGGAAGCTCTGCCCGCAATGCCTAAAATCCCTACCTCCATGGAGGAACCACCCGAGTTGGAGTTGAAGCCTCTGCCTCCCCATCTTGAGTATGCCTTCCTGAGGGATGATGGCAAACTCCCAGTCATCATCAACTCCAATCTTACACCGGAGCAGAAGATTGAGTTGATTGAGCTATTGCGTCGCCACGAGAGGGCAATCACATAGAAGATCACAAATATCCGAGGGATCGGGCCAACCTTTTGCTCTCACAAGATCCGCTGGGAGAAAGGGGCCAAGCCGGTGCGACAACTGCAAAGGCGTGTGAATCCTTACCTGGAGGAGGTAGTGAAGGCAGAAGTAATCAAGCTCTTGGATGCCGGGATCATCTATCCCATCTCGGATAGTCAGTGGATGAGCCCAAAACAGTTAGTCCCCAAGAAAGGAGGGATCACGGTGGTAGCCAATGAAAAAGGAAGAGCTTATACCAACAAGAACGGTGACCGGGTGGCGGGTGTGCATTGTCTACCAGCGATTGAATGATACCACTAGTAAAGATCATTTCTCTTTACCCTTCATCGATCAGATTCTGGAGAGGATCGTTGGGCATGATTACTACTATTTCCTGGATGGGATGTCGGGGTACTTCCAGATCCTGATCGCCCTAGAAGATCAATCCAAGACAATGTTCACCTACCCTTTTGGGATATTTTCTTATAGGTGCATTCCGTTTGGATTGTGCAATGCCCAAAACGTTGAATGATGCTCAAGAGAATTATACAACTAGCAAAAAAGAGTTGTTGGTAGTAATCTTTGCATTTGACAAGTTCAGATCTTACCTTGTGCTTTCAAAGGTTAATGTGCACACTGACCACTCTGCCATTCACTTCATGATGAACAAGGCTGATGCCAAGCCCTGCCTAATCCGATGGATCCTACTTCTCCAAGAAAAGTCAAGAAGGGAGCGGAAAATATTGCGACAGACAATCTCTCGCGACTCGAAGGATCAGGAGGGAGAACCTATCATAGAGAGATAAATGACACCTCCCTTATGAACTGTTGTTCGCGCTTGCCACTGTTTAGAGTGTCGCACCTTAGTTCGCCGACTTTGCCAATTTCTTGGTTGGAAGGCAACTGCAATACAAATGGGAAAAAGAAGTTCTTCTCCGATCTCAGATACTACTTCTGGGATGACCCCCACCTTTTTTAGATTGGGGCCGATGGGGTCATTCGAAGGTGTGTCCCAGAGAAGGAAATGACGTCTATTCTAAGCTGCTACCACAAGGGACCAGCTGGAGGCCATCATGGTGGCAACCGAACCGCAAGGAAGGTGCTTCAATCGGGTTCAATAGGGATCCCTATTATGGGATGCCTACACATTTGTGAATCATTGCGACAGCTGCCAAAGGACAGGTAATGTGTCTAACCGAAATTAGATGCCCCAAACGATTTCCATTACATGTGAGATTTTTTATGTTTGGGGCATCCACTTTATGGGCCATTTTCCCTCATCTTTTGGAAACAAGTACATTCTATTGGTAATGGACTATGTCTCGAGGTAGGTCGAGGCCCAAGCTCTCCCCACCAATGATGCAAGACAGGTCAGCGGATTTCTTAAAAAACTGTTTTAAAGATTTGGGACCCCGAGGGCTATCATCAGTGATCGTGGAACCCATTTTCAGGGGCAATTTGACAGACTCCTCGATCACTATGGTGTTACCCACTGGGTGTTAATGGCCTATCATCCCCAAACAAGTAGACAAGTAGAGTTGTCAAATAGGGAACTAAAAATAATACTAGAAAAGACCGTGAACCAATCCCGCAAGGATTGGTACGCAAAATCGAGGATGCTCTATGGGCGTACCGCATGACCTATGAAACCTCAATAGGCATCTTGCCTTACCAATTACTGTATGGCAATGCGTGTCATCTGCCTGTAGAGCTAGAGCACAGGGCTTTCTGGGCCACCAAGCTATTGAATATGGACCCTACTTAGTGTGGAAATGAAAGAAAGTTGCAGGTGCTTAAACTCGCGGAGTGGCGTCTCTAGGCCTATGAGAATCCCAAGATTTACAAGGAACATATGAAGCTCTTGCATGATGCTCGAATGAAAGGAGGAAAGGATTTTCAACAGGATAGCAGGTACTCTTGTACAATGCCCGGTTACGATTATTCCGCGGGAAGTTAAGGTCAAAATGGTCGAGCCCGTATGCGGTAATGCAAGTGTTCACATACAGGGTGGTAGAGATCTCCCACCCAAAACAAGGGACTTTTAAAGTGAATGGACACCACCTCAAGTGTTACCTTGGTGTTCCTGCAAGATGCCTAGTCCAAAGTCTCTGTCCAGCTTAAGACGTTAAATTAGCACTTGTTGGGAGGCAACCCAACGGAGGTTAGCAAGTTTCTCTTATTCTTTTATCGTATTATTTTGTGTAATAACCTTGACTCGAGCGAGTATGTGCTGTGTTTGTGTGTGTTTTTGTCTTCTCCATGAAGCTAAACTCTCCTACCCCAGAAAAATTCTAACTTTCACTCACCAAGCCAAGCGGTAACATCATTCTACCCCTATCTTACGACATTGAAGACAATGTCGAACTTAGGTGTGTGTGCGGGGGGGGGGGGGGGGGGGGGGTAGTTTATTCTTATGCTTGTGTGAGTGTGTTTGATGCTTGGAGCCTTGTTGTATGCCCAAATTTGAAAATTTTGAGGGCTTCAAGCAATGTTTGCATGATCAAAGTGGTCGGTTTGTTTGAGAATCTCGTGTTTATTGGCATTGACCTTGAATTGTTGCACATGTGAGGTGCATTAGGATAGTGCAAAAGTTTAGTTCTCATGTGTGCAAAAATGAATGGATGTCTTGAATCGATTACTTGTTGATTACAATTGCCATGCATTGTGTTTTGTGAAATTGGAATGAATTATTGGGTGACTAGGTAGCCATGTGAAAAGTGAAAGGGTTCTCTTGCTCCTCTACTCTTGTGACTTGGTCTTGAAAGTTGTTCTCGAGAAGTGGAAAGTGATGAAAATCCTAATGCAACCTTCTTGGTCATCCTCACCACGGGAGCTCTTCAGGGGGAGTTCCTCCTGCTCTAAACGGTTTTCATTGATTGACCTTTCCACCTCCTCTTGATATTTCAATGGTAAGAGGCAATGGTGTGCACAAGCTCGCGGAACCTTCTTTTCTTATGTTAAACTGGGAGGAAGGAGGGGTTGGAAATCCGTGTTGGAGCATGCCGTTTCAAATTTCTCCATGGCAAGCTCCAATTTGGACTTTACTTCGGGTTATGGGAGATTCAAGTTCGAGCACCCTTCATCGGTGCCTCGAGCTAACCGTCCACCATGAACTCCAATTTGCTCTTTGACTCCGGTTGCGTAGTGGCAAATGCTCTTGAGGAATGGTTATAATTTCTCCTCGGCTTGTGGAGGGAAATCTTCTAGATATAGGAAAGCCTCTTCATATCCCCATTGGTATGGTTCTAATTCTTGGAAAGGAGGGTTATCATTGAACCCGGTTCCTTGGCCTCCACTTTCTTGATCGCTCCACGAAGCTCCAAGATACCCCCATTCTGGTGATTGTGGATATCCCCACATGTTGTAGAAGCCATTGAGATCCATGATTCAACCTACAATGACAAAAATACAAAAATAAAATCAAACAAACACAAACCACTCTTCAAGACTGTTATGGTACAATCCAAGTACTACATCGGAAATACAAGTGAAGGGATCCTTGCATATTAGTGTATGATGACTTGATATATACACATATTTTTGTCCATCATTCCTATACCATTTGAGTCTCATCTCTCATGTTTTAGGCCGATTTCACGCTAGGTTATTCTTGTTTGTGATATTTTAGGTCCTAGTACGTGAAGGAAGGTTTGGGCAATAGTTTAGGGTCGATTGGACGAAGTTGGGACGTTTGACCAAAAGCTGGAAATTCCACACGGGCAGACCTAAATTCCACACGGCCGTGTGACTTGGCCATGTGGAACCCCTTTGCACGGGCAAGCCACACTGGCCGTGTGGAATTCCCAGGGAGTTCACACGGGCAGATCTAAATTCCACACGGCCGTGTGGTTTTGGCCGTGTAGCGTACCTGGAGTCACTAAATCGAACGCGCCGTTTTGAAGAGCCGCACGGGCATACCTAAATTTCACACGGCCGTGTGGCATGGCCGTGTGATCGGGCAAAACTGGGGTTTTAACCCAATTTCGGGTCTTTTGAAGGGGGATCGATTTTCAGAGCTAGAAACAGAGCCGCACGGGATCGATTCTCACTTGGGTATGAGGAACCTTAGTTCCATGTGTTAGGGATATCGATTGTAATGACTTTTGGTTTGTGATACTGCTTGATTATAATCGATTGAAGTGTTTTGATTGAGTCAATTGAAGCCTGAACAACTTTTCCTGATTTCTGCTGCAACCTAAGATAGATAGAATCTGATTAAGTTGTTAGAGTTTCTTCAATCGGTAGTGGTGAATCGATTATACGAGAGTTAGTCGATTCACTGCTTTGTACTGGAATCTAATTCCAGTAGTGGAGTTCTGTGTTTATTGCCTCAGCAGTCTATCCCGGTGACGGCTAGTCGCCTGCCGGTTAGTCTGTCTGAGAGGGCTTGGCCAGCTTAAGAGATTCCAAGCTACTTTCGGATCTTCCGCAGTTTAATCAATCGGTAAATCAACCAAAGGTAATTACAACTTTGACCTAACTAAGGAGCTTGGGGGACTAATTCCCGAGTGACTCTTCCCTTGCTTAAGAACTTCGAACCATTTCCTGCTTTCTTACTGCTTTTGCTTAAAATCACAATCACTCGACTTAGTTTGCTAGATAATAGATAATCACAGAGTAGGCAGTCGATCTAGACCCCGGGTTGATAAATAGAACTTGTCACTATTCTTCATTTCCGGGCTGCGATTGCACTTGGTCGCAGTTTGTTGTTGTGTTTTAGCGTGTCATTGTCCACCTAGCCCATATAGTACGAGGCCTTTTGGGGAGGATACCCAAAAGTAAAATCGTGCGGGCTTGGACCAAAGCGGACAATATCGTACTAATTGAGCAACCCGATTTCGACAAGTGGTATCAGAATGTCTGGTTCTCTGCGAGGTGGTGGACGTAGTTTGGTGGACCCTCATTCAGTGACCTTGGGATTTGCGTATGGGAAAATCCTTGTACCGAGAAGCCCATCTATACAAGGTGTCTGGCAGATCAAGATAATCGTTGAGGAGAGAACACGATGTTCTTTGTCCTTGTCTTGAGGGGAGGATTGTTATGGTACTGATTCGGGTCCAATTGTACACATTTTAGCCCTCATTTCATGATATTTTGGCTTTGCATTTCATCTGCCCTCGACATATTTCATGCTAGGTTGTGCTTGTTTTGATACATTTCAGGTCCTAGCACGTGTGGAAGGGGCGAGGACGAGTTTCGGGACGATTGGAGGTCAAAAAGCGCAAAAACTGAAGAAAAGCCCAAATAAACTTGACAATTGCCCCGTGACAGTGAAGCGCAGGTGTCCTGGAACCAGCCGCAGTTCACGGTCAGAGCTGCAAGTTCACAGTCTCCAGGATCATGAACTGGAACCAAAAACCGTGAATAGCGAGGCATCCAGGGAGGTTTCAGAGGTTACTGACGACAAGGCAGTTCACAATTGCTAAGACCGTGAACTTTGAGAACAAAACGTGAACCCCGGGAAGTGAAACGGTGCATTTTGGCCACGACACCGAGTTCACGGACGCGTTTAGGTGTTCACGGCCGTGAACTGGAAGTCCGTGAACAGGGCGCGATCTCAGTATAAATGGAGAACTTAAAGGAAGAAGAAGGGAGAGCTTCATTTTTAGGTTAGGTTTTCATTTTTAGAATAAAGAGGATTCTAGTGAGAGATTAGGGTTTCTTCTATAGTGAGAAAGTGCAAATCAAAGGAGGAAGAAGGAGCTTTGGGCTTGTTCCTAGCTAGAGGATTGAATATTTCTTCATCTCAAGGGTGTCTCAAGCAACAAGGAGGAAAGATTGGCATCACTTCATGGTTCTTTCTTCCCCTTTTGTTGTTTTCTCTTGCTTAGTTATGGAATAGCCAACCTACTCACTTGGGTATTGTGAATCCTAGTCTCTTTATGTGTTAGGATGTAAGAACATGAACCTATTGTGTTGATTGAGTGTTTTATATGATATTTGAGGTATTATTGATGAATGATTGAGTGTGCTAGCTTTAACTCAATACCGGGTAAAATTGACCTAGAGGGTGGAATCCCCTTTTGGTCCAATAGGAAGCTAGACTTCTTAGCCACTTGGGTAACCTCCTTTAGTTTGATTTAAGACCAAAATCTCAAGTGTCGGAGTAGAGCCATGATTCCACCGGGATTGGTCTCTTCGACGACCAGATTAAGTTCTGAGGGTTTGGGTTGCAATCCTTAGTTGGCAAGTTGAGAGGGTTAGGTTTCCTAGCCTATCATTGTCACCCTCAGTCGAAAGGTTAAGAGAGTTAGCTTTCTAACTTGTTTCAACGATTCTCAATTAGCTAACTAAGAGAGTTAGGGATCTCCTTGGTTGATCAGTAAGGAGGGCTAGGGTCCCTAGCTATGAATTACAATCCTTCACCTAACGGTTAAGAGAACTAGTTCCCCTAGCTTATAGTTGTTGATTTTCCTTCATTGATCGACTAAGAGAGTTTGTTCCTAGCTAGTTGCGCCCACCTTGCGATGTATGAACACTTCCTTCACACTAGAGCTTTGGTTGTTACTTCTTAGCATGAGACTAGGGGGAGCAATACCCAGGTGAAGTCCCCTCAAGTAGAATTCTCCTTCATTTACTTTCCTTGTTTGTTTACTTTGTAGGTTTCTTAGTTTTAAACCCAAAACCGTTTTGCTAGATAACAACTTAAGCGATTGAAGTAGGGGTACATGGAATGGCCCGGGTTTGACAATTAAATACTTGCCCTATACTGCACCCGACTAAAGTTCAAAAACTCGGGCTCTTGTCGGGATTAATTTGTGGTGTAGTTTTGTGCGAGTCAGGTACAATCTAAGTACCACATCAGAAATACAAGAGAAGGGACCCTTGCATATTAGTGTCCACCTAGCCCATATAGTATGAGGCCTTTTGGGGAGGATACCCAAGAGTAAAATCGTGCGGGCTTGGCCCAAAGCGGACAATATCGTACTATTTGAGAAGCCCAATTTTGACAATGACGAAGAGTGGGTGAACAAAACTAAAAAACAAAATGGCTAAAGTAACGACCTAAGCCTTTTTCCGATAACCTAGAATGTGTTCCCCGACAACACCGCCATGATAACACCTAAAATAGGCATTATTTAGCCCTTATTCTTAAGGCATTTTGCATGTTGAACCTCCGTGTCTAGGCCACATATCAAGTTATTTATGCCTATGTTTGTTCCTATTTGAAAAATATCCATTTTCGCATAAGGTTTCTTGATATGAAGGTTTTCATAGGGGAACCGAACCCAATTTGTCGTATTTTATTCTTTCCCAAGTATTTGTGATGAAATTCCAGGTCTTATATGCATTAAGAACTGATCGAAAATCGATTGGAGTTCATCCGAGCATGATTGGCAAGCATAGGAGTAAGAAGGGGAGAAGAGGCACTAGTCACGACCACACATCACGACCGTGACCATGTTTGGGGGTTGTAGATCGCGGCCGTGAATAGTAGCTGCGAACTTCAGCAGGCGACCATGAAGAAGGCAGAGACTTTCTCCAGTCAAATCACGAACATGGTGCATTTTGACCGTGAAAAAGATCGTGCAAAGGACTCAAAGATCACAGCCGTGATCTTATGAAGGAGGCCGCGATCTTGGATCTTAAAGACGAAGTCAAAACACGTCGTTTCGGGAAATTTGGGGACGTTCCAACTGATCAGGGCTATGTAACGACCAAGTCATGGCTGTGAACATTGCGTCACGCCCTAGAGGCCTTGACCGCCATCAGCTTTCTATAAATACCCCTCGTGCTTCTTTTTTCAAAGGGGAGCCGACCTTGAGTGAGGGAGTTAGTTATTTGGGTTGTTTTTAGAGAGGGAAACATCTTGGGAGAGCTTAATTGAAGACCCAATCCACCCAAGGAGCGAAAAGAAGGTGCAAGAAAGGAGAAGAAGATTGATTCCATCACTCCCTCTCTTATAGTTTGTGTTTTCTTTATCTCTCTATGACTTGAATATCTAATGGTTGTTTAGGGAAGATGAACCTTAGTTTATATGTTGTGAATGAATGGGTTATGTTTGAATTTGTTTATCTAGTTGATTTTATTGCTTCTCTAGCTTTGATTGTGTTTGGGTAAGTCGTCATAATCTTCTCTACTAGCCTACTTGAACTAGGTTAGATGAATGAATAGGATCTTATGGTGGACGAGGTGACCGTACCCCTACCATAGGAACGCCTTCCTAGATAAAACCCGAGATAAAACCTCAGTTTGAATGGTGGGTAGTACCCATTGAAAGGAGCTATGTTCTTAAAGCCCCAGATACGATAGCCTAGATCGGGTGACTGGCATGGGCTTTGGGGAGGTGGATAACCACGAAAGCCCACGGAAAAGAGCTTACTCACCACATTCTCTTAACCCTACATGACAACCATAGTTAGAGGAATTCGACCCTAGGCAACCGTCTCATCTCTAGAGTTCTCCCAACCACTTGGTTGGTTGTTTATTTTGCCTTTAGGAGTAGATTAGATTAGACTTTTCACTAAACCTTCGAACCGATTAGATAGTAGTTTGGAGCAAAGTAATAGTAAGTTTAGGGTTCCCTTGGAATACGACCGAGCCACCTTACTACAACCCTAGCTAGGTTATGTTTGGCTTAGTTAGAATTGAATAGAGAGTGTGCATCAACTTATAAATTTAAAGCTCGATCATGCAAGCGATCAGATTTTTGGCACCGTTGTTGGGGAATCTTAAGTTATTAGGAAAAGCCGAGAACTACTAGTTTAACCATTTGTTGTGTGCCAAGTTTGGCATTGTTTTTTCGTGTTTTGTGTTTTGTGTAACATCAAATCTTTGGTTATTTTCTTGTGTTTTGTGTTTGTGATGTCGTATTTTCTTTCTCGTATTCTTCTTTCTTTTGTTATGTTCCCTTTAGTTATCTTGTGCTAAATGTTTGTTCATTTTTTGTTTTCCCTTCTTTTTACACTTATGCTTCCATAGGTTGCTTTTGTTGTGAATATAGATAGTTTTTAGGTGTAGCTATGGATCCATACGGCTGGCATGAGAAGTGGGGAGATCAACAACCGCCAAATTGGTGTTATCTTGAAGCTTCTAGTAATGGTGCTAGCCAAGGATCTGGGTACTAAGAACAACCACCTCTCCATGCTTATCGACGGTACCCTCCATGATTACCAAGCATCTCCACCATCATACCAAGAACCAACTCCACAACTTATGGTGAAGACCGAATTGGAGATGGCAATTGAGCGACTTTAGGCGAGTACGCTATATCTAGAAGGTCTTGAGACAACTCACTCAACTCAAACCCTGGAACCAAAGAGCCTCTTGGAGCTCGAGTTAGAGAAACTCATGGTCGGGAGTGGGGGTACACTTCAACATTCACCAACACCTACACCAAAGAGTCTTGGAGAGTTAGCATCCGAGTATTACATCATCAAAATGGGTTCCTAGATGCAAACGATCCCAACCTTCCTCCGGGTTGTTGTCAGATCAAAGATGTTAAACGAGAGGAACAATGGCTCCAAGAGGTGGGGACCGTAGGGACATCTTGCATCAAGGTAAGTCCCGGTCCTTCTACTCAAGAGTTCCTCAAAGGACAAGAAGAGATTCTCAAGAGGATAGAGAAGAACAGAAGAGTTATTGAGCAACTTTGCTCGAGACTCAATCAAGAGCGCCTCTTCGACATAAAAAATGAAGCAAAAGAGGAAGGAGTAGAAGGAGCGGAGGTTGAAGACGCAATTGGAGTCCAACCAATGGACAAGGTTGAGGTGGATGAAGCTTCGACATGTCACACGTGCTACTCAAGCTTTCCACCCGACCTTGATACACTTTTAAAAAAGGACCCTTTTGCGAATTCTCTTTGCCAAGATGAGGTCGAGGCATCATTAATCCATCTTGCTGGATCTGGTGATGACCCTTTAAGAACGCTGGATTTGGTTCGAGACAATGAGAAGCAAAGAAGATTTGAAGAGAGGTTTCATTGGAAGTGTCTCAAGCATTATTATCTGCATGAGCCTTCACTGAATCATCGGGAGACCGATCAAGATTGACACTCCACTTGACCTATGAAAACCTCAACTTCAAGGAGGTTCTAAGTTGAACTAAGTACTTTAAGATAACGTCTTGGTGAAACGACCTAAAGACACGCTAGTTGGGAGGCACCCCAACATCGGTTAGCATTTTCTTTACCTTTAAATAAAGTACTTGCATGTTTGAAGTTTTTTTTAGGTTAGTTTGTAGATTAAGTAGTAGTGAATGATAATGCCTTAGTTAAGAATGAGTTATAATGGACTAAGGGTGATGGGAAAATGATGAAATGTTGTTGTGTTGTTGTGTGTTCATGTTTATGATTGAACGTATGTGGGTTGGAGGCCTTGGTGGGCATGAATTGCATGATTATAGATGTTTTGATTGTCTCCCACCAAATGCTCAATGAAATGCCCAAACCACATGATTTGTGATTTTAATGATGTGATGCATTAGAAATGAACTTCAATGCGTATGTTAGACCCCTAGAAGCATGTTTGAGGGGTAGTTTCGAATCTTGATCAATTGGTATAAGGTGTATGGCCCCTTTGACCACGACATTAAAACCCCTAGATTGACATGTTGTCAATTGAATCAATCAATATTGTTAACTACCTAATTCGACTTTTTTTTTTCACTTTGCACCCTTGTTTTACATAGTAACAATCAAGTGTGGGGGTGTGTGAGTTTGGATCCTAGGGATGATGAGAAGTGTTCAACGCAGTCTTTGAGTTTTTATGAAATGTGTTTCGCATTGATGGGTACGAATCACTCTTGTGTGTGTAGTAACCTTTATAAGGGTTAATCCTTTGAAGAGGAGAGAGTTGCAATGCTCCTCCGCTGGAGATGTAACAAACTTCAAACTTCCAATTAATGGAGACACCGAACCATTTGAAACTCCAGAAAACAATTCGAGCCTCAATCTCCACTACACCATGAGCAAGAACACCAACAACAATTAGAAGTGCCACCTCGAGGTCGAGAGACCTAGTCCAAAAGGCGATTTCTCAACTTTGGGAGTAGATTAACCCACCCGACCTACCCTTCGATCCCACAATCACTTCGACAAAGCATTTTGGTAACTTCGTTCCCGTATCCTTTTACCTTTCTTGCATTTAGGACAATGTGTTCCTTAAGTGAAGGGGGGGGGGGGGGGGGGGGTTGTGCATAAATGTTTGTGTGGAATGTTATTATTGATTATACTCTTTTACGCCATAATTGTTTGAAAGCTTGATCGAGAGAGTGTGCTTTTAGAGTGATTGTGGATGGTGATTTAGCATGATCCAACCACTTGAAGCCTTGTATGCATGCCCAAATTTTTTCAAATTTGAGGGCTCCAAGTTCGCCCTTTTTGCATTCTCCCTACTTAATATGCTTTCAATTAATAGATGAATGATGTGTTGTGCTCGCTAGGGAGTAGTTGCATGATCACAGTACCGTTGTATGAGGGATTTTACTCTTTTCTTCCTCTTTGGTGGGTTGATAATGTTTGCTATTTTAGGAAGAACATGTGTGTGGGATTCGATGTCATTTTGAACTCAAAATCTTTCGCATAGAGGCTCTCACGTGAGAGGCAACAGAGCATAGTGGTTGAGATAGACCGTCTCGGAGTGCCCTTTGAGGATATGTTTGAGGTTCAAATAGATTTACCGCGTCCTGACCATCTTTCACTACTTACCATCCCCAAAACATCTTTCCTCCTCACGGAATCATATGCCAAAGTACAAAGTACCTTTTAGAGATTCATGAGACCTCAAACCTCTCGTTTGTATCCAAGATCCGTGGCAACCAAATGTGGAGCGCAGGCCAAGAAGTGGCGCTCGGGCTAAGACAAATTCGCCCATCAATTTCCCCCACATGTGACCTTGATAGGGAAGGCAATGATCCATCCGCTCTTGGTCGTGAGGAAGAGATGCTTACTTGCAAGAAATTTTGCAAAAGATTGGTGCAATGTGTGTCAACGTGAAAAAGGAGACCAGTGAATGACAACTCCTAAATTGAAAGAAAGAATAAAGATCGCCCTCTAGAGTTCCTGTGCTTAATGGTTATTCAGAAGTCCCCTAGTGCACACCTTGAATGTTCGTCCTAAGGTAGTAAGTATGGTCCTGAAGATGGAGTTTGGGCTTGCACAGTGAGATTGACTCGCACGAAACTACACTACACTTAAACCCCAATTAGAGCCCAAGTTTTTAAACTCTAATCGGGTGCAGTATAGGGAAAGTATTTAGATATCGACCCAGGCCATTCCGTCTACCCCTTCTTCGGTTGTTAAAATCATTATCTAGCGATAAAATTTTGGTTTAAAGGTTTGCTAATTGAAATGAAAGAAAGCAAAGGTAATTTGGTTTGAAAACTCTTTTGTTGGAAAGTCACTCGGGTTTCGCTTCCCCTAACTGCTACCATGCTATGTGGATTGGAACGATTGCCTTGGGCACATTAATCGTGAACCGCAGAGGAAAGCGTATGTGGTCGGAGACCACAGTCTCAATTGCTAAATCGAGGTGAGGATGAAAGGTCGTGTCACTCGACCCTCTCGGTTTAGACAGTCGGTAATCGACTTACTCCCTCACTAAACTCTAAGGTCGGACGGTTTAACCACGATTAATCGACTTGTTCAATTCAATATTGAGGGTTGCCCTAACTCAACCTAGTTTAGGTGGCTTAGAAAGCGGAAGGAAAACCAACTCGATTGAGTCTCCCTTGAAAAGGGGGATTTTCCTCTCAAAACTAGGCTAAGGTGGCAAATTAGATTACTAGCACCTAAATGCACAAACTTAGGGTGTGCTAAGCACAATTATGCACAATCCCTAGGATGCTAAGCACAAAATATGTACAACCCCTAAGTTGCTCAGCACAAGCATGCACAATCATGGTGAATAATGCCTCAAACATTAAATTGAACAATACCCAATATCAATCTTCCAAACCACATACAAGAAAACTACATGGTAGAGTTAGGGTTTTACTACACCCAAGTGATAGGAGGACTACTCCATGGTAGAAGTGGGAAGAACAAAAGGGGAAAAGGTGGAAACCATCTTTAGGGGATGCCTCCTCTCTTCTTGACCCTTGAGCTGAGATCTCCTTGGGGAAATCTTCCCAAAATCTGCCTTGGATGCAAACCCTAACCTTCTTCTCCCTTTGGTTCTGTTTCTCTCATGATAAAGCACAAGGGGGGGGGGGGGTTCTTTGTTTGATCAGAATACGCAGCTCGGAGCTCTTCAACGAAAGATAAAACGGATAGGTAGAATTTCACCACAATCAAGGTGTTTACTTGATTGATAAGAAAACTCGTAAACTGATTCTGGAATCCTCACATAGAAGATTGACAAGGGTTCTCGAATTAGCAATGGAATTCCACATACGACTAACTCAAGGGTTTGATTCTTGAGAACACTCAAAGAACACAATTCTCACAAAGGAGCAATTTTCATTCAAGTAAAACTTGGATCATTTACAACGTGAAATTGAAAGCTATTTAAAGACAATAAAAACCTAATAGAACTAGGAAACAATTATGGCAAAAACAAACTCTAAAAAGGACTCAAAAGTCGGCCATAAACTCTCTTTCTTCAAGAACAAGCAAGCTGCCTTTTAGCAGAAGCAAACTGTCCAAAAACAGTTTTTGTACTACCTTCGTGTCA
Organism: Linum tenue; assembly: GCA_946122785.1. Lineage (NCBI taxonomy): Eukaryota > Viridiplantae > Streptophyta > Magnoliopsida > Malpighiales > Linaceae > Linum > Linum tenue. The sequence continues at coordinate 45,706,422 of CAMGYJ010000008.1, read as the reverse complement.
TTCGTTTGATGCCTTCTAGAACTCCAATTCCTTATCCAATTCCTTCACTTTGTTCACCAACATACATAGTTTCAAGTTGCGGAATCATTTTGACTTGAATGCCATTCGTGCTCCTTGAATTGTGCTCCAAAGTAGGCTTCTGATAGCATCGTATTTGCACGTGTTTTCACTCGGGTTTCCTGTCCATTTTGGCTCGAATTGATTGTTCCTTGGCCTATTTTACGCTAGGTTGTGTTGTTTTGTCGTATTCCAGGTCCTAGCAAGTAAAGAGGTGCATAGGCGCAAGTTTCGGGTCATTTCGAGGTCAGATGGTGATTCACAGAAGGAATTACGGGCAGCCCCTGCAAAATTACGACCGTAATTTGTCAGGGTATGCTCGTAAAACAATTGCCGAGCCTTTCCCCAGAATTTCTTCTCGGTGCTAAAATTACGGGCAAGACCCCCAAGAATTACGACCGTAATTCCTAAAATACTGGCGGTAATTTGGAAATTACGGGCGTATCTCCTCCTCCTTCAGCTTAATTGAAACGTGCGTTTTGGGGCGAATTACGGGCAGGACGTTATTACGGCCGTAATTCAGCCCGTAATTCGCCCAGAGTCGGGTTTTTGGAGGCAGATTCGAGCCAAGGAAGAGGGATTCGAGTTTCTGGAGCAAAAACAGAGTTTTAGAGAGAGAAAGAGCGAAGAACAAACCCTAGGAGCTATTTTGGAGTGGATTTCTCACCATTGAAGCCCAGATTGCGTCCTCAGGAGTGAAGATTGACATCCCATAGCAGATTTTCCTCATCTTTATGAGTATGACTACTCTGATTTCTGTTTTCCTTTCTCTCTCTATGGAGTAGAACCCTTCTCTCACTTGGGTATGAAGAACCCTAGTTCCTTGTGTTAGGGATTTGATTGTAATAACTTGGGATGATATTACTGTTTGATTTTAGTCGAATGATGCATGTTTATTGAATTGATTGGAGTCTGATCAGCTTTTCTCAATTTCTGCTGCAACCTGAGATAGATAGAATCTGATTAGGTTGTTAGAGCCTCTTCATTCTATAGTAGGAGATTGGCTATACGAGAGTTAGCCAGTTTACTGCTTTGTACTGGAATTCAATTCCAGTAGTGGAGTTCTGTGTTCTTAGCCTCAGCTTTCTATCCCGGTGAAGACTAGTCGTCTGCCGGATAGTTAGACTGAGAGGGCTTGGTCAGCTTAAGAGATTCCAAGCTACTGTCGGATCTTCCGCAGTCTAATCAACAGTAAATCAACCCAGGGGAATTACAATTGAACCTAACTAAGGGGCTAGGGGGACTCATTCCCGAGTGACTCTTTCCTGACTTTGAAAACCGAATTATTACTTGCTTTCTTACTGCTTTTGCTTTAAACAACAATCACTCGAATTAGTTTGCTAGATAATAAATAATCACGGAGTAAGCAGTAGATCTAGACCCCGGGTTGATAATTGAACTTGCCTGTTACTGCATTCCCGGACTGCGATTACACTTGGTCGCAGTTTGGTGTTGTGTTTTGGCCTGTCAAGTTTTTGGCGGCGTTGCCGGGGACCCCTCTAGGTTATTGGGGAAACGTGAGAATTTGTTACTCTAGCTTTTTCTTTATTGAATTTTTTTCTCTTTCACCTGTGTGCCTTCACGGGTTGCTTCTGCTGATTGTGTGCAGGTAGTGCATGACCGGTAGCCAGTCGGGAGATCTACTACCATTAGACCAGGAGCTTGAACGAACCTGCAGGAACTTCAAGCGGACTTTAAAGGCGCGACTGGCTGCGGAGGAGGCGCTATCACAGTTGCAGATCGAAGAAGAAGAAGAGATGGCTGATCCACAGAACCATGATGTGATCAACCCAGAGGAGCAGACCATGGGATCCTACTGGACCGCTAGAGCTGCGGATATGAGGTCACCCATTCAACACCCTCATGTCCCAACCAACAATTTTGAGGTGAGCACATCAGTAATCACCATGCTGCGCGGTTCAGTGGTGTTCCGTGGTAAGGAGGGAGAGTGCCCCCGATCACATCTCAGGCGATTCCACGAGCTCATCGATGGAATCAAGATCAATGGGGTACCAGCAGATGCCATCCAGCTGAGGTACTTCCCATTCACTCTGGAGGGGCAGGCCAAGGAGTGGCTAGATACTCGACCTCCGGGCTCTATCACCAGGTTCGCCAACCTGGCGGACAAGTTCCTTACCCGCTACCATCCTCCATACAAGACAGCTGACCTGCAGAAGCAAATCACACATTTTGCTCAGGATGAGGATGAGACCATCAGGGATGCTTGGGAGAGATACACCAGTCTCTTTCTCCGGTGTCCCAATCATGGTTTCAATGATGCATTCAAGGTGGGCACCTTCTATCACGCCCTCTTCCCGGAGGACAAGCAGCTGATTGATTCGGTTTGTGGCGGGAACATGCTGACCAAAACCCCGCCACAGCTGAATCAACTCTTTGAGGAGATGGCGGAGAACGGGTACGATTGGGGCACTGCTAGGAGATCGAGACGAGCACCAGGACGGGGTGTGCATGATGTGGGCACCCAGTCATCTGATTTGGTGCAGGTGGTATCGAAGCTGGTTTCAGCTATCGATCGTTCTGGTTTGATTGCAGGTTCAGGACAGCCGCAGGCGATGCACTGCTAGTGGTGTGAGAGCTCTCATCACACCGTAGAGGACTGTCAGGCGATGAGGGAATCGTCTACTCCCCAGGAGCAGGTGGACTTCATCGGGAATGCCAGGCGCTTCGACCCCTACAGCAACACCTATAACGAGGGGTGGCGCCAGCATCCTAACTTTTCTTGGGCTGGGCCAAATCCCAGACCACCAGCTCCCCAGGGACCACCCGGTTTTCAGAGGCCTCCATACCAGCCCAGACAGGGGCAATTTCAGCAGCCGCAGCAGCCACTCTACCAGCCCAGACAGGGGCCAGTTCCACCTCAGTCACAGGTGCGACCATTTCAGCAGACAGGGGCAGCACCAGCAGCCCCAGTACAGAGTGACCAGATGGCAGAATTGAGAGATTTGGTGGGTTCTCTGGCCACCTCCAGCGCAAATAAGTTCAATAACATCGAGCAGTTCATGGAGAAAGCTTCAAGCAAATTCCTGGAGCTTGAAGCTGGTCAGAGAAACACGCAGGCGGTGCTGCGAGATATACAGACCCAGCTTGGGAGTGTTGCCCAGGCTGTTGCTCAGAGGACTCCAGGTACCTTGCCTGGTCAGACCATCCCTCACCCGCAGGATCCGAATGCCAACTGCAATGCCATCACAACCAGGAGTGGCAAGGTGACTGTCGATCCACCTGTTCGGGCAGTAGAAAGAGAAACCCCTGCTTCAGCACTTCCAGCTAATCAGGAAGAAATGGAGAAGGAGGTTGAGGTGCCTGCTCCTAAACCGCAACCAGTGGTGAAGGAGTATGTACCACAACTTCCCTTTCCTACTCGGTTGCACAAGGACCGACTGGAGACTGAGTTTGCCAAATTCATGGCAATGCTGAAGCAGGTGAATATTAGCATGCCCTTCGTGGAGGCATTATCGAAGATGCCCAAGTATGCCAAGTTCATGAAGGATCTCCTCACCAACAAGAGGAAGCTTGGGGAGTTGTCCACGGTGATGCTAAACGAGGAGTGTTCTGCCATCCTGCAGAACAAACTACCAGAGAAGCGAAAAGACCCAGGAAGTTTCACTATCCCTTGCATGATTGGTAGTTTGCATGTAGGGAAGTCCTTGGCGGATTTAGGCGCTAGCATAAATGTCATGCCATATTCACTGTTTAAGAAGCTAGGCCTAGGTGAACCCAGTAATACTAGGATGAGCATCCAGCTTGCTGATAGATCTATTGTGCATCCTAGGGGTATAGCAGAGGACTTGATAGTTGCAGTAGGGCCATTTTCATATCCTGTTGATTTTGTGATTTTGGACATAAATGAGGATGTTGATGTGCCATTGATACTGGGTAGACCTTTTCTCGCCACCGCCAAGGCGCTGATTGATGTTAATGATGGAAAACTGATTTTAAGAGCTGGGGGTGAACAAATCACCTTCTCTGTTTCTGATAATATGAAACACCCCCAGCTCCATGATGATTTAGATTACTGTGATGTTGTTGCTGATTTTGAGACCGCACTCGCCATCACGAGTGCGGGTACTGATGATTTCCTTGAGCGTTGTCTTTTGCTAGGGGAACAGGCATCACAGGATATGCAGCTGGAGGAGCAGCTTGCGGAGCTGGACGAGGCTGCGAGCTAGGGGCGAGAGATACCATTCAAGCCGATCCCCATCTCGCCCCGGCTCGCTACATCATTGGAGGAGCCACCAGAGCTAGAGCTTAAACCCCTCCCATCTCACCTGGAGTATGCATTTCTCCGGGAGGGGAATAAGCTCCCGGTTATTATTAGCTCGGATCTGACACCCGAGCAGAAGAGCAGGCTGGTGGCTCTGCTGCAGAAGTATGCCCGGGCCATGGCATGGAAGATCACCGACATCAGAGGCATTAGCCCATCCTTCTGCTCCCACAGAATTTTGATGGAGGATGAGGTTAAGCCAGTCAGGCAGCCACAGAGGAGATTGTCTCCTAACTTGGAGGCAGTGGTCCGGGCAGAGATTGTGAAGCTCATGGATGCAGGGATCATCTTTGCTATATCTGATAGCAAGTGGGTCAGCCCCACTCAGGTGGTCCCGAAGAAAGGCGGGATGACTGTGGTCCCGAATGAGAAGAAGGAGTTGATCCCGATGCGGACCGTGACCGGCTGGAGAGTCTGCATCGATTACCGGCGCCTGAACGACGCCACCAGGAAAGATCATTTTCCCCTACCTTTCATTGATCAGATGCTGGAGAGGTTGGCTGGCCATGAGTTCTATTGCTTCCTGGATGGCATGTCTGGTTACTTCCAGATTCCTATTGCACCGGAGGATCAGGCGAAGACCACATTCACTTGCCCCTTCGGCACTTTTGCTTACCGGAGGATTCCATTTGGGCTGTGTAATGCACCGGCGACCTTCCAGAGATGCATGCTGGCGATCTTCGACCGACTGGTTGGAGAGATCATGGAAGTCTTCATGGATGATTTCTCGGTATATGGAGACTCCCTCACTCACTGTCTCCATAACCTGGAACTCGTTCTGAAGAGGTGCGAGGAGACTAATCTGGCACTCAGCTGGGAGAAGTGCCATTTCATGGTTCGTGAGGGTATTGTGCTCGGGCACAAGATCTCCAAGCAGGGAATCGAGGTGGATCGCGCGAAGATTGAGACGATCAGTCAGTTACCCCCTCTTGTTTCTGTGAAGGGGATTCGCAGCTTTCTGGGTCATGCAGGCTTTTACCGACGCTTCATCAAAGATTTTTCGAAGATTGCCCTGCCTTTGACCAAGCTGCTGGAGAAGGATGCACCATTCCAGTTCACTCCCGAGTGCACGGCTGCATTTGAGACTCTGAAGGAGAAGCTTACCCATGCACCTATCATGGTGACTCCTGACTGGTCTCTTCCTTTTGAGCTGATGTGCGATGCGAGTGACTATGCAGTCGGAGCAGTTCTGGGTCAGAGACGCGAGAAGCACTTCCAGCCCATCTACTACGCGTCCAAGACCTTGAACGATGCACAGGAGAACTACACCACCACAGAGAAGGAGCTCCTCGCTGTGGTGTATGCGTTTGACAAGTTCCGACCCTATCTGGTGCTCTCCCATGTGGTGGTCTACACTGACCACTCGGCGATTCGCTACCTGATGAGCAAGGCTGATGCAAAGCCTAGGCTCATCCGATGGATCCTGCTGCTGCAGGAGTTTGATATCGAGATCCGGGACAAGAAAGGAGCCGAGAATGTTGCTACAGATCATCTCTCACGGTTGGAAGCCCCTCCGGTGGACAACTTCGTGGAGGAGATCGACGACTCCTTCCCGGGCGAGCGATTGCTGGCGATGACACTGGTGGACAGCGTGGCCCCTTGGTATTCTGACTTTGCCAATTATCTGGTGGGCAAGCAGTTACCCAAGGGGATGGCTACCCATGCGAAGCGCAAGTTCTTCTCCGATCTGAAGCACTACTTCTGGGAGGATCCTTACCTCTTCAGAATCGGAGCAGATGGCGTGATCCGGCGCTGTGTCATGGAGCATGAGATGGGAGACATCCTGTCTCAATGTCACGAGGGACCTACTGGAGGTCATCATGGAGGAAACCACACGGCGCGGAAGGTGCTACAGTCGGGCTTCTATTGGCCCTCGCTCTTCAAGGATGCAGACACCTTCGCACGACAGTGCGACCGCTGCCAAAGGTCAGGTAACATTTCTGCCCGGGATGAGATGCCCCAACATATCTCTGTTATTTGTGAAATTTTTTATGTTTGGGGTATCGATTTCATGGGCCCATTCCCTCCATCTTTTGGCAATCTGTACATATTGGTTGCAGTGGACTACGTCTCGAGGTGGGCAGAAGCTCAAGCCATGCCCACCAATGATGCAAGACGGGTCTGCTCATTTCTGAAGCAGTTGTTCTCCCGGTTCGGGACACCTCGAGCCATTATTAGTGATAGAGGAACCCATTTTCATGGGCAATTCACTAAACTCCTCTCTCGCTATGGCGTTAAGCATCAGGTGTCGGTGGCCTACCATCCCCAGTCAAATGGGCAGGCCGAGCTGACGAACCGGGAGTTAAAATGGATAATTGAAAAGACGGTGGATCAGTCCACCAAGCACGATGATGCTCTCTGGGCGTATAGGACTGCCTATAAAAATCCGATTGGCACTTCTCCCTATAGGCTTGTCTATGGGAAGGCGTGCCATTTGCCGGTAGAGCTAGAGCACAAGGCCTTCTAGGCCATTAAGCTGCTAAACCTGGATTTGAGTGTTGCAGGTACAGAACGTAAGTTGAAGCTGCTGGAGTTGGAGGAGTGGCGTTACCACGCCTACGAGAACACCCTGCTTTACAAAGAGCGCACCAAGCGTCTCCACGACGCTAGGTTGAGGGGCCCGAAGGAGTTTCAGGTAGGTGATCGTGTTCTGCTCTTCAATGCACGTCTGAAACTCTTTCCGGGCAAGCTCCGTTCGAGGTGGTCGGGACCCTTCACGGTCACCCAAGTTTTCCCGCACGGTGTGGTGGAGATCAGCAATGCTCAAACCGAGCCATTCAAGGTGAATGTCCACCTCCTCAAGTTGTATTTGGGAGGTGCTGTCGAGCGCGCAGAGCTGCTGATCAAGCTCGAGGACCCTTAGTTCCTCTACTGGCGTCCAGCTAAAAGACGGTAAAGAAGCGCTTGTGGGGAGGCAACCCCACCACGGTTTGCATTTCTATCCTTTTTCCTTTTTAATTTTTGTCGTTTTCGAGTCATTGAGTCTGTCTGGAGTCTTTTTGGAATGTTTCTCGTGCCCCGGATGGTCTATTTTGGTCTATGGTGGTGTATTTTTTGAACCAGGGCACGTTTGGATTTCGTTGTTCGAAATTTCAGCTCAAAAACTGGAGAAAAAGGGCCCTCGGCGATGAAATTACGGGCATGGGGGGCCAAATTACGGTCGTAATTCCCCTGCCCCCTGCCCGTAATTAAGCCATAACAGAAAAACAGCCTCGGCAGTAAAATTACGGGCAAGGGGGGGGGGAGAATTAAGGCCGTAATTCTAATTAACCCTGCCCGTAATTCGATCAGAGGGGCAGATTTCTCTCGGCCATAAAATTACGGGCAAGGCCAGGGGTAATTACGGCCGTAATCCTACCAGTAATTACCCCCGAGACCAGTTTAAAAAGTGCTCGGCCGCGCCCCCCCCCCCCCTCTCTCTCCCCCATTTTTTCAGACCAAATTCTCTCTCCTCTCACCGGAAACTCGAACCACTCTCTTCTCCGGTGGTTTTCCGACCATATCTCACTCACCGGAGGTCCAAATTGAATTCCGAGACCACCCCCGTGGTCCTCTCGTCGGTGCCCACAAGTCTATACCAGTGGGGTTGAGTTTCGTGGTGGTTTGGGTCGCCGGAAAACCGCGACCCTTCGGTGTTCCTCCGGCCCGATCTCCCTCCTCAGACCTCCGATCGAGAAACCGCGACCACCACCGCGTTCCTGGTACTTGGGGCTTCATTCCCCAAAGTTTTGGGTCAGTTTGGCTCCGGTGAAGTCGCCGACGACGAAACTCCGTCGAGCCTCCCGGCGAGTTTCCCGGCGATTTTTGTGGTCTCTCGGTCTTCCCTCACCTTCCCCACGATATCCTCTTGTGCCTCCAGGTGTGCTTCTCTATTTTTACTTGTCATTTGTGGAGGATTGATATTGTGGGTTTAGTGAGGAATTTTGTGAATTGGTTTGTGCTTGAATTAATTCGGTAGGCCTACATTGTTGCTTGCTTTGTTTGTTCATCTTTCGGTTGGCCTACCGAGTAATATGAGTTGTGATTGTCCCGCTTGGAGCCTAATTTGTTGTCCGGGTTTATAATCCGAGGGCTCCAAGTGCGTTTGAGTTTCTGTGAATGGTGAATGATTCTGATTGGTTGTGAATGTTTTTCCTTTCTCGGGGCCTAGTCCACTGTCCGGAATTATGATTCGAGGGCCCCGGGTGAGGATGATTGTGACCTCACCATTGACGAAATTCCATGTATGTTGTTGGGTTTCTGCTGTTTTGTGGCTGCATGAAAATGAACACATACCTGAACATGCTCGACGCCGACCAAAGGAAGACTCTGCGGGACATCCGACGCAGCAAAGTCGTTCAGCACCATTACCTCGACTGGGGGGTCTTCGAGGAGCTGGGTGCTCGCGAGGCAATGGAGGCTGCCATCCGCGCTTTCTCTTGGCGCCGCCTCCTTTGCCTCGCTGAGCCGATCTATCAGGAGCTCCTCTGGGAGTTCTACTCCATCTTCGAGCACTTCCGGACCCACGCGGGCGCGCACGGCAACGCCATCCAGTTCCGCCTCGGTGGGGAGTTCTACTCACTTAGCTATGATGACTTTGGTCGGGCACTGGGGCTCCTTCCACCATTCCCCTGTCACCTGGCAATCGAAGAGCCCGACAGTCCCATCTTTCGGGACCAGCAGTTCTTCGAGAGGATCTGCCTCCCGGAGTTTGCAGGAGCTGTTTTCACACCGGGCCACACCACGGCTACTCAGGTGCGACCAGAGTGGCGCATCATTAACCAGCTGTTGGGGAAATCCTACACCCCCAGCGATGGCTCCACCAGTCATCTTCAGCTCCGCACCCTGCATTGCCTGCACTCCATGAGCCACGAGGTGGACAACCTCCATCTGTCCTCTCTCATCACCAGGACCGTTGTCAAGGCTTCTCGGTGTAATCGACCCCTGGCGTGTGGCCCGGTGGTCACTGCCCTGGCACGGTACTACAACGTCGACCTCTCCGGGTTCACTCTCATCCAGGCAGCGACGCCCTTCTCCAGGGAGACCCTCCGGCGCCAGCTGATATTGGAGCGCGACGGGAACGTGGTCTCGATCAGGGGCCTTCCTCGCCCTGTTCCTCGTGCACCAGAGGGTGAGGAGCTACACAAGGCGAGTGATGCTGCAGCCCGTCGGACCACTCGTCGGACGAGGACTCGGCCCACCCCCTCTGCACCTGGTGACTCCACTTCCGCTGCCGGCCCGTCTGCTGCGGCACCCACCACCTACATTGCCGAGCAGCTAGCTGGCAGCCCTTTCGCGCCAGAACGAGCAGATCCTAACTGGCCAGGAGCACCTCAACGCCCGCCTCGACCGTGAGCGCGAAGGTCGCTGCCGCATCATTTCAGCTCAGCATTACATGATGAGCTACTGGAACATGGATCCTGCTGCTGTGAGCTACCCTTGGGAGGCGTCCCCGGGGCATGAAGACTACTACCCGCCTCCCACTGGCGATGGAGGCGACGAGCTGTGATCTGATTTTGCCAGCCCATCGAGTTGGGGCTTGGCTTTTGTCTATCTTTCCATACTTAGACTCCATATTGTGTTTGGTTTTTATTTCTTGTTCCCATTGTGTGGATTGTTGACTTGGAACTATGTTTTATTTCACCCAATGTGTGTGTTTTGTTGGTTCTAGCTCTATGCCCGTCGGACTGGTCCTTGTCCAGTCCTCTGCTATTGACTGGTCCGCCATCCAGTCAACGTTCCTGACCACTGTTTCACGGTAACTTCGTTCCCCTTCCCTCGGCTCCATTGAGGACATTGTCGCATCTAAGTGTGGGGGGGTTCTTTGTATTTATTGGAACGTATATATGGGTGCTTGGAGCCTAGTCCGCTGTCCGAATCTTACGATTTGAGGGCTCCAAGTACGGCTGTTTGATCATATTGGCACTGTGTTTTGATGGATGAGTTGATTGGTTTTCGGATTAATGCATGACAACTTGTTTGCGACTAGGACAACCTATGATGAGGACTGAGATGTGCAGTAGAATTGTGTAGGGGTTCAGTTTTTCAACTGTTTGCTTACCAATTGTGACTTGATTTGATCACTTGTTCTTGACAGTCGTTTATGCATCTAGTTCAGGGTATCAGAATGTGAGATAGAGCATATAGGTAGCCATGTGAGATTTGAGCCTGCTCGTTTCTTTCTTGTGCGATAGATCCCTCTTCCATGATGTGTAGCATTCACGTTGTCACTAGCTAAGATGATGGGGGCATAGGATTAGCCCACGACCAAAATTGACTGTCCTGATGTGTCATATCCCCTAGTCAGCCCCTTTGAGCCGTGTGTTATCCTTTCTTTTGGTCTATAATGAAAAAAATCACCCTTGTTGCATCTTCTACAAGGTTCCACAGAGTGGTTTTTACATATCCCCTGCTGATCTGTTAGATTGAATGTGAGTGTTGGAGGTAGTGCATAAAAGTTGGGCAGATGTTTGAAATATGTGCAGAAGTGGTGGCTCTCTTAAGAAATGAAAAGAAAAATGAAAGAAAAACAAAGAAAAATTGAAAGCAAAAGAGAGCCACTACCAAAAATCTGAATAATGCCCATTGAGTAGTGTTTCTTAGCAGTCTGGCTTGGAAATGCTGATGCATATGCCTCCTTCGCTCTTGTGCTCTTGAGATGTTGATTATTGCAGAATAGCAGAAAAGGAATACCGGTTTGTTTGACTGTGATTGTGTGGGTTTGGAAATGTGGAACCTTGTGCTATGAATACTTCCACCACCTAAAAGGCCTTTTCCCCATGTCCAAGACCATAGCCAGTCATTTGAACCTGGGTCTAAGACCTCCTAATTAGTTAGTGATGACATCCTATATGTGAACTCTAGCATTTAGAGGCTGCCATCATGGTGAAGAGATGTTAGGGATTGAGAGAAATAGCATGCACATTTTTCGCATTAAATTGTCCTGACCCCACTGGTCGAGAGTGAGTGATTCATTTTCATATTCTTTATACTCTTGTACCCCGGTGAGGACCTAGATTGCTCGGTCTCTGTTCTAATGTCTTGAGTTGGATGCATGAGTTGACTGTTTTGAGTGAGTGGTTGAGTCAAGTCTGGGTTGATTGGTGAACAGAAGGGAGACTCTCCCGTTGCTCGATTTTGCTGCACTCGAATGTCCTTTGTGGTGGTTGTCCAGGTTGCTATTGAAGTTGCTCATGTGTTGATGTTTGAAAACCAGTATGATTCACGTGTTCTGTGCCTTTATGACTTGTCCCCGATGTTTCTTGATTGAAATATGTGAGCTTACCTTGTGTAGTACTTGGTTTGCTTGGGGACAAGCAAACAGTTAAGTGTGGGGGAATTTGATAGGATCGTATTTGCACGTGTTTTCACTCGGGTTTCCTGTCCATTTTGGCTCGAATTGATTGTTCCTTGGCCTATTTTACGCTAGGTTGTGTTGTTTTGTCGTATTTCAGGTCCTAGCAAGTAAAGAGGTGCATAGGCGCAAGTTTCGGGTCATTTGGAGGTCAGATGGTGATTCACAGAAGGAATTACGGGCAGCCCCTGCAAAATTACGACCGTAATTTGTCAGGGTATGCCCGTAAAACAATTGCCGAGCCTTTCCCCCTAATTTCTTCTCGGTGCTAAAATTACGGGCAAGACCACCAAGAATTACGCCGTAATTCCTAAAATACTGGCGGTAATTTGGAAATTACGGGCGTATCTCCTCCTCCTTCAGCTTAATTGAAACGTGCGTTTTGGGGTGAATTACTGGTAGGACGTGATTACGGCCGTAATTCAGCCCGTAATTCGCCCAGAGTCGGGTTTTTGGAGGCAGATTCGAGCCAAGGAAGAGGGATTCGAGTTTCTGGAGCAAAAACAGAGTTTTAGAGAGAGAAAGAGCGAAGAACAAACCCTAGGATCTATTTTGGAGTGGATTTCTCACCATTGAAGCCCAGATTGCGTCCCCAGGAGTGAAGATTGACATCCCAGAGCAGATTTTCCTCATCTTTATGAGTATGACTACTCTGATTTCTGTTTTCCTTTCTCTCTCTATGGAGTAGAACCCTTCTCTCACTTGGGTATGAAGAACCGTAGTTCCTTGTGTTAGGGATTTGATTGTAATAACTTGGGATGATATTACTGTTTGATTTTAGTCGAATGATGCATGTTTATTGAATTGATTGGAGTCTGATCAGCTTTTCTCAATTTCTGCTGCAACCTGAGATAGATAGAATCTGATTAGGTTGTTAGAGCCTCTTCATTCGATAGTAGGAGATTGGCTATACGAGAGTTAGCCAGTTTACTGCTTTGTACTGGAATTCAATTCCAGTAGTGGAGTTCTGTGTTCTTAGCCTCAGCTTTCTATCCCGGTGAAGACTAGTCGTCTACCGGATAGTTAGACTGAGAGGGCTTGGTCAGCTTAAGAGATTCCAAGCTACTGTCGGATCTTCCGCAGTCTAATCAACAGTAAATCAACCCAGGGGAATTACAATTGAACCTAACTAAGGGGCTAGGGGGACTCATTCCCGAATGACTCTTTCCTGACTTTGAAAACCGAATTATTACTTGCTTTCTTACTGCTTTTGCTTTAAACAACAATCACTCGAATTAGTTTGCTAGATAATAAATAATCACGAAGTAAGCAGTAGATCTAGACCCCGGGTTGATAATTGAACTTGCCTGTTACTGCATTCCCGGACTGCGATTACACTTGGTCGCAGTTTGGTGTTGTGTTTTGGCCTGTCAGCTTCACAAAACAATAAAATGTCTTAGCCATTTTCAGGCAGTTTTCCAATTTTGAGGTAGCAATTTTGAGGCCTTGGAAAACAACCTTAATGACATCTTCTGGATCCAAAAAGTGTACCATTGGAAACATGGAAACTTTATCTTCAAAACAAGCCATTGACCTCCAATTTTCATTGAGCCATTTGTGAGATACAAACTTCCAAAGTAGGCATCCTGAAACTGTTTCAACACTTGGCCAAAAATCAGAATTCTTCAAGTGAGTTGTGATGGCTTCTTTGACAAGTAATTGTGAATTGTGGATTGATCCGATTGCGATCATATCAGGCTCTCCCTCATCAAAAAGCTTTGACCTCAAAGCTTGAAGCTGCTTCTTGTAAAAAACTTCACAAAATTATGCCCAAATCGACTCACGAAATAGGTACCTCGAACTTGCAATGTCGAACTTCAAAACGTCGTTAACTCGCGAATTGGTTGTTGTTTTCCACGATTCAAGTTCCATGACGTTCGTGGGACTCCAATGGACCTTTCCCACGCAAACAATTTGATCAAATGAACCCAAAAAACTCAATTCCAGATTTCCAATTTCCGGCGCAATTCTTTAGCTCCACGATTCAAGTTCCATGACGCTTGGGGAAAATTAATTTCGTCACCTTTGGGCGCAATTCTTTGGCTCCACAACATCTTGTCGACTTCGGGAATATGCCCATTGCATCTGATTTGCTCGAATCCTTCTCTATTGCTCGAATCGATCGATTCTTTTCGTCCCCAACTTTTCTACCGTAAATTTCTGAATTGGGCGTTTGGACCTTAGGCATCCTCGAGCAAAATTGAAGCTTCTAACAGCTTTGTACAACCTCCTCTGATGATCCCTGACCAACGTTTTGCTTCGAATCATCCTGAATCTCTCCAACCATTAAGCTTGATTTTGCTTCGTTGTTATTCACGTCTCGACACGAAAATTGCGAATTGGGCATTTTGGCTTCGACGCATTCCAACTCTACTTGATCGTCATTACACGTTTCCAACGTCTCAACGAACGTGTCAACGTCGGCCGCATTCTTCGAATCCACCCCAAGACTTCCAACCGATTCAGTCTCTCTCCTCCCCAACGTCGATGTCGAAAAATAGGGGTGCTCGGACTGGATTACAGTCGTCGTTTCAGCTTGAATCTAGCCAATCCCTTCCATCAGCGTCACTCTTGGGGTTCCGACAAACATTGCGGATGGATTGTGCTCGCTCAACTCTTCCCCCATGCTGCTGCCCGATTCGTTCTCTTCTCTGCACTGCCCTGCTGTCGACGAACAAAGGCTTATATCTCTGGTCGGTGTTTTGGCTGGATTGACTTCCCAAGACCACAGCATTGCCTGCAAAGCCTTCTGATACTCCTCCTCGAGTCGTTTTACTTCCCTCAATTGCCAGCAACCACTCCAAGAGACAATGGATTTAATACAAAAATTTTGTTTCGTTTCCAGACTCTGAACTTTCTGCTCCTTCAGTTAACTAGCTCCACCTTCCGATTTCGAAACGAAGGCTGCCCCAACACGATGTGGCTGGGCAGATTATAAACCACGTCGCAAATAATCTTGTCTTCGTATTGTCCGATCAAAAATTCCACAGCTACTTGAAACATTAAGAGACTTGATGTGTTTTCGTATGGTGATTGGAAACTATAGGGCTTCGAAAGAAATTGGAACTGCAGCCCTAGCTTGCTCGCAATTCTGTCCAAAATTAGATTCTTCTCCCTGCCTCCATCCACGAGAACCATACACAGCTTCTTTTGGATTAAACAACGAGTAAAGATCATCGAACGTGCTAGCTCCTCGTTATCCATAGTACGAAACTCAGCCTTCAATTCTTCTCGCCACTGACTTGAACCTAAAGCTCTGATGCCACTTGATAAAGCACCAGGGGGTTCTAGAATTCCTCACAGAAAAGATTGACAAGGTTTCTCGAATTAGCAATGGAATTCCTCACACGACTAACTCAAGGGTTTGATTATTGAGAACACTCAAAGAACAAAATTCTCACAAAGGATAAATTTTCATTCAACTAAAACTTGGATCATTTACAACGTGAAATTGAAAGCTATTTAAAGACAATAAAAACCTAATAGAACTAGGAAACAATTATGGTAAAAAAAACTCCAAAAAGGACTCAAAAGTCGGCCATAAACTCTCTTTCTTCCAGCACAAGAAAACTATCAAAAAAAGTTTTCGTACTAACTCCGTGCCATTCGTTTGATGCCTTCTAGAACTCCAATTCCTTATCCAAGTTCTTCCCTTTGTTCACAAACATACCTAGTTTCAAGTTGTGGAAGCATTTTGACTTGAATCCCATCCATGCTCCTTGAATTGTGCTCCAAAGTAGGCTTCACAAAACAGTTTTCTGCCTTAGCCATTTTCAGGAAGTTTTCCAGTTTTGAGGTAGCAAATTTGAGGCCTTGGAAAACTACCTTAATGACATCTTCTGGATCCAAAAAGCATACCATTGGAAATATGGCAACTTTATCTTCAAAACAAGCCCTTGACCTCCAATTTTCATTGAGCCATTTGTGAGATACAAGCTTCCAAAGTAGGCTACCTGAAACTGTTTCAACACTTGGCCAAAAATCAGAATTCTTCAAGTGAGTTGAGATGGCTTCTTTGGCAAGTAATTTTGAATTGTGGATTGATCCAATTGGGATCATATCATCTCACTAGAATGCTGAAGAAGGTGTTTCTCTCACAAAAGTGGGCTCTCCTTCTCTCCTCCTTAGAGCTCATCTTTTAAACCCGAGAAGAGTTGAGTTCACAGTCGTGAACCATCAAACGCGTTGGTGATTTCCATGTGTGCGCCAAAACGCTCCGCATCGCTCACGTCAGTTCACGGGAAACGACATGTGTTCACGGTCTTAGTGACCATGAACTCACCTTGCATCAGTAACCTTCAAATTGGCTTTGGACGCCTTGCGCTTCACGGTCAACTCCCTTTCTTCATGGTCTTGCATGACCGTGAAATCCTTCCTTTAGCCGTGAACTGGCGCTTTTTCACCTCTTCTCCCGATTTTCGATCCTTTTTGCCAATCTTTCTACTCCGAGGCTGGTTCCACCTGTTAAATACTGAAAAGCACTCAAACACGAAGAATCTCGCGTAAAACCAATCTTTAATGAGCGAATTTGGCACAAACATCTAAGTCAAGCAGGGGCAAAACATCAATCAATTAATTAAAAGCATAAGTTAATTCTACTGTTCTTTACGAAAAAATCTCCAAGCTTACCATAATTTCTAATCAGCGGAGCCCTTTAAGTTTTCTTTAACCACTGTTCATAACAGAAGTTATACAATGAGAGCAGGTGTACTATAATCCACTACAAGCCTTTAAGTTTCCTACCAAGTTTATTCTCATCCCCGCAAGAGGACGGCTAGCCATGTAAAACGACCTATCTCACCATCACTTCTATCATAAAGTCATATATTCTCATATAATTAGTTGATATGTAGTTTTTGTGTTTCTCATCTTTTACTAATTTTACCATAAGCCTTTTCATATATTCTTATGTTTAGGTAATTTTTTTTGATTCCCCTACACTCAATTTCACCAAAATACAATTATTTTGTGATTCAATCATTTTGTAATTTCAATTATTTTTTACCTAACATTTTATCCCTTATACTCAATTTCACACTTCACGAGAGATTAATTTGCCTTTTGCTATTTGCATAACACAGTGGCTTTGAAAATTTTATGATGTTTAATAAGGCCAATAAGTTTTTACACAATTTGACCACATATTATGAAAGATTTACATTAACATTTTTCTGTAACATTTACGTACATTACAAATACATTATATATAAATATTATGAAGAGATAGTTATTTGTTATATATAAATCAAACAAATGTGTAATGTAAGTTTACATAATGATTAAGACACTAAGAAAAATTTATGAAGGGCCATTCTTTTTATGTATCATTTAATCGAGGTTATTATTTTTACATAACATTTTAATCAAATGTGATATTTACCATAACTAGATTTTATTATTTGACCAGAAATTATGAAAGATTTACGTAACATTGTTCTATGATAGTTACGTACGTTACACTTACGTACATTAAAAAAAATGTAAAGATGAAGGGATAATAATATCTTATATATTAGTTAAAAACGTATGACGTAAGTTTTCATAATGATTAAGATATTACGTAAAATTTATGGGAGTATAGTAATTTGTTATGTATCAATTAAACGAGCTCATATGTATGGAGCGGTGAAATGCGTATAGATCAGAAAGAAGACCACGACCCTCCTTTTCGGTTAGGCTCCATTCTTTGGCTTCGTGAATCCTTTCTTCCCTAATCAAATTCTTCCATTATATAAGCTTGAATGAGAATTTGTTTATTATTACACAAAGATTCTGTAAGTTAAGTTATACTTTACATAACAGTTTAATCAAATGCGACATTTTTCTAATTTGATTCCTTTATTATTAACTGGAATTTCTTCAATATTACCTAGAATATTCATCTTGACATCAATTTGTATTACACAAAGTTTCCCTTACATCAGTTAACTTTTACATAACAATTTAATCAATTGTAATACCTTTCATAACTTGACTTTATTTCTTAGACCATACATTAAAGAAAATTTATGTAACAACATCATGTAACAGTTAGGTAAACTACAAATATATAACGTAAAACATATGGAGGCATAGTTATTTATTATGTATCAATTAAAAAAATGTATTACATAAGTCTTCTTAACGATGAATATATTATTAAAGCTTATAGAGTGACAATATTTATCAATTAAACAGACGTACTACGTAATTCTTCAGTAAGGATTAAGACACTATTAAAAATTCGGAATGAATAGTTATTTCTTATGTATCACTTAAAGAAACTTATGACGTAATTTTTTCTTAATGATTTAGACACTACATAAAGTTTAAAAATGGGTTAATTAAACAAACTTATGACGTTATTTTTTCATAATAATTCAGGCATTACTAATGAAGGTATATTACTTGAAAATTTTGAACTAATTGATTTCAACTAAATTATTAATTAAATTAATACTAAATAGTTAGTTTCTTACCGCTGCGAAGCGCGGGCAAAAAACTAGTGTGTAATTAAGCCCGAATCATTCCCCCACACATAGACGTTTGCTTGTCCCCAAGCAAACCATTTCACGCACACGGTAATATTTCAACCTACACAAATGCTTTGGGGACAACTCTAAGGACACGAAGTGGGAATTCTCGATGTTTATTGACAATCAACACATGAATCGTTGCAAGCAGTACCGACATCCACCAAAAAAGACATTCAAAGCCACCAAAACGGGCAAACAAAAAGTTCTCAACTTATTCATGGATAAATGCAAGTCTCAACAAAACCACTTATCGACCACAACCAACCATGCATGGAATTCAAGTCCGAGGAACAAATGCAAAGGCAACGAAGGTCCTCACCAGGGTGTGAAATGATAAGTAAAACAAGAATGGATTACTCACTCTCAAGACCAGTGGGGTCTGGACCATTTTGGTGCAAAAGATGTGCACAATCATAACCTCTCGGCCTTATCGTCTCAGTACCACAGCGGTAACCTTTAAATGCTAGAGTTCACGAGGCACTCTACTTTATTTACCCCCTTTTATTACCACTTTTTCGTTTCTCTTTTCTTTTCCTTTCTTTCTATTTTTTTTCTTTTTCTTTTTGAGGGGGTATTAGAGAGTAAAAACACTTACCACCTAAACATTTATTGACCAATGCACTTTTTTTTAGGAACTAACTCCAACACTACACTCCATTTTGCATTCCTAGCAAGAATCACACACAAACCTCCTATGCACACCCTCTATGGAAACTCAACGGTAATAGCTCCAGGACACACGGGCGACTCATGTTTGGACACAAAGAAAGGAGTCGGGGGTCGTTCTACTAACACCTTTAGCTCACACGAACGAAGCTCCTAAATCAAGAACGACCCACGAAGTCGCACGACTCAAAGGGGTTGACTAAAAGATGACTAATTTTGTGACAATAAACATTTAGGGCGTGGACTAATCCTATGCCTCCATCATATTTGCTAGTGACAACTGTGATGCTACACACCATGGTAAGAGGGAACTATCACACCAAAAGAAACGAACGGCTCAAAGCTCACAAGCTACCTAGTTACCCAACCATCTATTCCAATTCACAAACATGATGCATGGCAATTGTAAATAACAAGGGATCAAGTCAAGACATCCATTCATTTATGCACACTTGAGAACTAAACTCCTTATCTATCCTAATGAACTTCTCATTCATCATCATAGGATATACTCAATCACATGCAATAGTTCAAGATTAATGCCACAAACACGAGAATTTCCCACCATCCGGCCACTTTGAACATGCAAACTTTGCTTGGAGCCCTCAAATATTTGAAATTTGGGCATACAAAAGGCTCCAAGCAACATCTCACTCACACAAGCATACTAGTAAACTACCCCCCCACACTTAAACTCGGCATTGCCCTCAATGGCGTAAAAAAGGGGTAGAGTGATGTTACCGCTTGGGCTTGGTGAGTGAATCTAGGAATCAAACCGGGGTAGGATAATTTGAGCTTCAAGGAGAGACAACAAAAAACACACACAAGCACAATACGACTCGCTCAAGGCGAGGTTATTACAATCACAATAGATAGTAATAGTAGTTCATATCACACACAAATAACAAAAACAAAAATAAAACAAGTTTGGGGTTACAAGTAGAGAAGTGAGGCGAAAGGACTCCGCTCTGCCACATGTCTCTCTCGTCAGCTACCTCTCTCTGGTGGATGGACCCTCGCTAGACACGAGTAGGATACCCTGGTGTCGAGCCATGCGCTCGAGGATGTCAAACTGTCGCTCGAGGCGGGATGAGAATCCCAAGAAGCCGTATCAAGGCAATACACCCTCTAGACGAGGGGATCGCCTGCTCCTGGTGGTGGTGGCTAGTGTGCAGGGCGTGGGAGCGCTAGGCGCCGGTGGCGGCCGGTTGCACGAGCAGGTGGCTTCTCTGCTGTTGGTGGGACCTCAGGGTCTAGACTCAATCCCTCGATGTACCGTATTGGGCCAAAGGTGTGCAATAAGCGCATGGAGTGCAGAGTGCCTTCCTCAAATCTCTAAGTGCCTCCCTCCTTCGAGCACACTGAGAGGTTGACATCAAAGTGTCTGGCAAGGCGAGTGATGTACGGAACCATGGACGTGATGTAACGATGGCTCCCCTTTTGGCCCTATCAAAAGATGTGGCTATGACTGAACCTAGGTGCAATGTACTTGACGGACTGTAATGCAAGCACACGCCAGTAAGATTCTCTCGGTAATCTTGTTTGGATTGTGGTAAGCTGGGTAGAGGGAACGAGCCAGGAGTGCAACCATGACACGCCACTGGGGCTGGAGTGTGGATTCCGTTGTGAGGGCCGACTTGAACTTCGTCCTTCGGTACTTTGGAAGACACATATTCAGAAATGCGGCATTCGCGTCAAAACTTTGAATGGCGTCTTCCTCCCACTCGTCCCTACGGTTGAATTCCACTCTGAGGGCTCTGGCTAACACGTCGTAGCTCAAGTCACGAGGTTCCCCTCCCAATAGGAACTCGACCTTGCGTACCGGATGACCGAGTAGGCATAGACTCTTGCGTATGGCGAAGGTGCTGAAAAACTTAACGCAAAGCTCCTCGTAAGTGCCATCTTCAAGATCAAGTGCTCGGCGCCATTGGGGGTGCACCATTGCATCTCTCATTGCATCTCCGCAATGAAGCCTATCGAACTGGGCGAAGTCGAGTTTCCAATGGTTAACAACTCTTGAGGATTCCCAGAACAACGCCTCTTGCTCCATTTTGGGGTTGAGCCTTAGCACCACAAGATATGGGTGATCCATGTTAACCATCCTGCACAAACACACACCATACGTGGAAACATCCATCATATACCGCTCATTGGGAGGAAAAGAGATTCCCCCCACAGTTGTTTTTCCACCATGGCTAAAATATTTAAGCTCAAACCACCGTGGCATTGTTGTGGGTATTTCACGGTTCAAACACACAAAAATTAGATCCAAAACCCCTACCATGGTGGCTACCATCCACCAATCAAAAACAAACTCCACATGCATTCATAACATAGCACTCGGGGGGCAAATTCTAAAAATAAGCACAATTCGGTTTAAACACGCCCACCAAGGCTCACTAAGATCATGCAATAATCAATCCATCAATCACACGACCTAATTCACCTAAGTCCTCGCCCTAACTAGATTCAATCATGCCAAGCAAAAACAAACCTGGAGACTCAAGTAGGACGAGGGAGGAAGTGAGGTGCGAGCGAGGACAGTGAAAAACTAGTTGGAAAACTGACAAGAGAGGGGTCACCGGAGCTTCGTCGGAAGCTCGCCGGAGACTCGTCGCCGTTGACTTGGCCGGATAAAATATGCTCCAAATCTCCCAAAAATCTCAGCACAGGCCGGTTTTGAGGAGAGGAGGCTGGGTATGATGTTGGTTTTGGGTTTTGCTCGTCGGAAATGGGGGAAAGATCGAAAAAACGACGGGTTTTTGCGTTTTCCGGCGAATATTTGAATTTCCTGGCGAGAATTTGGTCGTGAAGTAAAGGGTCGCCGTTCACGCCCCTTTTATAGATAGAGCTCTGAGTTCATGGACGCGTTGCTCAGTTCACGGTCTTGGCGACCGTGAACTCGCAAATGCGTCCGTGAACACTGAGGGGTTGACAGGTGGTGAACATGCATCAACGCCCAGTTCACGGATGCGTTTTCCTGTTCACGGTCTTAGCAACCGTGAACTCAGCAATCTGTCCGTGAACTGAAGTGAAAACAGGGCACTTCTGCAAAATTTTTGACTCAACGTACTCCTCTAAGCCTTCTAATCGTTCACAACACAACCATAAGCCGAAAAAATCACAACACTCGGCACGGGGACACCACTTCACCACTCGAACCCTTCACAAGACACTAAAATGAAAACTAAGGAAAAGAAAACAAACCTCCATTGGGTTGCCTCCGAACAAGCTCTTGATTATCGTCATTAGCTTGACGGTTGAGGATCAATCACGACTTCAATCGTGGTGCCACCGAGAGCGGATCCACCACACTCTCGGGGCGAGGCTTGTAGCCTCCCATCTTAGGCTCCTTGAGTTGGCCCTCTTGGTTGGCCATCATTGCTTTGGGCTCCCCCGTCTTTCGGGTCAAAGGTCCCTTCATCCTTCTTCTCCAAGCATTCAATCTTGGTCCTTTAGGCTTAGGACACTTCTCACATTCCTTCTCCTCATCATCAAAGACAACACAAGTAATGGTGGGGTTTGCCTTAGGTTGATCTCCTGCACTCTCATTCACATCATTTGAAACTACCCCCTTCACTTCATCACTCCTCACCCTAGGATCAATTTCAAGCTTGATTCTCTCCTTACCATCCCTCAAAATTAGGGTTCCCTCATTAACATCTATCAATGCCTTGGCGGTTGCAAGAAAGGGACGACCGAGGATGAGGGGCATATCCGAGTCCTCACTTATGTCGAGAATCACGAAGTCGGTCGACTAAGGTGATGCTAAGCTTAGAGGCTTTAAGTTCACCTACTTCTAACTTTTTGAAAAGCCTGTAGGGCATCACATTCACACTAGCTGTAACACCCTGATAATTTAGATTTAGGTTCGACCTTAATACGTGATCGGTTGGATTGACCGTTAAGTACTAAGAGTTACAACCGCAGATTAGGAATAATAATAATTATTATTATTACTATAATTAAAAAAAATTTACATATATACAGACCCATATGGCCGGCGGCCCTCCACCTGCAAAAACTCAAATAATTCCCAAACCCTTTTAACCCCACGCCCCAGCAAGATTCCCACCCCGCCCTCTCCACTTATTTTGCCAGAGAAATAATACCGCCGCCAAGCAGCAGCAGCACCCGCGCCGCGGAGAAGAGAGAAGAAGAAGAAGAAAAAAAGGAGGAGAAGAAGAGAGCGTCCACCTCACCCTGATCCCGATCCCGACCCCATCCCTTTCGTTCTAGGTAAGGATCACGCACCACTTCACGATTTCTAAACTCGATTTATCGATAGTCTAATCCGAAGCTTGTATTTTTATTAGGGTGACGTTGAGGGTTCGATCAACAAGGAGATCAACGTCTCGGGTCATCCAACCTAGGCCTAGGCACGTTCTAGAGGTAAGGGAACTCGATCCCTTTGAGTTAGATCGATCGAGTTGGTGATTTTTCGTGAGGGTGCAATTATGAGGTTTTAGCAACATACCTTCAGGCTTTTAGTGACAGAAGTTGGGTGGTCACTAAAGCTGCTGGGAATTTTCAGAAACTCGTTTTAGATGTTTTAAATTGTATCAGGTCTCTGTGGGTGTTTTTTCCTGGGTTTAATAATTTTATAAATTATAGGAGGTCTAGGAGATGGATGTAATTTAATTTGGGGGTTTTTGAAGATGTATTTCTATTTTTAGAAATTGTTCTAACATTCGTTTTAATTAAATAAAAATATTTCCGAGGAGTTTATAAAGGTTTTATAATTTTCCAGGGTATAAGTACTCATGATTGATGTAGGAAAATTATTACCCAAAGTTTTAAGAAGGTTCAAGTTAGGTGGAAAATTCGTCCAAGATAAAATTAATTAAGAAAAATAGTCGGTTTTGAAGAGAGTATTTCCAGAAAATTTTTAAAGGGGGTTAAGGGACCTTTGGAGTAAGGTTTGAGGATGGTACTTTGAGTAGCGGGTGTTTGGGTTGATAAAAAGGAGGATTTTAAATCGAGAAAGGTTGTCTTAGAGTATGAATTTCTTATTAATAGGTTACCTGGGATAATCCGGCTAAGGAGGGAAAGAAGGCGAGAAAGTTAGCAGCCGATCGAACTTCGTAGTCTCGCATGATGAAGAGGTTCACACCGATTAGTAGGAGGGGAAGAGCCGCGTCTATTAGAGGCGGAAGGAAGGCCGAGAACTCGACATCGGTGATCGCAACTGGCGGGGGTAAAGTGATGGAGAGGCCCCGACCCTATCCTCCCAGACGACGCGGGGTGTCGGTAGTTCGTAGTTGGCCGCTGAATTGTGGGCTGAGGAAGGACCTTGAAGAGAATGGCGGTGGAGCTCCAATGGTTAGGGTCGTTGAAGAGGAAGACGATGAACCGATATAGGAGGAGCCAAAAGAGGAAAAATGGGCGAGGCTTGAGCGTGAGAATGCAGACGTTGATGCGACTAAAGAGGTGAGTGTAAAGGGGGTAAATCTCTGTCGTAGGTCTTTTAGTTTATGTCTTTTATTTCAGTTATTATTTAGTTAATTTTCTAGTATGCGCGATATGTGTGTGAGGCATCCCACCGCCTGTAAGGGTGGAGGCACGCGTTGTGCTATTTATGAATGTATGTGATGATGTATGGATTGATGGTATGAGGAACCCCCGGGCGGTTGGGTCACTACTGGACGGCGAGACGAAACACAGTAGTTGACGGGCATGGACTGGACGGCGAGACGTAACGCAGTGCCATTGCCGAGTTTCAGTATGCAATCGGACGGCAAGGCGTAACGCGGTTGGCATACTGGGGTAGGACACCGGACGGCGAGACGCAACGCTGTGGTCCTAGTGTTTTGTGTTGAGATAAGGATAGAGGTCGAGAACTTTTATGAGTTAATGTTGAAATGAGTTGATAAAAATGGTTATTTAAGAGCAGAAAGCGAGAACGCCTTTCATGCTAGGAAGGCTTTCCCCTAATAATGTGTTTAGTAAGGAGTTTGCCTAGGGCAAAGACCTTAGGAAGTAACGACAAGAATGACCCCTTCTCACTCACCAGGTTGAGGATAGTCTAGCAGAAGTGGATCATGAGAAGAAGTAGGGCGAGGCGAGCTGCAGTACCAGCGTCGTCAGGATATCGGAAAGCTCGTGAGGAGTCAAGTTAGATTAGTTAATTATTATGTTTCATGGTTATTAGAATAAACTGGACATTCTGTTTTAAGTCGTTTTAAGTGTTTAAGATTGAGAATTTTGTAACATCCCGTTCCGGCAAAACCCATATTTCGATCGCTAGAAAGTTCGCGATTTAAAATCGAGCGTTTTGATAGTATTTCGACGAAAATCGGATTATCGATCGATCGGATAAGTATACGTATTAATTATATATATAATATATTTCATATATATATATATATATATTAATTAATTAATTAATTGGCCGGCCATATATATTAACTTCCCCGCACCCCGTCCATTATCATCTTCTTCCATTCTATTTTCTGGACCGAGAGCAGAGGCTCTTAGGGGACGCGAGGAAGTAAATTGCAAGGCTCGATTCTTGAGCTACACTGATCCAAAAATCCCGAATTTCTTGAATTCCCGATAAGCCAAATTAGGGTTTTGGAGTATCTGGAAGCCGGATTGAGCCCAAATTTCATATACGAGCTTCCTGCAGCGAGGGGATATTAAGACGGTCATGGATTTTAATTCGGGGTTCGTTCGTGAAATTGACGTTTTAGTACGGGAGGCTAGAACCGGTGTTTGAACGACCAGAACTGGTGAGGGATTAGCACGGCATACCGGGTTTGTCGTATCACGATAATTATGTTGATGCTTAGAATTGACCTAGGTGAACTAGAATGGCATGATTAGGGGTGTATGAACTTTTGTGCTATATGTTGAACCCTGGATTGCTGTATGATATTATTGACTTGCCCTAATCGATATGAACCTTGTTTATGCTGATGATTTCGTATATGTTGCAAATTGTGGGCTTGACTGTTGATATGCCTTATGATGGTTCGAAAAGGTGATTGGGTATGACATTCATGATTGATGTATTTGGATGTACAAGTGGGAAAATATATATCTCATGGTGATATTATGATATTTAAGGAGGATGACTTGCACGAGGGTTTATTCCGATGAAGTGCAATTATACGACTCCTGGTTTACCTATGTTGAGCCAATTATGGCCAGGTCAAGTACATGTGCTAGTAACGAATTATGATTAAGCAAGATGAGATATGAATCATGTATAAGGATACCAAATATGAGTGTTGTGGTCTCACGGTCAACTACATAGTAATTAGGGCTCCCTATGCTATTACTCTATTATGATATGTATGATAGTCACACCTCTCTTGTGGTGGTGACTGAAGATTTCTTATGAGATATGACCACACCTAGAGCGGTGTCGGGGTATGACTACACCCATAGTGGTGTGGGGTATGTATGACCACATCCGACGGGATGTTGGGGTATGTATGACTACATCCGACGGGATGTGGGGTATATTTCCCGGGAGAGTTATTAGCATGGGAGTAGCCAGGCGCCCATAAGTAAAACAAGATAAGACGCATATGCATAAGTCAAAGTGGTTGAGTCTTTTGCCCATTGGGATATGAGGATGGCTGAGGTCCGATCCTAGTGTTTTGGCTTGTTTGCTAGATGTATGGTAGGGGTATGCTTTGTTATGAACTCACGATGCTATGATTATCTCACTCAGCTATGAGCTGACCCTCTTTTATTCTTCTTCTCTGCTTATGCTATGTGTAAGCAGATCATCAGTAGCAGCAGTAGATAAGTGTTAGGTGGGAGAGGAGCTAGAGTTGAAGCCAGGATGAGGTATGGTCTTCAACTATTCTGTGCTTGGACTACTACTCGGGATTTTGGCCAGTGATCCACACCTTTTTGTAAAAATGTTTTGAGAACGTTTTTCATGTGCATACTAGCTTCTGATGTAGTGTGAGATATCCACAGGCGTGGAAAGTTGATTATATGTGTATATGTGTGTGGTGGTGTATGTAGTGATGATGATGACATGTATAAGTATGGTATGTAGTTGCAGACTACGAAAGTGTGACTATAGCTATGAAAGCCATTGTACATGGTTGTGAGTATATATGTATGTCTACGAATGCAGGGACTCAGATGAATTATTTTGCAGGTCTAGTTGCAAGAACTGTTAGCCCATTACGCGAGTAATTCATGTCGAAATATTATTTGGGTAAATTTTGGTAATTAATGTAACACCTGAGATTATTTCCGCTGCAATTGTATGAACAATATGATCAGGCAATACGTATAGGGTAGGGTGTTACAGTTTGGTATCAGAGCTGGTTTGTTTTCTGCATTATCGGTGTGTTACTTTCACCCTTGAGGACTGATCACCCTCAAAAGGGGAGGGAGTACTCCATACCTGTACTTGCACTAAACTTTCCAGGATAGGGACCAAAGGTGATGATGTGTTGGATAGTCAGTTGCATATGGTTAAGCATGATTTTGAGTATTTGAAGGAATCTTGAAAATTTTATGGTTTAAGAGATTTTTGAAAATATGTGGAGTTTTTATCTTGTTGTTCAAGTAATGATTTTGAAGAAAGTTTTGTTTCAACCAAGTGAGTAACTTGGTTAGACACAAATGGTGTGTGGATAAAACTAAGGCCAATGTTTCCTTGTAGTATGCACAGAATTACTTTTAGTGTTACTACTAACTGATCGAGAAGCACGGTGCCTAGCTATGCAATGCAGTTGGTCTTCGACTATGCTAACATGACGAGTTGTTGTGGTGGAGTTTTAATATGGATATGATTCTTGATGTTGTGGTGGCTAGGTTAACAATCTTGCTTAGTAAGTTATGTTTTGAACTTGTTGATGTGCTTTTGTTGTGATAATCCGATATAGGTTTTTGAAACCTTATATTGGGAACTTGAGGTGTTATGTGTTACCTTCTATGTTATGAATCACCTAACCTAAGAGTTAGGTAATGGTTTATTTACGATAGACCATGTCAAGGGTAAGTAAGCGGACTTAGGGTAAAACTCAAGGTTAGATTTCGGGGACGAAATCTTTTTAAGGAGGGGAGAATTGTAACATCCCGTTCCGGCAAAACCCATATTTCGATCGCTAGAAAGTTCGCGATTTAAAATCGAGCGTTTTGATAGTATTTCGACGAAAATCGGATTATCGATCGATCGGATAAGTATACGTATTAATTATATATATAATATATTTCATATATATATATATATATATATATTAATTAATTAATTAATTAATTGGCCGGCCATATATATTAACTTCCCCGCACCCCGTCCATTATCATCTTCTTCCATTCTATTTTCTGGACCGAGAGCAGAGGCTCTTAGGGGACGCGAGGAAGTAAATTGCAAGGCTCGATTCTTGAGCTACACTGATCCAAAAATCCCGAATTTCTTGAATTCCCGATAAGCCAAATTAGGGTTTTGGAGTATCTGGAAGCCGGATTGAGCCCAAATTTCATATACGAGCTTCCTGCAGCGAGGGGATATTAAGACGGTCTCGGATTTTAATTCGGGGTTCGTTCGTGAAATTGACGTTTTAGTACGGGAGGCTAGAACCGGTGTTTGAACGACCAGAACTGGTGAGGGATTAGCACGGCATACCGGGTTTGTCGTATCACGATAATTATGTTGATGCTTAGAATTGACCTAGGTGAACTAGAATGGCATGATTAGGGGTGTATGAACTTTCGTGCTATATGTTGAACCCTGGATTGCTGTATGATATTATTGACTTGCCCTAATCGATATGAACCTTGTTTATGCTGATGATTTCGTATATGTTGCAAATTGTGGGCTTGACTGTTGATATGCCTTATGATGGTTCGAAAAGGTGATTGGGTATGACATTCATGATTGATGTATTTGGATGTACAAGTGGGAAAATATATATCTCATGGTGATATTATGATATTTAAGGAGGATGACTTGCACGAGGGTTTATTCCGATGAAGTGCAATTATACGACTCCTGGTTTACCTATGTTGAGCCAATTATGGCCAGGTCAAGTACATGTGCTAGTAACGAATTATGATTAAGCAAGATGAGATATGAATCATGTATAAGGATACCAAATATGAGTGTTGTGGTCTCACGGTCAACTACATAGTAATTAGGGCTCCCTATGCTATTACTCTATTATGATATGTATGATAGTCACACCTCTCTTGTGGTGGTGACTGAAGATTTCTTATGAGATATGACCACACCTAGAGCGGTGTCGGGGTATGAATACACCCATAGTGGTGTGGGGTATGTATGACCACATCCGACGGGATGTTGGGGTATGTATGACTACATCCGACGGGATGTGGGGTATGTTTCCCGGGAGAGTTATTAGCATGGGAGTAGCCAGGCGCCCATAAGTAAAACATGATAAGACGCATATGCATAAGTCAAAGTGGTTGAGTCTTTTGCCCATTGGGATATGAGGATGGCTGAGGTCCGATCCTAGTGTTTTGGCTTGTTTGCTAGATGTATGGTAGGGGTATGCTTTGTTATGAACTCACGATGCTATGATTATCTCACTCAGCTATGAGCTGACCCTCTTTTATTCTTCTTCTCTGCTTATGCTATGTGTAAGCAGATCATCAGTAGCAGCAGTAGATAAGTGTTAGGTGGGAGAGGAGCTAGAGTTGAAGCCAGGATGAGGTATGGTCTTCAACTATTCTGTGCTTGGACTACTACTCGGGATTTTGGCCAGTGATCCACACCTTTTTGTAAAAATGTTTTGAGAACGTTTTTCATGTGCATACTAGCTTCTGATGTAGTGTGAGATATCCACAGGCGTGGAAAGTTGATTATATGTGTATATGTGTGTGGTGGTGTATGTAGTGATGATGATGACATGTATAAGTATGGTATGTAGTTGCAGACTACGAAAGTGTGACTATAGCTATGAAAGCCATTGTACATGGTTGTGAGTATATATGTATGTCTACGAATGCAGGGACTCAGATGAATTATTTTGCAGGTCTAGTTGCAAGAACTGTTAGCCCATTACGCGAGTAATTCATGTCGAAATATTATTTGGGTAAATTTTGGTAATTAATGTAACACCTGAGATTATTTCCGCTGCAATTGTATGAACAATATGATCAGGCAATACGTATAGGGTAGGGTGTTACAAATTTTGCCCAAGTGTTGGGGCTTTTCGTTAAAAATTCTTAAGTAATGTCAGTTTGTTTATTTTAAAATGTAGTTTGGGTTGCTCCGGAATAACCGATTTTGGTTTGAGTTGTGGTTTGGTTTTCAAAAAGGATCGGGTCGTGTCATTTTGGTATCAGAGCCGACACTCCTCTGTTCCTTGGCCTCCAAGGAATACTGGAGTGACGATCTGTGTATTTTTTATAGGTTTCAGTTTTTAAAAGGAAAGGAAAAAGGGAGTGTCAGTTAAAAGTTTGGCCAAATGAGTCAGAGTCTTTCGGAAATTTTTAGAATCTCCAGTATACTCTAACCATGTGATAACGGTGTAATCGCATGTTTTTATACCCCTATTTCTTACCCATTTGCGGGGCATAGTTGTGTGTTTTGGCCTATTTTACTCCGGGTTGTGCTACTTTGTCATATTTCAGGACCCAGGCGTCGAAGGGAAGGCCAAGCACGAGTTTCGGGGCATTTGGAAGTCGTTTGGTCGAGCTATGACCAAAACACGGGTAGGAGGCTTGAAGAACACGGCCGTGTACACCAAAGGGCCCGCCAGTGCTTTTACTGCCGAGAGTTGAATGAAGAAAAGACCAAAACACGGGCGGGGTCAATTCAAAACACGGCCGTGTCCTACTTCAAACACGCCCGTGTTTTCCCCCAGACCGTGCCCGTGTATTTATGACGTGGCAGAGGGCACGGGCGGGCTGGAGCAGAACACGGCCGTGCCCTCGACCGTGTTCTGGCCAGTGATGCCCTTTTAGGCAGTTTTTCAGCCAAAAGAGGGGGGATTCGAGTTTTAGAGAGACAGAGCAATTCCTAGAGAGAGAAAGCGACGAACAAGAGTCTCCAAGTGCCCTAGCTTGATCTTCATCACCATTGGAGCTTGGCTTGAGCTTGGAGAAGTGCCGGTCAACGTCTGGGAGCAGAAATTCATCCTTCACAGTATGATTTCCGCGTCTGAATCTGCTTTTGCTTCTTTCTCCATGGAGTAGTTCTCCCATTCATCTGGGTATGGGAAACCCTAGATCTGTATGTTAGGTTTGATTGTATGAATACAAGTACTGTTTCTATGATTTGATTATATTCGATTGAGGTTTGAATGATTGAATGGCATGAATCCTGATCAAATTCCTGTTGTTTCAGCTTTAACCTAGAATGAGAATATCTGCCTATGTTGATAGAGCACCCTTAATTGAAGGTAGTGAATTTGTGACTTTAGTCGAGGAGCCAATTCACTATTCTGTACCGAAGTTACTTCGGTAGAGGAGGTTTTGTTCGTTAGGGCCTCAATCTGTTTACTCCGGTGGAGGTTAGTCGCCCGCTAAAGACTCAGATTGAGAGGGTCTGGAGACCTTTAGTCGAGACTTCAGACTGTTTGAGAACCTTCCGCAGTATAACTATCATAGAAATTGAACTTGGTAAATTGCAATACGGTTTAACTACAGTCTAGGGGGAACCATATCCGGGTGACCTCTCTTAACCTGAAAACAACCGCCTAGTTGCTTTGCTTGCTTGATTAGTTTAGACCTTCACTAAAGTTTCATTGCTAGATAATACGATTTCACTGAGTAGTCATCATATCTAGGACCCGGGTTGACATTAAAACCTAAACCCGCTATACTACGCTTTAGGAAGTGGTTTCACTTGGCCATTTTCTAGAGTGACAGTAGGAGTGAGTCACCATGATAAGGAAATAACTTTAGGATGCCCCAGGGGGTATGATACGTCTTGGGAAGGAGAAGGAGAAGGTTCCTAGAAGGATCGTTTAGTGAAACCCCTTCATGAGTGAGAAGAGGAGGGTCAAGGTAGCTCATATTCTATGGGGATGTGAGCTTATCAGAATAAGATTCTGGAAGGAGCCAAGCAGATAGTACTTCGACTGGTAGAGCCAAGGAGTTATGGCAAATGTCGCCATAATCGAGGGGAAAGGGTGCAAGGAAGGGTCGTGGAGTTCAGGAGAATTGAACATAGGGCTACAACCCCAAGGAGCAGCTGAAAGTTAGACTTTGAAAAATACTAGGGCCACCTAAGCAAGCAAAGGAAGAACTAAGTACATCATAGGGAGCCTAACAAGATGTCATGGGATCAATACATCAAGGCTAGAAGGAGGTACAACTCCTTTCAAGGAGATTATCACAAGGGAAACTTGGAGTCGTCACAACGAACAAATTTCGTGGTCGAAATTCTTCTTAAGGAGGGGGGAAATGTGATGTCTTGATTTTAGATTTAGATTCAACGTCAACTACCAGGAGAATTGGATCAACATGACAAGCCGAATTGGCATTTTATTTCACCGTGTTTGGATCAAGCTGGGAAGTAAAAAGGGCACTGAGACACTTATGGTTACACGAGTGCTGCAAGCTAAGGAAACTTATTTGTGCAAAGGTTTACCAACGAAGTTGTTATAGTAAGAATAGATGATCGTGGGAAGGAAGTATAAGAAGGGTGTTGATTGAAGGATGAGTTCCGAGCAAATTTCGGGGACGAAATTTTTTGTAAGGGTGGAGGAAATGTAACACCCCGATAATTTAGATTTAGGTTCGACCTTAATACGTGATCGGTTGGATTGACGGTTAAGTACTAAGAGTTACAACCGCGGATTAGGAATAATAATTATTATTATTATTATTATTATTATTATTACTATAATTAAAAAAAATTACATATATACAGACCCATATGGCCGGCGGCCCTCCACCTGCAAAAACCCAAATAATTCTCAAACCCTTTTAACCCCACGCCCCAACAAGATTCCCACCCCGCCCTCTCCACTTATTTTGGCAGAGAAATAATCCCGCCGCCAAGCAGCAACAGCACCCGCGCCGCGGAGAAGAGAGAAGAAGAAGAAAAAAAAAAGGATGAGAAGAGAGCGTCCACCTAACCCTGATCCCGATCCCGACCCTGACCCCATCCCTTTCGTTCTAGGTAAGGATCACGCACCCCTTCGCGATTTCTAAACTCGATTTATCGATAGTCTAATCCAAAGCTCGTATTTTTATTAGCGGTGACGTTGAGGGTTCGATCAACAAGGAGATCAACGTCCCGGGTCATCCAACCTAGGCCTAGGCACGTTCTAGAGGTAAGGGAACTTGATCCCTTTGAGTTAGATCGATCGAGTTGGTGATTTTTTGTGAGGGTGCAATTCTGAGGTTTTAGCAACAGACATTCAGACTTTTAGTGACAAAAGTTGTGTGGTCACTAAAGCTGCTGGAAATTTTCAAAAACTCGTTTTAGATGTTTTAATTTGTTTCGAGTCCCTATGGGTGTTTGTTCCTGTC
Source organism: Linum tenue (assembly GCA_946122785.1). Classification (NCBI taxonomy): domain Eukaryota; kingdom Viridiplantae; phylum Streptophyta; class Magnoliopsida; order Malpighiales; family Linaceae; genus Linum; species Linum tenue. The sequence goes on along the minus strand of CAMGYJ010000008.1, from coordinate 45,673,151 downwards.
TTTAATAATTTTATAAATTGAGGGAGGTCTAGGAGATGGCTGTAATTTAATTTGGGGATTTTTGAAGATTTATTTCTATTTTTAGAAATTATTCTAACATTCGTTTTAATTAAATAAAAATATTTTCGAGGATTATATAAGATTTTTATAATTTTCCAGGGTATAAGTACTTATGATTAATGTATGAAAATTATTATCTGAATTTTTAAGAAGGTTCAAGTTAGGTAGAAAATTCATCCAAGATAAAAATAATTAAGAAATACAGTCGGTTTTGAAGGCAGTATTTCTAGAAAAATTTTAAAGGGGGTTAAGGGACCTTTGGAGTGAGGTTTGAGGATGGGACTTTGAGTAGAGGGTGTTTGGGTTGATAAAAAGGAGGATTTTAAATCGAGAAAGGTTGTCTTAGAGTATGAATTTCTTATTAATAGGTTTCCTGGGAATAATCCGGCTAAGGAGGGAAAGAAGGCGAGAAAGTAAGCATCCGATCAAACTTCGTAGTCTCGCGTGATGAAGAGATTCACACCGATTAGTAGGAGGGGAAGAGCCGCGTCTATTAGAGGCGGAAGGAAGGCCGAGAACTCGACATCGGTGATCGCAACTGGCGGGGGTAAAGTGATGGAGAGGCCCTGACCCTATCCTCCCAGACGACCCGGGGTGTCAGCATTTCGTAGTTGGCCTCTAAATTGTAAGCCGAGGAGGGACCTTGAAGAGAATGGCGGCGGAGCTCCAATGGTTAGGGTCGTTGAAGAGGAAGACGAGAGGAGGAGCCAAAAGAGGAAAAACGCGCGGGGCTTGAGCGTGAGAATGCAGACGTTGATGAGACTAAAGAGGTGAGTGTAAAGGTGGTAAAATCTCTGTCGTAGGTCTTTTAGTTTATGTCTTTTATTTCCGTTATTATTTAGTTAATTTTCTAGTATGCGCGATATGTATGTGAGGCATCCCACCGCCTGTAAGGGTGGAGGCACGCATTGTGCTATGTATGAATGTATGTGATGATGTATGGATTGATGGTATGAGGAACCCCCTGGCGGTTGGGTCACTATTGGACGACGAGACGTAACGCAGTGCCATTGCCGAGTTTGGGTATGCAACCGGACGGCGAGACGTAACGCGGTTGGCATCCTAGGGTAGGACACTGGACGACGAGACGTAACGCGGTGGTCCTAGTGTTTTGTGTTGATATAAGGATAGAGGTCGAGAACTTTTATGAGTTAATGTTGAAATGAGTTGATAAGAATGGTTATTTAAGAGCCTTAAGGCGAGAACGACTTTCATGCTAGGAATGCTTTCCCCTAATAATGAGTTTAGTAAGGAGTTTGCCTAGGGCAAAGACCTTAGGAAGTAACGACGAGATTGACCCCTTCTCACTCACCAGGTTGAGGATATTCTAGCAGAAGTGGATAATGAGAAGAAGCAGGGTGAGGCGAGCAACAGTACCAACATCGTCGGGATATCGGAAAGCTCGTGAGGAGTCAAGTTAGATTATTTAATTATTCTGTTTCATGGTTATTAGTATAAACTGGAGATTCTGTGTTAAGTCGTTTTAAGTGTTTAAGATTGAGAATTTTGCCCAAGTGTTGGGGCCTTTAGTTAAAAACTCTTAAGTAATGTCAGTTTGTTTAATTTAAAATGTAGTTTGGGTTGCTCCGGAGTAACCAGTTGTGGTTTGGTTTTCAAAAAGGATCGGGTCGTGTCACTAGCTCCTAGGTCCGCCAAGGCATTGTCTATTTTGTGAATACCAATATCTAGAGGGATAGTAAAGATACCTGGGTCAGACCGCGTTTTGGGCAAGCGGTCGAGGAGGAAAGCCGAGCACTCCTCGCCAACAATCACGTTGGCGAGGCCTTCAAGCCTTGGCTTTTTGATGAGGAATCCGTTGAGGTACTTGGCATATCTTGGAATTTGCGCCATGGCTTCGAGGAATGGGATGTTGAGGTGGAGGTTGCGTAGCATTTCCATGAACCCTCCACACTCGTTGTCCAACCTCTCCTTGTACATTCTTGTGGGATAAGGAAGAGGTGGCACGTATCCATCCTCTGGCAATGCCTGCCTTGCCGCCTTCCTCTCATTCCTCGAGGGCTTCTTCTCTCTTTTCCTCAGATTAGTCTCTTCCTTATTGGACTCTTCCTTCTGTATTGCTTCTTCCGTGGCGACCTCCGGAGCCACCTTCACACTCCTCACTTGAAGAGCATTCACCCCAGCTTGATTCTTGGGGTTCACCACGATTTGGGAAGGTAAAGCTCCCTTGGGTCTCTCGGTGAGGATACCGGCAAGGTTGCCAATTTGCACCTCCAAACTTCGAAGGCTCGCTTGATGGCTTCGGAGACCCGCCTCAATCGAGGTAAACTTGGTAGTCGCCACATCCATAAATTGCTCAATCTTCTCAAACTTTTGGCTACTCGTACTCACAAAGGTGTTCACCAGGTCCTCAAGCTTGGATAACTTGTCGGGTTGATGTTGTTGTTGAAACCCTAGGGCACCTTGTGGTTGGTACGGTTGTTGAAAGTTTGAGCCTTTGAGTTGGGGCCTTTGTTGGATGAAGGTTGGCCGAGGTTGGAAGTTCCCCGTGGCGCCTTGGAAACCCGGGGGCCTTGGATTAGCCGGTGATGCCCAAGCAAAGTTGGGGTGGTTCCTCCATCCGAGGTTATAAGTATTGCTATACGGGTTGCTGACCCTAGCATTTGCCACAAAGTTGACTTGCTCCTCCGTAGTGGTTGCCTCCTTCATTGCATGGCACTCTGATATCTCGTAGCTAGTACTCGAGCACCATTCGCACGACATTATTGCCCGTTTTCCTTGCCTTTTATATTCAAGCATAACCTCAAGCAACTTATCCAACTTTGCCTCAAGCGGAGCACTCGCTCCCATGCTTCTCACTCCCCTTTCATTGCTTCTTCTTCCACTTCTATACAACCCCCAATCATACCCCTTAAGGGCCATGTCTTCTTGGATCTCGGTTATTTGGGGCGGAGCCATATTCATCAACTTCCCCTGACACAAGGAGTGAATGAGGATCTTATCTTCTTGCATTAGGACTCCGTAGAAGGTTTCAATTCGAAACTGTTCTTCAAACCCGTGGTGAGGGCACTAAATAAAGTAATCAAAGTACCTCTCCCAAGCATCCCTCAAGGTTTCGTCCTCTTCTTGCTCGAAATGCGTAATCTTCTTTCTCCACTCCGCCGTCTTCGAAGGCGGGCAATAACGAGCCATAAACTTGTTGAGGAGGTCGTCCCATGAGGTGATAGACCGAGGTGGGCGGTTGTTTATCTACCTAAGTGCCTTCCCTGAGAGTGAGCATTACTTTGTATCATAGTCACTAGTGCCGGCTTGATCACGAAATTTTTTGCCGCCACCGGAGGATGTAGGATCGGCGATTGAATGTCTGCCGGCCTTGGGGCCATATAGTACCCCATCGTCCTCGGGGCTCCTTCTTCTCCCGCCTCCTCATTCATATGGCGGGCTTGAGAGGCTCCATCTTGTCTTTAGTTCCCCGCCATTTCCTCTTTAATGATGGGTTCAACTTCCACTTCTTCAACTACTTCTTCACTAACACCGAGATTCAATTGTTGTCCCCCTCTTTCACTCCTTCTCCTTGCCTCGGCAAGCTCTCTCTCCCTTGCTAAGAGTCGGAGAGTTTGATTTATGTCCTCGTCAAGTGGTAGCAAGGGTGTCGGGTTGCTCCGGGTCATGCACCACCTACACACAATTGGAAAACACCAAGTCTAGCACAAGCAAAGAACACACACACTTGCAAAACTGGAAATCAAAAGCTAGATTAACAAGCAACAACTTTTTCAGAATAACAGACCGTTAGTCCCCAGCGACGGCGCCAAAAACTTGACTCGCACGAAACTACACTACACTTAAACCCCAATTAGAGCCCAAGTTATGATTCCCTTTGCTTATGTTTTTTTTCTGGGTTGGTGGGTTTTCAGATACGATGAGGTAAGAATTTTGTTCGTCCAAAGCAGGTGAATCGTGCGGAGGCGATGACGATGAAGAGTGGCGACCGTTTTGTGGGTGTGAATCTGTTGTGGGCGGATGTTTTTTCTACCGATCTCGTTTGAATCGTACCCATAGAACCATAGAGATTCTGGGTTATGGGTTCAAGTCAAGGAGGAAGACTGGTGGAGGGATAACATAGATTCTGGGTTGTTAGGGTCGGCCATGGCTGAGACTTTGACGGTTGCGATGATTATTTGGGACGACGGCGACTGAGATGATAAATAGAGAAGGGCGACACAGAGGCGTCGGTGGTAAGGAGCGGAAGAAACTTGACGGTGGTTTTGATGGAGTTTTACGGCAGAAGAAAATCGAGAAAGATGTTTCGCCGTTGCCGGAAGAAGACGAAGAGCAGGAGCATTTTATTATTATTGAAATTACATGTTTTTTAATTTGTAATTTCTTTATGTTTAGTTGTTATTTAATTTAAATTAAAAATGTGAGGTGTCAATGACTTGGCATTGCCACGTCAGCAAAAGTCAATGTTAAGTTGACCACTGTTTGGTCAATCGTTATCTTTAATGGTCAACGAAATTGTCAGGATACAAATGGCATAAAGTATAATAGTTCAGGACACAGATGGAATATTGGAAACAATAGGACACAAGTGGCATTTTCCGGATAGTTCGGGTGTTGTAGTGGTATTAGCCCTTTGATCTTTGTGCTAGTGTGCAGGTGAATTTCAGGTTTATCCTCCTTATGCATGCCTAGGAGGACGACCGGCGATTTACTGCCACTAGATCCGGAGATCGAGAAGACCTACCGACAGAACAGGAAGCAGGTCAAGTTAGGGAAGCAGCCAACCACAACTCCTAGGCCTTCCCTAACCCATAATCGTCAACAGAGAGGGCATGCTTCATCACCTGTCGTCCCTACACCACCTACACCACCTCGTGACATTAAGCCTTTCATCGTGGCAGAAGAGGATCGTTCGATCAGGGCTCGTTTGAATCGACGGACTGGAGCCCGAGCTTCTTGTGTTGTCATTCCGGCTGGGGATGCAACCATGGAGATTACCCCAGCATTTATCAACATGATCACCAATGGATATACTTTCTCCGGGGCTAGCAGTGAGGATCCTCATGAACATCTTTGCCAGTTCGTGAGCATATGTGATAGGATGAAGAGTCCCACAGTATCTGATGATGCAATCCGTCTTCGGATGTTCTCGTTCTCCCTAATAGGGAATGCATCACACTGGTTTCAGAACTTAACACCACGTTCCATCACGACATGGGTTCAACTTGAGAAGGTCTTTCTAGTTAAGTGCTTCCCACCTGCCTTGGCAATGAAGAGGCAAGAAGAGATTGTTACTTTTAAGCAGGCTGATGTTGAGAGTCTAACTAAGGCATGGGAGCGCTACAAGGGGTTGTTGATGAGATGCCCAAGTCATGGTCTTGAGGATTGGAGCGTGATCATTATCTTCTTCAATGGAATCAGAAGGGAGTTTCGGGGTGCCCTTAATAATGCTTCACGGAATGGTTTCACAAGCATGGAGGCACCAACAGCATATGATCTGGTAGAGAAGATCTGTTCAGAAGCCACTGAATGGGATAGTGAGACCAGCATTCAAAGAAGAGGAGGCTTCCATGAAGTTGACAGAGTTAAAAGTCTCGAAGCCAAGTTGGATGCTAAACTGGATTCCAAGTTTGATGCACTCGAGCGAAGGTTGGCCAAGATTTCTCTTGGTAGACAAGAGGAGGTTGCTTCATGTGAACTTTGCGAGGGTCCTCATCATAGGGATATGGACACTGGGAGCTGCTCAGTTGGAAGATGTCCAATATATCAATAATCCGCGAAGTCAAGGCCAGGGTGGTATGTATTCAAATACATAAAACCCTCAATGGAGACATCTACAACCCTCAATTGATACCATACTCAGTCTACAAGAAATTGGGATTGGGATATGTTCTTAAGCCTACTCGGATCACTCTCCAATTGGCCGATCGATCAGTAAAAATCCCAAAAGGAGTGGTGGAGAATGTATTGGTGAAGGTGGGGAAGTGTATTCTCCCAACAGATTTTGTAATTCTGGAGATGGAAGAAGATCGGGAGTGCCTCTCATTCTTGGTAGACCTTTTCTAGCCACTGGCAATGCACTCATCGATGTCGGGAGAGGGAAGTTGACATTCCGAGTAGGTAAGGAAGAGGAAATTTTTAATGTCTTTTAAGTTGACCATAATCACGATGCATTTGATGAATTTGAAAGTGGATCTCGATAAAGGAAAAATTCCTCTTCCTGTGATAGTGGATTAGTTGAAGAATCACTTGTCCTATTTGCTCAGATTCTGAAATCAAAGCAAGGGCAGAAATCCTTGACAGGGCACCTCAAGTATAGATATTTGGGTAAGGATTTCAATCTTCCTGTTATTATTCCTTCTTCATTGACATTGAAACAGGAAGAGTACTTGCTTGAGGCGTTGCAGTACCACCTACGCCTCACTAAGGGGTCCAACATGCAAGCTAAGAAGGTCATACCCAATTTTCGCACACTTGGCCCTGCAGAGGTGACTCATATGTTGGATGAAGGTTATGCATTCTATAATTGCTCAGGAGGGTATTCTGGATACCTTTCCATACCCATTGGTTGAAAGCTCCATGAACGTCAGGCTGAGGACGTTAAACAAGCACTTCTTGGGAGGCAACCCAAGGTGAGTTTTCTTTTCTTTATTTTTCTTTTTTGTTGTGCCAAACCCGTGCATGTTTAGATTGGGAATTGAACATTAGGGACAATGTCCCATCCTGAATGTGGGGTGGTGAGTAAGGTGTTGTTTGTCCCTGCTGTATGTGATAAAAAAACCAAAAAAAAAGTTATCCTTTGGATTGTGCACAGCCAAACTGCATGCAATCTACCTGTGCTGGTTTAGTCTGCCCATGCTAACATAATGGCTAAAAAAAACCTAAAAATTAGAAAAATTAAAAACAAAATCTTGTACTCTTGTGGTAAAATGATGTAAATGACTGTGATACGTGTGAAATGAGTTTGTGCTTGAAGGAAATCAACAAAATCACCCCACTAGTGTTGAATTGCATAGTTCTTCACAATGAGCTTGACGTTTTGACTGACTTGATGTGCTTTAAATTAGCAAACTCTTTTAGCAAAACTCTATTTTGTGAGGATAGTGTAATGACTTTTGGTGAAGTAGTTAGGTGGAGAACATTGACCATTCAACATGTTTGGATACTGTGCTTACTTGCATCAGTTGTGAGCTTTTGATTTTGCAATGAGTCTCTCCGTTTTGAATGTTTTAGATGGGGTGAACTGTATCTTAATAAAAGGAAAAAATCCTACCTGACAAGTAAAATATAAGAAAGTTGAGCACCTAAATTCACAAACTTAGGGGTGCTGAGCACAATTATGCACAACCCCTAAGTTGCTAAGCACAAGATCGCACAATCATGGTGAATAATGCCTCAAACATTAAATTGATCAATACCCAATATCAATCATCCAAACCACATACAAGAAAACTACATGGTAGAGTTAGGGTTTCACTACACCCAAGTGAAAGGAGGAATACTCCATGGAAGAAGTGGGAAGAACAAAAGGGAAAAAAGTGGAAACCATCTTTTGGGGAAGCCTCCTCTCCTCTTGACCATTGAGCTGGGATTTCCTTGGGGAAATCTTCCCAAAATCTGCCTTGAAGCCAAGCCCTAACCTCTTCTTCTCTTTTGGTTCTGTTTCTCTCACTAGAATGCTGAAGAAGGTGTTTCTCTCACAAAAGTGGCTCTCCCCTCTCTCCTCCTTGCATATCAGCTTTTAAACCCGAGAAGAGCCAAGTTCACGGCCTGAGTTCACGGCCATGAACCATCAAACGCTTCCGTGAACTCAGGGCGAGCGCCAAAACGCTCTGCATCGCTCACGTCAGTTTACGGGCAATGGCCTGTGTTCATGGTCTTAGTGACCGTGAACTCGCTTTGCGTCAGTAACCTTCAAATTGGCTTTGGACGTATTGCGCTTCACGGTCAACTCCCTTTCTTCACGGTCTTGCATGACCGTGAACTCCTTCCTTTAGCCATGAACTGGTGCTTTTTCACCTCTTCTCCCGGTTTTCGATCCTTTTCGCCAATCTTTCAACTCTGAGGCTGGTTCCACCTGCTAAATCCTGAAAAGCACTCAAACACTAAGAAACTCGCGTAAAACCAACCTTTAATGAGTGAATTTGGCACAAACATCTAAGTCAAATGGGGGCAAAACATGTGTAATTAGGCCCGAATCAGAGATGATAGTAATGTTTTCTCGAAGCTTAAAGATGGAGTCAAAACGCGTTGTTTTGGGCAATTCAGGGAGCTTAAAGATGGAGTCATTGCTTCTCTAGCTTTAAATGTGTTTGGGTAAGTCTCTCTACTAGCCTACTTGAGCTTCTACGCTGGGTATGAAGTTTTAGGGTTAGACTGGTATGCACCATCAAGCAAATTAGGTTAGATGAATGAATATGATATTATGGTGGACGAGGCGACTGTACCCCTGCCATAGTAATGCCTTCCTAGATAGAACCTGGGATAAAACCTCAATGTGGATGGGTAGGTGATCTATACAACCTAGGATTTCATATATCACTAGGAGAATGATCGAATTAACTCCCTCTAGGGATTGCCTAGACAATATATGATAGGAGTGACCCGAAGACGCCAATATTGGGCTCTAAGAGGATTTTCTCCCTCCTTGGTCAAAAGATCAACACATGAAATGGAATCCAAACTCATGCAATCCATGAAAACCATCCATTAGATAGATAAAATCATCAATCAAACATACAATATGTCACATACATCAACAACAAACCAAAATATGGACCTAGGGTTCATCAACCTAAGAGAAAAATGTCTAGTTCATAGAGAGATTACTGATTGGAACGCAAGATCTTCTTCTTCTTCTTTTAGGCTTGATTCTTTGCTTCCAAACTTGATCAATTCCTTTAATTAATCTCCATGATCACTCAAGAATGAACTCTCTCTCTCTCTATCACTAGAACTCCCCTTTGGTGTTTTGGGTCGAAACCCTAGATAGAGTCAATTTCTCCTTCAAAAACCAGCTCTCCTTTCTCTCTCCCAGCTGTTCTCTTTATATTTTCCCGACAGTGCCGACTTCACGGTCACTGTTCATGGGGGGTGATAATAGCAAGAAGGGGGTGATCTCGGCCAAAAACGCACCATTTTGGGCTATTTTCAAGGTCACGGGGTAATTTTCATGGTCACTGGACCGTGAAAATCTTATGCTCGCGAGACATAAAGACCCTTTTGATTCTTGTCAAATGTCGAGCCCTGGGCTCAATTGTCACGACCTAGAGTGCGTAACAATTACCCCCAGCCCATGACTTCTGACTATTTTTCACTTTTTGGCGCTTTTCGACCTCCAATCATCCCAAAACTTGTCATCGACCTTCCCACACGTGTTAGGACATGAAAAGTAACAAAAATAGCACACCCTAGCATAAAGTAGGTTGAGGGAAGATGATTTACTAAGTCAAATGAACAAGAAATAATGGGTAAAATATGTGTAATTTAGCCCGAATCGACAATCTAGGGGGACTCATACCTGAGTGAGCTTTCTTAATCTGAAAACAACTATTACGTGATTTCTATTTACTTTTTTTTTATCACTTCACTCAAACTCAACCGCTAGATAATAGATACAAACGGAGTAACCAGTAGACCTAGGACCTTGGTTGAGAAATAAAACCTGAGTCACTATATTGCATTGCTAGACTGCGACTACACTTGGTTGTAGTTTTGTTGTATTGGTTTTAGGGAGTCAAGTTTTTGGTGTCGCTGCCACGGACGGTTAGGTTATTGAAGAAACATGAGAATATATTACTTTAGCATTTACTTTTATGCATTTTATCTCCACCCTGTTTGCCTTGACGGGTTGTGCTTGTCGTATGTGTGAATGTAGTGCATGACCCGTAGCCAGTCAGGAGATCTACTACCTCTGGACCCTGAAATTGACCTTACCTGTCACCAACTCAAAGCGCTCAAATCGAGACTGGCTACAGAGGAGGGCTTGGACAAGGTCGTTGTTACTAAGGGATCGGATAGCAAAGAAGAAAAATGGCTGACCCGAATAATCTAGTTGGGGACATGCAAGACCCCCAAGGAGCAGACTGTGGGGTACTACTTAACCCCTAGTGTCGAGGATCTGAGGTCTAGCATCCAACATCCTCAAGTTGATGCTAACAACTTTTAGTTGAAGACATTTGTCATCTAAATGTTGAAGGGCTCTGTGGTCTTCCATGGGAATTATGTGAGTGCCCTCAGGAGCATCTGCGGCAGTTCTATGAGCTGATCGATGGGATCAAACTGAACGGAGTCACTCAAGAAGTCTTCCGGCTCCGCTAATTCCCTTTCACCTTAGAGGTACTGGACAAGACATGGCTGGATACTCGTGCTCCAGGATCGATCACCAAATGAACTGCCATGGTTGACAAGTTTCTGAACTATGTCATCCCCCATCAAAGACAACGGATCTCCAGAAGGAAATAACTCACTTTCCTCAGGATGAAGATGAAATTATCCGAGATGCATGGGAGAGATACTCCACTCTCTTTCTGAAGTGCCCCAATCATGGTTTCACCGATAGCTGATTGATTCGGTTTGTGGCGGGAATATGCTGACCAAGATGCCCCCACAATTGAACCAGCTCCTCGAGGATATGACAGAGCAAGGTTATGACTGGGGATCTACCAAGAGGTCGCGGCGAGCTTCATGGCGTGGAGTGCATGATGTGGATACTCAGCCACCTGTTCTTCACCCTATAGTTACTCATGGCAGGCTCTCTAAGTGTGCGGGGAGGCCCTCCCGCAAAGAGCCTCTAAACTATTGGGTCATCAGCTTAGAGCCTACATTATGTATAATGCTAACTATTTTTTATGAAGTATTAAGTTTTAATTATAAATTTCAAACATATAAAATTAATGTAGTAAACTTTGATTATGTCTCTAATATAATAAAAAAAAATTAATCTCAAATTCTAATAAAAAATGATTGAAGCATATAAAGAAGGAAGATTTGATTTCTTATTAGACTTTTTTCACTAAACCATATAAGAGAGCATATTATTTATCCTTTGTTTTCCAGATAGAATAAAAAAGATGAGATTACTTTACCTCTTATTATTAATGTTAATTACAATAAGGCACAAGCCAACAAGTAAAAAGAAAAAAAAAAAGAAGTAAATCAATTACAAATAGTTTGTAACATACTTAATATTAGACTAAATATTTATCACTTTCTCTCCTATATAATATTTATTTTTTATTATTTGTTTCTAATCTTTGATTCTTTTATACTTTCCTTTCTAGCTCAGTTAACTTCTCGTCACCAATTTAGGTGATTCAAGTCAATTTATTTACTATTTGAATTCTTTTAAATAATACTGTAATGATTTTTATTTACTGATTGATGATTTATTTATAGGGCTAATACCACTACAACACCCAAACTATCGACAAAATGCCACTTGTATCCTAAATTATTCAATATTCCATTTCTATCCTGAACTATGATACTTTGTGTCATCTGTATCCTGATAATTTCGTTGACCGTTATATTTAACGGTTGACTTGACGACGGTCAAAATTATATTGACTTTTGGTGACGTGGCATCCACGTGGATTGACATGTCATTATTTAGTTCAAAAACTAATCATAATTAAAATAAGGAAAATACAAAATTAATGGAGAAATTAAAAAAACATCGCCCCTCCGCCCCTGCTCTGCTCTCCCCGGCGATTACCCATCGTCGTCTTTAACCCCCTCCTCCTCTGAATCCTCTCTGCAAGTGGCGGTTGTTTGATTGAGAAACCAGAAACCCATATCCCATTTATTCAACTCCCATTCCCCCACCCCATCCCTTGTCCCTGTCGACCCACCATCCTTCGGTTTCCTATCTCTCTCTGCCTCTCTATGTCGGCGTCCCCGATGAACTGTAGGTCTCTGCGTTTGGATCGATTTGCAGGTTGCGGAGATTGGGGTCTTGGCCGCTCGTCTTTTGAAGCGAGTCCGAGAGTTAGATGGGATATTCATGGGGAGCTTACATCGCGGAGCGGAGCAAGGAGATGAGATCTGATGGCCGCCAAAAGTGGATCTGACAACCTCTCTGGCTGCAATGATGTGGGTTGTGTAGTATGAAATTTCAGAGGAAACAATTTGGGAATGGGCCACGAGATTGTAGACCTCATCAAGGCAGGTGGTCTCGACCTAGCGGCAAAGAGAAGAGATATGGTGAAATCCGCATATGGAGCTTCAACGGAGCTTCTGCGTGTTTGGCGGCTCGATTGTAGATTTGTAGATAGAAGTGTGGGGTTTTGAACATGACCAACGAAAGCAAAGTTCGGGGCGCTGGTGAGCGGAAGGGTATGAGAATCCGATGAGAAGTCCAGACAGAGACCCGCAAAAAGGAAATTGATGAACAAGGGAGTGAATCTTCATCTAGTTTCCTTCTCTGAATGCATTGGCGAGAAGACACACGGTGAATCAAAGAGCGGCGGCAGAGAGGGAAGCTTCCTCCGGTCTCCTTCTCTGAATGAAAAAGCAGAGACCAGATCTGATTGCGGCGAGAGGAGGGTTCCGGCAGACGGCCGCGGGAGGAGATGTGGAGAAAGGGATTGGGGTTTTTTATTTGGTTTATTTTATTTTACATAAAAAAGTAAATAAAAATTAATATTAAAAATTCCACATCAGATGCCATGTCAACGCTGACTGGTGTCAACACTAACGGAAAGATAGTTCAGGATAGAAATGGAATATTGAATAATTTAGGACACAAGTGGCATTTTGTCGATAGTTCGGGTGTTGTAGTGGTATTAGCCCTTATTTATATTTTATTAGATTTTTATAGAAAAAAATGGGTCACATTTTGTTTCTAGAACAGAGCCTCCATAATATGAGAGATGGTCCTATACTTAGCAGCCCATGCTATACCTAGAAACTCTTCTGCATGAGCAGTAGCCATAGGAGTCTAGACACATGTAATATTCCATGTGCTAAAGTCTTTCCGCTCCAAACCTCCTTCTTCTTAGAGGTTGCCAATATATCCCAAGCCATCTTAGGCTTACCCAAATTATCAACAATCTTCTTGGGCAGTACAAAGATGTTCATCCAATTATGTATTAAGGAGTATAAAGCATACAAGACTAATGGAATCTGTCATGCATAAGAGAGTTTGTTTGCGCACCATGATCGGGTTTGACTAGTCAGCTTATCCACCAGTACTACACACTCACGACTAGACAACTCGTTAGAAATCAAAGGCAGCTCTAGATATCTGACATGTAGTTTTCATTTCTTTAAAGACTGTAACCCGGATAACAGTCTGCTTAAACACCTACGCTATGCTCCCAAAGAATACCTCACACTTGTGAGGATTGTACTTTAGTTTCTACAACATATAAAACCTATCCAACACCCTTTTAACTCCATTAAAAGCATTTGTAGAACCCTTAGTGAAGATCAACAGATCATTTGCAAACACAAAGGTGCCTAAGATCTATCAATCAACACCGAGGATGATAAGCAATATGCATTTCTCGAGCAATCTAACATATCATATAAAGACCCTAATGATAAAGTAAATAAGTAGGGGGACAATGAATCCCCTTGCTTTATCCCCGTCTCAGCAGAGAAGAAACCGAACAAGAACTTATACATGATGATACTAATTAAAGTAAGCTGTGGAGTGGCATCTCTGTACCCATTGAATAAAATTGACTGAGAAGCCCATCTTTCAGTCCAAATAACTCATTTGACAATATTTACTGAAATGAATTATTAGGGTCGTGAGTTGTTTACAAATAATTCAAAATGGGTAATTTGACATAACTCCTATCGAGAGTTATTTCAAAATAACTCGCTTTACTGCTCTGTTTTGGCCAAATACCACATGTTCATGGTTCTATCAAACGAGATACTTTAATCCAGGCACCACTGAAATACCATATGAACAGTATTCGAGTTATTTGACTATATAAACACCAAGCTACGGAGCTCTCCTTCCATGAATGATTATCCATAGTCGTAGTCGCGGAGCTCTGCACATGGAATCATGTGTATCCACAGCACTAGGCCTTATTTAAAGTAGATTTACAAAACTCAAACAACCTCGTTTGACTTGGTTTGAAGAGGTGTGAACTAAGTAACAGTCGTATTGATTTTTAGAAGTTAGAAGCACATTCATTTAACCCACACTGCGAAAGTTTCCACCGCTAAACAGAAACACACTGAACCGAAATAAAGTTTGGTTTGAAACTAACTCGAAGAACAGTCTTATTCAATGTTGGTTTTGATCAAGTTCGGTTCGGTTCGGTCTGCAAACCGGTGATTTATGCGATGAGATCTAGGACTAGGACGGGGTGAGCGATAAGGTCTTGCAAAGAAAGAACTAAGAGTTTCATTCAAAGGGTTCGTACTGAGAGACGGCTCCCCCTTATTCGTACGCCCCTTCATTTTCCTCCATCTTACCCACTGCCTGCCATGAGAGTATCATTCAAGAAATCGTCACCGCTCATACCCATCGATGGGTTTTTGATTCTAGGGAGATAAAAGCGAACAAGGCGTAGGTGGGTAGACCTCCAAATTGGAACCCCAGAGGTCAGGTAACTTCCTTTTCGTTGTATATTTTAGTTGTCTACTCCTGCTGTGATCCTTACAGTCAATCGACGTTTATTAACGATCGGTGATGTTATAATAGGTTTTGAGATTTTTAGTGTTGCTTATTTTGAAGCTTTGTATTATTGAACTGTTTGTATCTGGGAGAGCTCTAAAAGCAATCGAAACCCCTCTTTAACTCCGACCTTTTATTCCCCTGTTTTGGTAATTTCCGGCTGCCGCCTGAGCTAGGGGAACTCCGGAAATATCTTTTGAATTGAAAGAAGAACAATCCCAATTAGTTTCTGGTTCCCTATTTAGTTTTGGTCAATTTCATGGCGCTTTGGAATTTATTTGTTTTGTCTTTCGCGTACTGAACAATTCAACTCTTTGAAAGGTGTAACGTGTGTGTGTGGGGGGGTTTAAAGTGGACTTTCTTCCTTATATTCTAGTTAACTCCACTCCTCTGGATCAACGTGAGCCACCGCGTCTTGAGGCTTGTTACGTCAATTAGGTTGTTGGCTGGGAAACGTCGAGTTCTCTTATCACCAAAATCCCAGATTGTCTGATATTTCAATTGCTCTGCTATTTGCAGAGATTGGTCTGTAGGAGGGATTTATCGATCTGGTGAGGTCTGTTATTGGCAAGTATAGAAGCAGCTTGGGAGGGCTTGGCCAAAATCGGATATGGCAACACAAGGACAGGTGGTAATGGACCCTGCAGTGCTAGACGATTTAATTAAACGGCTCACAGAGGTCCGATCAGCCAGACCTGGCAAGCGGGTCCAGCTCTCCGAGGCTGAGATTAAGCAGCTCTGTCTCGCCTCCCGCGAGGTCTTCCTTCAGCAGCCCAATTTGCTCGAGCTAGAGGCCCCCATCAAGATTTGCGGTACGCTTCTTGGGTTCCTTTTCTCCTTTATTTCTTCCTTCTGTATTAGAAATTGGGGAGAATTGATGGGTTTCTGTCTATTTTACCATTGACGGGCTGTTTTACTTCCTCAAGTGTTGGTCAAGAGGAGAGCTGGGTTTGTCTCGTAGTGGACTATTAGGGTTAGTATCCTTTCGTTTTCCGTTAGATGTAGCAGTAGTGGTGATGGGATTATACCAAACCTATATGACCTAATTCGATTCCAAATTATATCTCTACATGGACCATGTTTTATTTTCAATTAGAGCAGTTTAGGCACATCAAGTGGAGTACCAATGGGGCTCAATGGTTGTACATGAAGTTGCGTTTCTTGCTGCTGCTGGTTGATTGCCGAGCTTGTTAAGAGAAGGACATTAGTTGGTTTAATAGTACATAAAGGAAACCTAGGCGCTGTTGTATTGTGGAGTAACTGAATGACTGAAATTTGGGAGTTCCATGGACAAGTGTCCCTTATATTTATTGTCTTTCTAATTTACATCTGTTCTTGATTTCTATTTAAGACACCTACAAATGAACTCCAGATCATTTGAGGGGCATTTGATGCTGGAATGAACCATCTATAGCAGTTAAATAAAGCATGCAGGTAAGAAGGAGTTGGGTAATTATGGAGGTTTTGTAGTTGTTATGATATGGTTTACAAATTTAGTATGTCATATATGAGTTTGACAATCTTGTGCTTGTGTTGGTCTGATGTGTATGCCTCTTTTCTTTGGTTATATGTCTTCATTCAACTATTTCCTTTGCTTTTATGTACTAGAGATAACATATGTGTGCATTTTTTTTGGTGGTTTATGTCTATCAACGTGTTTCTTTTGTGCTTTGTTTCCTTGTGGTTTAAGTGTTTTTTAAGTAAACCTTCATTCAACATTTTGGTATGCATGATTTCCTGGGGCTTGACATTTTCTGTCTGGTGTTGAAGGTGACATTCATGGGCAATACAGTGATTTGTTGAGGCTTTTCGAGTATGGTGGTTTTCCACCTGAGGCCAACTATTTATTCTTGGGAGACTATGTTGATCGTGGCAAGCAGAGCTTGGAGACTATATGCCTCTTGCTTGCCTACAAGATTAAATTCCCGGAGAACTTTTTCCTCCTAAGAGGAAATCATGAATGTGCTTCTATAAATCGCATTTATGGATTCTATGATGAATGCAAGAGGCGGTTCAATGTGCGGCTTTGGAAATCGTTCACCGACTCTTTTAATTGCCTTCCTGTCGCAGCTCTCATAGATGACAAAATATTATGCATGCATGGTGGTCTTTCCCCTGATTTGACACATTTAGATCAAATCAGAAACTTGCCTCGCCCAACTGCTCTTCCAGACACTGGTTTGCTGTGTGATTTGTTATGGTCAGATCCTGGTAGAGATGTTAAAGGGTGGGGAATGAATGATCGTGGAGTTTCATATACCTTTGGCCCTGATAAGGTATCTGAGTTCTTGAACAAGCACGATTTGGACCTTGTCTGCCGTGCACATCAGGTGATCCACTTTCACTTGGCTACTGTTATTTTTTCTCGGTGAACATTCTGGTCTGTTGTGGAAATTAATCTGACTTTATTTTTGTCTAGGTTGTGGAGGATGGATATGAGTTTTTTGCTGATAGGCAACTTGTGACCATATTCTCAGCTCCCAATTATTGTGGCGAATTCGATAATGCTGGTGCTATGATGAGTGTCGATGAAGACCTGATGTGCTCCTTTCAGATTTTGAAACCTGCAGAAAAAAATGCAAATGCTAAGTTCATGATGTCAAACAAAATGTGACGGTGGGCTGAAACTTGAACACGTAATCCTGAGTTGAGGTCAGCTATACACTCTTATCTATTCCATTTGTTTCATCTAATTAATTATTTATTGTCCTTGTTTACCGTTGAGTCGTGGCGTTCTTTCCTTTTTGCGCTGATATATGCGGTTTGTTTCCCGTGTGCCTACAAGTGGTGCTAGTTGTATTCCCCTGTCTGGTACATTCATGGAATTGCTTATAATTTATTTTATTTGCACTCCATGCTATTTTTCAATTCCAATGGAAATATGGAGATTTTGAATAACTGTTTTCTTATATTCTCTTCAACATATATTAGTATTAAATGGGTTGATTTCAGAACTCTTACTTGGAAGATGTGATTATCCCCTTTCTTTTCGTTTCAATTGTGGTTTATTCCGTGTTCTACTTACCAGTATGACGAAGACAACGGTGTGGATTGTTTATATCCCAATTTAGAGCACATTGATAGAATAATTGGGTCTAAGAGTCACTTTTTCAGAAATGGAGCAGATTTCCCTGATCAGTCTCAAGACACACCAAACCAGAAACTTGTTTGGGCCTGCCACACTTAGTAGGTGATGTTATGAGTGTAGGATGCCAATGCAGACCGTGTACTAACATATTTGTAAAGGACTTAATCGCGTATTTGTCCCATTCCATTCTGAGCACATCCAACTGACAACTTCACAAACAGTGTGTGCACCATTAGGTAACAACTTAGCGTTGAAGTGAGTTGGTTGTTTACATGAGTTGACGAGATTCAGCTGGTATTTGTTTCCCTAACTGGCTGTCATGCATCGTTTGTAACACCGAATCCAACACTAACAATGTCCCTGGAAAACACTAGTATGCACTTGTCTAGAGCAGTCAAGGTGCCCGTCAGTGAATAGTATGCGCCGTGGGTTTCATGCGAGAACTTGTTACTGCTTCCTCAGCAGCCTTGCCTTATTTCTCAATGTCTCAACTTTGCAGGGTGGGGGTACCAGTTGAAATTTAAATGGGCTGTACTACGGATCGTGTCCCAACCAGACCAATGCAGCTGTGTGGGTAGGAGCAGTCCTTCTAGACTGTCTCTCTCGTCTTTCTTCTTGGCAGTGTTATATTACTGGACGATGCATCTGTACATATTTCTCTCCGGGCTGCAAATTGAAATCGATGTTTTTGCTGTACACGAGGGGTTATGTCTGCCGTACCAGGCTGGGCACCTTTGAAGTTGTCTAATTTCTGATAATTTGCATTTAGATCTTGCGACTTTTGTGTTGTTTCTACGCTGGTTGGCGTTTGGCAACGTAAAACATGGCATTTTTTTCTAGTGCCCACAAGTGTCAAGTGGTGTCAATCTTGAGTGGGGATGGTTTGGTTGCTTTTCAATTGGTG
Source organism: Linum tenue (assembly GCA_946122785.1). Classification (NCBI taxonomy): domain Eukaryota; kingdom Viridiplantae; phylum Streptophyta; class Magnoliopsida; order Malpighiales; family Linaceae; genus Linum; species Linum tenue. Next base: position 45,654,497 of record CAMGYJ010000008.1, on the reverse strand, counting down.
GACTAAAACAAGTGGACTGTCTAATAGGATGACAATTCTACTCGTGATTGTTATTGGTTTAACCGTCCCAAACTAGTCAATCACCTTTCGAACACTCACCACGACCTCCTGGTCAATTACGCCGCTTGCCCTCTGGTCACCTGCGGCGAGAATGGGATATCTATAACTTTTGTATTATGGTGGTATCAGTTCGTATGAACTGATATTTGTGTTTTTGAAGTGATAGTATTATGTATGATTTGATAATAATTTATTGTTTTATTTTGTATTGGTATTGATTCCTATAAAATGATATTGGGGTTTTTGAAGTGGTAGACTTGTAGTTGTATGATTTGTTATTGATTTATTTTTGTAGTGGTATTGATTCGTCTTAACTGCTATTAATGTATTTGAAGTGTTAGTGCTATTTATTTGGTGCTGATTTATTGTTTTATTTTTCTATTGGTAACGTATTGGTGCTGAAAATATAGCTTTTTTTTATTAAATGAATAACGAATTTATGTTATAAAGTATATAAAAAAAAGTCGATTCTGGTTCCTCTTCTTTTTTATTTGTTCATAATGTGCCTCCGCTCGGTCAAAACGAAGGTTAATACTTCATTTTGGAAGGTTCAATTAGTTGGCTCAAAGACATAAAGGTCTAGTTTATGGGAATTGATCATCTCAATTGGTACTCAATCACACTTGTCTGGTACTCATCTATCACTTTTTATTTTATTTTTATTAAACATTGTCCTTGTTTATCGCAGTCACCTTGAACCCAATTGTTTTTGAAACCTTCAACCCAATTAACTGGAAACTTGTTGGCGAAAATCAGAAAAGGAAAGAGATTCTTCTCATCTCTCATTAAGCCAGAAAAAAAAGACACTCTTCAAGTAATCAGCCTCATCAAACGACTAGTTTCCCTTGCAGCTATTTATACGACTCTCTACCCATAGAGATATGATAACCTTTGTAATTGATAGAGGTAGAGGTATGCAAAGTGCCGGAGGGGAATATTTAGTGAAGAGGAGAGGTTCTTATTTGTCTAGGTTGGGTAACGAATTGTACTGTCCTTCTTTTCATTGCAACGATAGAAAAAAGGTTATAGGTATAATATGCCCCTCTATTATGTCGTTTTATCAAACATGCCCCTATACTATTTTTTACATCAAACATGCCCTTGTACTTTAGAAAAATGATCAAACATACCCTTCTGTTAATATTTTCATCCAAAAACAGTCAATCATGGTCGTACCTTGGTTTGGGCGACACAAATGTCTAAAATATCCTTGATAATTTCACTTAAAAAAATTTTGGGTTCTTTTGTAGAGCCAAATACCTCTAATAATTTCACTTTAATGAGACCTAGAAAAATAAAATGGGGAACAAAACTGACATTTTCGCTCTCATTTGCCGATGTCGGGTCATCTACATCTCGGTTCAACCATGGTTGGCGATTTTTTTAATGGAAATTTTAACAGAAGAGCATGTTTGATCATTTTTCCAAAGTACAAGGGCATGTTTGATGTAAAAAATAGTCTAGGGGCGTGTTTGATAAAACTACATAGTAGAGGGGCATATTATACCTATAACCCTAGAAAAAATCAAATAAAAAAGTCTCCGAGATTCACTTTCGTTATGTGGACTGATCTGTAGTTGGGGAATCACGTTATAAATCTCATACTTTCATTTCATTTGCTACAGTTTTACTTTCTGTTCTTATTCTACATGCTTCTCTCTGGAAAAAATCCCAAAGTACACTAGTAATTAAAAAAAATTCCCAAAATAAATAAGTTATAAATTTTTTTCCAAAATACACATGTTTCACATTTGCCGTATTTGTCTAACGCAGTGAACATAATCACCGCATTAGACAAACACGGTGAACATTTCACCGTTTTTATTTAAAACGATGACGTATTCACCGTGGTTAAGCAAAACGGTGAATAAGTCATCGCGTTTAACCTAAACGGTGAAGACTTCACCGTGTTTGTTGACAACGGTGAATAAGTCACCGTTTTAGGGCAAAGCGGGGAACAACTTCACCGCCCTAGGTTACGGCGGTGATTGTTTCCCATCCCTGGTAGGTGAAAATTAGGTCACAACCACCTAATATTCACCGCCTTAGGGCAACGCGGTGATGGTGTTCACCGTTGGAGACAAATGCGGTGAATGCAGGCCGATTTTCTTATACTCCCACCAGCAGTTGTAAAAACGTAAATTATAGATATGGGTAAATTCAAGAAGTCATATTAGTCGTACAATATGGTTTTGGTTAATTTTACTGGAATTAAGCTAATAGTTACTTATTGTAAATTGTAGATATGAGTAAATTCAAGAAGTGTCAGCTTATTATTCTGAGTAAATTGAGTCACGATTCAATCTTCAAGAACTCCGTGATATTTGTGCAGACAGGGTTTGTACTTTCGGACAGACGAGACTTGGTAAAATTAGTTACCGGTATCTAGACATGAGTGCTGGCGGGGTTGTGTACCAAGAAGTTTTCATAAATGATGATGACGCGGTTACGATGATGTTACAGTTCCTAAGCAATAACGGGATGCGGCTTGCAGAGGTGTATGTTGAGACCGAGGCGGTTGGTGAAACTCATTCTCACTAGTAAACACAGAAACCACTTAATTGTGTCATAATGACAAAACGTGCAGGAGTATGAACTCTTAGTACCGAGTCCAAATTGTACAATAAGGTGGATTTTCACTCCAAATGTCTTGCAATGTTCAAGGATATGTGATTCAATTGTTGGTTTAGTGATATAAACACATGAACCACTTAATTGTGTCATAATGACAAGACGTGCACGAGTACGAACTCTTAGTACCGAGTCCAAATTGTACAATAAGGTGGATTTTCAATCCAAATGTCTTCTAATGTTGATAGCCATCTAATTCAATGATTGGGTTAGTAATATAAAACATAAACCGCTTAATTGTGTCATAATGACATGATGTGCACGTGTACAAACTCTTAGTACCTATTCCAAATTGTAAAATAAGGTGAATTTGCACTCCAAATCTCTTGTAATGTTCAAGGGTATGTGATTCATTGGTTGGTTTAGTCATATAAACACATAAACCGCTTAATTGTGTCATAATGACAAGAAGTGCACGAGTACGAACTCTAAGTACCGAGTCCAACTAGTACGATAAGGTGGATTTACACTCCAAATGTCTGCTAATGTTGATAGCCATGTGATTCAATGATTGGGTTAGTAATATAAACAGATAAACCACTTAATTGTGTCATAATGACAAAACGTGCACGAGTACGAACTCTTAGTACCGAGTCCAAATTGTAGAAAAAGGTGGATTTTCACTGCAAATTTCTTGTAATATTGATAGCCATGTAATTCAATGTCTGTTTTAGTAATATAAATACATAAACCACTTCATTGTGTCATAATAACAAAATGAGCACGCATATGAACTCTTAGTACCGAATCCAAATTGTACAATAAGGTGGATTTGTGCTCCAAATGTCTTGTAATGTTCAAGAATATGTGATTCATTAGTTGGTTTTGTCATATAAACACATAAACCGCTTAATTGTGTCATAATGCCAAGAAGTGCACGAGTACTAACTCTTAGTACCGAGTCCAAATTGTACAATAAGGTGGATTTACACTCCAAATGTTTTCTAATGATTGAATTAGTAATATAAACACATAAACCACTTAATTGTGTCATAATGACAAAACGTGCACGAGTATGAACTCTTAGTACCAAGTCCAAATTGTACAATAAGGTGGATTTGCACTCCAAATGTCTTGTAATGTTCAAGGATATGTGATTCATTGGTTGGTTTAGTCATATAAACACATAAACTGCTTAATTGTGTCATAATGACAAGACGTGCACGAGTACGAACTCTTAGTACCGAGTCCAAATTGTACAATAAGGTGGATTTTCACTCCAAATGTCTTCTAAAGTTGGTAGCCATCTGATTCAATGATTTTCTTAGTAATATAAACGCATAAACCGCTTAATTATGTCATAATAACAAGACTCTTAGTACCGAGTACAAACTCTTAGTACCGATTCCAAATTGTACAATAAGGTGAATTTGCACTCCAAATTTCTTGTAATATTGATAGCCATGTGATTCAATGATCGGTTTAGTAATATAAACACATAAGCCACTTAATTGTGTCACAATGACAAAACGTGCACGAGTACGAACTCTTAGTACCGACTCCAAATTGTACAAAAAGGTGGGTTTTCGCTGCAAATTTCTTGTAATATTGATAGCCATGTAATTCAATGTCTGTTTTAGTAATATAAATACATAAACCGCTTAATTGTGTCATAATAACAAAATGAGCACGCATATGAACTCTTAGTACCGAGTCCAAATTGTACAATAAGGTGGATTTGTGCTCCAAATGTCATGTAATGTTCAAGAATATGTGATTCATTGGTTGGTTTCGTCATATAAACACATAGACCGCTTAATTGTGTCATAATGACAACACGTGCACGAGTACGAACTCTTAGTACCGAGTCCAAATTGTACAATAAGGTGGATTTTCACTCCAAATTTCTTGAAATATTGATAGCCATGTGATTCAATGATTGGTTTAGTAATATAATCACATAAACCACTTAATTGTGTCATAATGACAAAACGTGCACGAGTACGAACTCTTAGTACCGAGTCCAAATTGTACAAAAAGGTGGGTTTTCATTGCAAATTTCTTGTAATATTGATAGCCATGTAATTCAATGTCTGTTTTAGTAATATAAATACACAAATGAGCACACATATGAACAGTTAGTACCGACTCCAAATTGTACAATAAGGTGGATTTGTGCTCCAAATGTCTTGTAATGTTCAAGAATATGTGATTCATTGGTTGGTTTTGTCATATAAACACATAAACCGCTTAATTGTGTCATAATGCCAAGAAGTGCACGAGTACTAACTCTTAGTACCGAGTCCAAATTGTACAATAAGGTGGATTTACACTCCAAATGTTTTCTAATGATGATAGCTATGTGATTCAATGATTGGGCTAGTAATATAATCACATAAACCACTTAATTGTGTCATAATGACAAAACGTGCACGAGTATGAACTCTTAGTACCAAGTCCAAATTGTACAATAAGGTTGATTTGCACTTTAAATGTCTTGTAATGTTCAAGGATATGTGATTCATTGGTTTGTTTAGTCATATAAACACATAAACTACTTAATTGTGTCATAATGACAAGACGTGCACGAGTACGAACTCTTAGTACCGAGTCCAAATTGTACAATATAGTGGATTTTCACTTCAAATGTCTTCTAAAGTTGGTAGCCATCTGATTCAATGATTTTGTTAGTATTATAAACGCATAAACCGCTTAATTATGTCATAATGACAAGACGTGCACGAGTACAAACTCTTAGTACCGAGTCCAAATTGTAAAATAAGGTGAATTTGCACTCCAAATGTCTTGTATTGTTCAAGAATATGTGATTCATTGGTTGGTTTAGTCATATAAACACATAAACCGCTTAATTGTGTCATAATGACAACACGTGCTCGAGAACGAACTCTAAGTACCGAGTCCAAATTGTACACTAAGGTGGATTTTCACTCCAAATTTCTTGTATTATTAATAGCCATGTGATTCAATGATTGGTTTAGTAATATAAACACATCAGCCACTTAATTGTGTCATAATGACAAAACGTGCACGAGTATGAAATCTTAGTACCGAGTCCATATTGTACAATAAGGTGGATTTGCACTCCAAATGTCTTGTAACGTTCAAGGATATGTGATTCATTGGTTCGTTTAGTCATAGAAATACATAAACCGCTTAATTGTGTCATAATGACAAGACGTGCAAGAGTACTAACTCTTAGTACCGAGTCCAAATTGTACAATAAGGTGGATTTTAACTCAAAATTTCTTGTAATATTGATATACATGTGATTCAATGATTGGTTTAGTAATATAAACACATAAACCGCGTAATTGTGTCAGAATGACAAAACTTGCTCGAGTACAAACTCTTAGTACCGAGTCCAAATTGTACAATAAGGTGAATTTGCTCTCCAAAAATTTTGTAATGTTCAAGGATATTTGATTCATTGGTTGGTTTAGTCATATAAAAACATAAACCGCTTAATTGTGTCATAATTAAAAGAACTGCACGAGCACGAACTCTTACTACTGAGTCCAAATTGAACAATAAGGTGGATTTACACTCCAAATGTCTTCTAATGTTGATAGCCATGTGATTCAAGGATTGGTTAGTAATATAAACACATAAACAACTTAATTCTGTCAAAATGACAAAACGTGCACGAGTACGGACTCTTTGTACTGAGTCCAAAATTTACTAAAAGGAGGATTTTGAACTCCAAATGTCTTGTAATGTTGATAGGCATGTGATTCACTAATTGGGTTAGTAATATAAACACATAAACCTCTTAATTATGTCATATTGACAAGACATGCATTAGTAAGAACTCTTAGTACGGAGTCAAAATTGTACAATAAGGTGGATTTGTACTCCAAATGTCTTCTAATGTCAATAGACATGTGATTCAATGATTGGTTTAGTAATATAAACACATAAACCGCTTAATTGTGTCATAATGACAAAACGTGCACGAGTAAAAACTCTTAGTACCGAGTCCAAATGTCTTGTAATGTACAAGAATATGTGATTCATTGGTTGGTTTAGTCATATAAACACCTAAACCGCTTAATTGTGTCATATTGCCAAGAAGTGCACGAGTACGAACTCTTAGTACCGAGTCCAAATTGTACAATAATGTGGATTTACACTTCAAATGTCTTCTAATGTTGATAGCCATGTGATTCAATGATTGGGTTAGTAATATAAACACATAAACCGCATAATTGTGTCATAATGACAAAACGTGCAAGAGTAAAAACTCTGAGTACCGAGTCCAAATTGTACAATAAGATGGTTTTGCACTCCAAATGTCTTGTAATGTTCAAGGATATGTGATTCATTGGTTGGTTTAGTCATATAAACACATAAACCGCTTAATTGTGTCATAATGACAAGACGTGCACGAGTACGAACTCTTAGTACCGAGTCCAAATTGTACAATAAGGTGGATTTTCACTCCAAATTTCTTGTAATATTATTAGCCATGTGATTCAATGATTGGTTTAGTAATATAAACACATAAAAGGCTTAATTGTGTCATAATGACAAAACGTGCACGAGTAAAAACTCTTAGTACCGAGTCCAAATGTCTTGTAATGTACAAGAATATGTGATTCATTGGTTGGTTTAGTCATATAAACACATAAACCGCCTAATTGTGTCATAATGACAAGACGTGCACGAGTACAAACTCTTAGTACCGAGTCCAAATTGTACAATAAGGTTGATTTTCACTCCAAATTTCTTGTAATATTGTTAGCCATGTGATTCAATGATTGGCCGGGTACTACTTTTACTAAAATGCCCTTTATAAACAAAATACTCAAATCTTAAAATTGCAGCGGGAAAAATTTTCATAAATAAAATACTGAAAACACGCACTTGTAGTTCAAATCAACGCCCTAACACATGGGCAACTCAATACTTAAAATCTCAAAATGATCTCCAGTCTATACTCATAATCATAAATGTAAATAACTACTAATCTCTAATGTTGTTGCTACTGAAACCCTTGACTAAGCATCCTCCGTGACGCTTATACTGCTCTCCTCTAGCTAGCTGGCCTCGAACTCGCTTCTCACTAACTGCTCCTCTAGCTCCTCTAGCTCTTCAAACTGGTGAGTGTGATGGGGTCAGTCTACGCCCTTACGTTTAACATCTTATTAATACTTAATCACTTAACTTAGTGGAAGTTGTTTTGTACCTCCACTATTAAGAATCTTGACTCTTGAAACTGTACTCTTAAAACTCAAAACTCTACTTAAATTCTTGACTGACACGGGGATCACTCACTAGCTAGTCCGGTTGCCAACTCAGACGTATGAGAAGCCATCCATGCTTTCCTTAAACTTAAACTTAGTTAGGGGAGTCGTAACGATTTATCCACCTAACATCTTAAACTTATCGTGGTGGCTCTTCACCAAGATTCTCAAGAACATAACTACTGCTCATCTTAAAAGTCTGAAGAGCATAACTGCTGCTCTATCTCAAAAGCTCAAAAGGCAACGGACTGGCGCTAGTGACTAAAAACACTTAAAATGACTTCACCTTCTTGAAGGTGAGTTATTTCTTAAAAAGTACTTGTTTTTTTAACTTTAACACTAACTCATAAACGTAAATCTTTAAAGAAAACATCACACATTCACCATAAACCACAGCTCAAACAAGCACATATCATCAATCATGAGCATAAACCACCATAGCAAACTCACAAAAATGCTGAAAACTCCAATACTTGAAAGAATACGTAAGGCGTAGAATTTACCCCCTTTACACTCACCTGACTCTATAGCTATAATCCATCGGCTTCATGAACTAGGTACTCCAAAAGATGTCATGGAACAGCTTAGCATTTAATCGACGATGCTCCCCGATCAACTCCATTCGTCTCGGTCGCCAAAAATCAACCATAACAAATGGCCCAAGCCATGTTAAAGCACCTCCATAATTACTTAAGCATTTCATTTGATACCCCTTTATGAAGTAACCAAATGCAAGTAATGTAGGTAACTTACCCAAAAGCATACGCTTCTGCAATTTTTCTCTTGTCGGTGTTTATGAAGAGGGGCCACGTTTTGGATTTGGCCCTGCTCTTAATCCAAATTTGATCCTCTTCACTGACTCCTTATTTCAGCTTTCCTACTTGCTTAAGCAAGCAGCTGGGCATTAACAGTGGCACGTACATTACCTGAAGCAGACAGGTCTTAGCAAGCACCTGACGTAGCAGGGAGAAGATCTGCATTGATGGCCGGGCAGCAAGGCGACTAGCTAAAGCAGGCAGGTCTAAGCAAGCACCTGACGTAGGAGGAGGAGCCCAGCAATCACCCTGCCATTCTCCCAAACAAGCAGGTCTCGTCCTGGAAATTGCCTCCACACCTTTCTGCTTACCTCGCCACCAAGCTGCTCTCGTAGCACCGGTTCGGCGCCAGCAGATCCGCTGGTGCCGATTTGTTTCTTCTAGTAGAGGGGATGATTATGCGCTTGTGTCATACTCTGCCGACACCACATGCTTGGTTAGGTGCCGCCTCGTGCCTGCTTCATAATGGTCGCCGATCTCCTGCTGAGTCGGCTCCTACTTGCTTGAATAATGGTCGTGCTTGCTTGTGGGGGTGATTACGGCTTGCCGAATGAGAATCGCCTCCTGCTTGCTTAAGCTAGCACCTCTCGGAGGATCGGAGTAGGTTAATTTCCCATGAGAGCATCGCCTCCTGCTTGCTTAAGCTAGCACCTCTCGTTGTAGAGAGACTGATCATGTCCTGTCCCACGAACTTTGCTTTGATTTCCCGAGACCAAGTTGCTTTTGGTGGAGAAAGGCTGCGAGGCTTTTATGGAGAGGCCGAGTGGGTTAGGTAATGGTTCTAGGGTTTTAATTAGTCAAAGGATTTTTTTTTTGGAATTTCACAATTACAGGTGAGTTTAATCCGAAACTCAGTTAGCGTCCGTGATTTTCTCACTTCGTGTCGAAACTCGACACCGTTTGAACTATTAGTTCACATTTTTAATACTCATCGATAATACGACGGAACTTGACCTAGGGGTATAATAGTCATTTTGACTTTTGGGAAGTGCGGGGTGTAACATTTCCTCCACCCTTATAAAAATTTCGTCCCCGAAATTTGATCAAGCTCATCCTTCCATACACCTCATTCTCGTGATTCTTTGGGTCAAGATTTCACTCTTGCTATATGAACTTCAATGGCGTGCCCCTACCTTGTCTTGAATAGCTTACGATAGTTCTTATATGTACTCTTGACCGTAACATATATTCTCATCTAGCTTGGTAGCATCGAATAGGTTTGAGTGACTTATGCCCTTTTCAAATTTTCCAACTTAGGCCCAGTACTTGATGTTGAACCTATCGAAGTGGAGGTATCACATTTCCTTCCCACTTATAGAAATTTCGCCCTCGAAATTTGTCCACTGTGATTACCCTAAGCATCGCTTGTGGTAATCCTTTTCACTTCGCGGATTTTTATTTCCTTTAACTTATACGACATGACCTAAAATCCTTCTCTCCATTCCCTGCAACTTCAATGTTGTTGTGGCTTCTCAACCCCTCACATTACCTCGGCTGCACCTTGTACATATATAGGAACGATAACTATCCATTGTTCGGTACATGAGAAGTTAATGCCCCTCTCCAACCCCAAGTTCACTAACGGCGGCTTATCCTCCATCTAGTAAGGGGTAAAACTCTTTTAACGTAACTCTCGTCTAGGGTTGACCTCATAGGTGAACTAGGACGTTGTACCTTCTAACGTTGTATCTCTTACATTCTTCCTTGATGCTTCGCCTTATCCTTTAACCATAAACCGAGTGGTCATCTCCTCGTTACTTCTTGCTTAACTCTGAAACCTCATATTACAGCTTTTACCTCTTGTATGCATTAGAGGCATCATTTGCATCTTTCTCTAGCTTGCGATCACCTTTATGATTCCTTTCAAGAATCATGGCATTCTCTCTGGCTTACTCGTTCACTCCTGGCGCCTAACTTAGCACTTACTTATCACTGCTTGAATTTTATGTTCTTGTACTATCCATTCTGCTACTCTTACACCCTAGTTGAAATTCCTCATGCGGTTTACCCGTCCAATAGAGTTTTACCCGACAGATTGACACCTTTCACCAACATAGGCAACCTTGGTAACACTTTGGGGTATTCTAGCAGGTTCCCTAAACTTATATCCCTCTTACTTCGTTACTCGTGACTCTTCCTAACTATTTTTCTTTATGCAAGAATGCCCAATCGACGAAATATTTTCTATAACGTCCTATGGTGTTCTCCTTGCGTCTTTACTTTCACTACCCTTCTGTTGAGGTTTTTGTACTATATTTGTTCACCAAACTCCGTTGAGAATCTTCTCGTTATTATTTGGGTCAAAGCTTCCAATAGAGGATTTCCCTGGTAGGCTTTAACATACCTCATTCATGTCATATATCTCGATTGATGCCTGCATATGGCCTTAATCTCATAGTCTGGGTTCTAAGTGGCTTAACTGAACGTGTCTTACTTATCCTTAACTAGCCGCTTCCTCTGGACGACACCTTACTATGCCCGCTCCCACTTAGAGTGGGGCACCTTGGGTAAGGTAACTTCATGATTTTCCTCCTTCTTGGTAATGTTTTTCCTCTTCGTACTCCACTATGCATTTTCTTGAACCCCAGTCACCTACACATATTCTCAATCCTTCATCGGAACTTCCATGTGCTTCCTCGAATCCTCTGCCATTCACTAGAACATTTATTGAATGTTCCACTTACTTGTCTATACTCGGTTGGCTTAATGACTTACTCCTACAGCTGTTTCCGAGACTCCAGCTCTTAGCCCTCTAGTTCCAACTTATTATAGAGGTTCCTCCTTCTGTCAACCCTCATGTACCCTAGGTGGTTAGGTGTTCCCTTCATTTAGGATAGAACAATCCCATAACAGATCATCACGAACTATTGCATTCCCCTTTCAACGGTCCCAACGACCTCCGGACCTTTCATGATTTGGGTAGTTTGTAGAGTCTCTCTTATACCAATCCATCATATTTCTAGCTTGGCATTGTTAACAAGCACATTGTTATTCTTGATCCAAGCTCGTCCTCTACCTCGATCATATTGACTCTTGTCTTGTTCCTTATAAAGGCTTGCTACCGGCCTAATTGCCCAGGTCATGTACCCTCTTCGCGAGTGACGTAGTTTATCTACAAGGGTTCCTTTATCGTCATTATGTAAATGACCATGACTCCTCTCCGCCTTGACCTTTTAACTTCTTGACGTCCTTTCATACCCTATGTAGCCTACTTATTTCCTCCTTTGCTTCCTTTATACTACCCTAGCATTTCTTAAAGTCTAAACATTCATCTGCTCCTTGTCACTGTGTTGTAATGGCGTTGAGCCATCGACCACAAAAACTAGCTGAGGGACTTCTCGGGGTACCTCTTCGTTTCTTGACCTGTTGCCCACTTTCCACTGCTTAGGACCAAAGACCCTAACATCATCCTATTATCATAGCTACTGGCATCTGGTGATTCTTCCCCTTCCTTTGGAGATTTATATTTCTCCCCTTTGTTTGTCTTAGCTTAATAGATCATCCACTTGTTTCCTAGTAGTAAAATCCTCGTACTACTCTCTCAACTCCTTCAAAATCCTTGAGGTATTCTGTAACATCCCGTTCCGGCAAAACCCATATTTCGATCGCTAGAAAGTTCGCGATTTAAAATCGAGCATTTCGGCACTATTTCGACAAAAATCGGATTATCAATCGATCGGATAAGTATACGTATTAATTATATATATATATAATATATATATATTATATATATATATATATATAATAACATTAAGCGGCCGGGCCGCATATATATATATCAAAAGCTTCCTCGTCCATTTTAATTCTCATCATCCTTTCTCATTCTCAACCGAGAGAAACGAGAGAAACAGAGCACACGCGGAGCTCTCGACCCAAAATTTCAAAGCTCAAATTCTTGAGTTCTAGTGATCCAAAAATTCCGTAAGTAATGCCTAATTCATCCATACATCGTGATTTATCGATTTAGAGCTTTAAAACGAGTTTTTGGTTCAGGAATTTCTTGAATTCCCGATAAGCCAAATTAGGGTTTCGGAGTATCCGGAAGCCGGATTGAGCCCAAATTTCATATACGAGCTTCCTGCAGCGAGGTAATCAATCCTCTAGTTCTAATCCCTGAATTTCGGCAATTTTTTAGGTCGGAGCCGGGATCGCTGAATTTAGCTCCGGCCAGGGTTTGATGTGTTTTTATCAAGAAATTGACCCGGAGCCTAGAACTAATATTGACGGGGATACTGCAGGGGATATTAGGGCGGTCTCGGATTTTAATTCGGGGTTCGTTGGTGAAATTGACGTTTTAGTACGGGAAGCTTAAACCGGTGTTTGAACGACCAGAACTGGTGAGGGATTAGCACGGCATACCGGGTTTGTCGTATCACGATAATTATATTGATGCTTAGAATTGATCTAGGTGAACTAGAATGGCATGATTAGGGGTGTATGAACTTTTGTGCTATATGTTGAACCCTGGATTGCTGTATGATATTATTGACTTGCCCTAGCCGATATGGACCTTGTTTATGTTGATGATTGCATACATGTTGCCATTTGTGGCTTAACTGTTGATATAACTTCCTGGTTGTTCGATAAGGTGTTTTGACATGATGTGATATTATGGTTGTATTTGGATCCATAAGTGGGGGAATAAACTTCCCAGGGTGATATTATGATGTTTAAGGAGGATGACTTGCATGAGGGTTCATCCCGAGGAAGTGCAATTATACGACTCCTGATTTACCTATGTTGAGCCAATTGTGGCCAGGTCAAGTACATGTGCAAGAACGAATTATGATTAAGCAAGATGAGATATGGATCATGTATAAGGAGATTAAGTAAGAGTACTTTGGTCTCATGGTCAACTACATAGTAATTAGGGCTCCCTATGCTATTACTCTATTATGATATGTATGATAGTCACACCTCTCATGTGGTGGTGACTGAAGAATTCTTACGAGATATGACCACACCCAGAGCGGTGTCGGGGTATGACTACACCCATAGTGGTGTGGGGTATGTATGACCACATCCGACGGGATGTTGGGGTATGTATGACTACATCCGACGGGATGTGGGGTATGTTTCCCGGGAGAGTAATTAGCATGGGAGTAGCCAGGCGCCTATAAGTAAAACATGATAAGATGCATATGCATAAGTCAATGTGGTTGAGTCTTTTGCCTATTGGGATGTCGGATGCCTGAGGTCTGATCCTAGTGCTTTGGCTTGTTTGCTAGACGTATGGTAGGGGTATGCTCTGTTATGAACTCACGATGCTATGATTATCTCACTCAGCTATGAGCTGACCCTCTTTATCCTTTTTCTCTGCTTATGCCATGTGTAAGCAGATCATCATCAGCAACAGTAGATAGGTGTATAGGTGGGAGCTGAGCAAGAGTTGAAGCCAGGATGAGGTATGGTCTTCAACTATTCTGTGCTTGGACTACTACTCAGGATTTTGGCCAGTGATCCACACCTTTTTGTAAAAATGTTTTGAGAACGTTTTTCATGTGCATACTAGCTTCTGATGTAATGTGAGATATCCACAGGTGTGGAAAGTTGATGATATGTGTATATTTGTGTAATTATGTAAGTTGTGACGATTATGACATGTATCAGTATAGTATGCAGTTGTGTAACATGAAACTGTGACTATGGCTATGAAAAGCCAATGCATATGGCAGTGAGTGTATATGTTTGTCTATGAATGCATGGATTTAGATGAATTATTTTGCAGGATCAGATGGAAGAACTGTTAGCCCATTACGCGAGTAATTCATGTCGAAATTTTATTGGGGTAAATTTTGATAATTAATGTAACACCCGAGATTATTTCCGCTGCAATTGTATGAACAATATGATTAGGCAAAACGTATAGGGTAGGGTGTTACATATTCCCTTTCAATTGGCACCTCTTTGCTGGTGTTTGGAGTTGAAGTCCTCGCACATTTGATTATACCTCCACAGACCTTTGCAATGTTCCTCCTTCCTTCTCTAGGTTGATGATGATGATCTGTTTGCTAACGTCCGAGTAGTTGGTTAACTAATTGAAAACTATTATCCATCATGTCGATGAGATACTTGGTCTTGAGAGCCTTTGAGATTCTACTTGGGTTGGTCACGTTTCTTTCATCCTTTCTTTCTTACTGCCTAAATCTCTCATTTGACAAACCACGACATGTTAACTAAATCGCGTCCTAGCCTATTCTTAAACAATCGTACCCCGGGCTACCATCCCTTCGTGTCGTGCTGTCATAGTTATTCACCTTAATATGATTAGAGTAAACTGGAGATTCTATAAACTCTTAAAAGAAGATCCTTGACTCGTTTTCCTTTCCTTTAAAACAAAAGCCTTTAAAACTGAGACCGATATTCTAGTATTCCTTGGAGACCAAGGAACAGAGGAAGACCGGCTCTGATACCAAAATGAACACCCTAACCCGGCCGGTACTACTTTTACTAAAATGCCCTTGATAAATAAAATACTCAAATCTTAAATTGCAGTGGGAAAAATTTTCATAAATAAAATACTGAAAACACGCACTTGTAGTTCAAAGCAACGCCCTAACACATGGGCAACTCAATACATAAAATCTCAAAATGATCTCCAGTCTATACTCATAATCATAAATGTAAATAACTACTAATCTCTAATGTTGTTGCTACTGAAACCCTTGACTAAGCATCCTCCGTGACGCTTATACTGCTCTCCTCTAGTTGGCTGGCCTCGAACTCGCTTCTCACTAAATACTCCTCTAGCTCTTCAAACTGGTGAGTGAGATGGGGTCAGTCTACGCCCTTACGTTTAACATCTTATTAAGACTTAATCACTTAACTTAGTGGAAGTTGTTTTGTACCTCCACTATTAAGAATCTTGACTCTTGAAACTGTACTCTTAAAACTCAAAACTCTACTTAAATTCTTGACTGACATGGGGATCCCTCACTAGCTAGTCCGGTTGCCAACTCATACGTATGAGAAGCCATCTAGGCTTTCCTTAAACTTAAACTTAGTTAGGGGAGTCGTAATGATTCATCCCCCTAACATCTTAAACTTATCGTGGTGGCTCTTCACCACGATTCTCAAGAGCATAACTGCTGCTCATCTTAAAAGTCTGAAGAGCATAACTGCTGCTCTATCTCAAAAGTCTCAAAAGGCAACGGACTGGCGCTAGTGACTCAAAACACTTAAAACGACTTCACCTTCTGGAAGGTGAGTTATTTCTTAAAAAGTACTTGTTCTTAAACTTTAACACTAACTCATAAACGTAAAGCTTTAAAGAAAACATCACACATTCACCATAAATCATAGCTCAAACAAGCACATATCATCAATCATGAGCATAAACCACCATAGCAAACTTCACAAAAATATTGAAAATTCTAATACTTGAAAGAATACGTAAGGCGTAGAATTTACCCCCTTTACACTCACCTGACTCTATAGCTATAATCCATCGGCTTCATGAACTAGGTACTCCAAAAGATATCATGGAACAACTTAGCATTTAATTGACGATGCTCCCCGATCAAATCCATTCGTCTCGGTCGCCAAAAATCAACCACAACAAATCGCCAAAGCCATGTTAAAGCACCTCCATAATTACTTAACCATTTCACTTGATACCCCTTTATGAAGTAACCAAATGCAAGTAGGGATGGTCGGACGAGAAGCTAGTAGAGGGAGCTAATCATCCCCGATCTCCTGCTAAGTCGGCTCCTACTATGGTCCTACTTGCTTGTTGGGGTGATTACGGCTTGCGAATGAGAATCGCTCCTGCTTGCTTAAGCTAGCACCTCTCGTGGTAGAGGGTGTTGAAAGCAACTTGGCCTCGAGAAATCAAAGCAGGAGGAGATGCTCTCCTGGGAAATTAAAATCAAGGTCCTGTGTCACGAACTTAGCTTTGATTTCCCGAGGCCAAGTTGCTTTCGGTGGAGAGAGGCTTATATAGAGGCCGAGTGGGTTAGGTAATGGTTCTGGTTTTAATTAGTCAAAGGGTTTTTTTTTTGGAATTTCACAATTACACGTAAGTTTAATCCGAAACTTAGTTAACATCCGTGGTTTTCTCACTTCGTTTCGAAACTCGAAACCGTTTGAACTATTAGTTGACATTTTTAATCCTCATCGATAAATACGGCGGAACTTGCCCTAGGGGTATAATAGTCATTTTGACTTTTGGGAAGAGCGGGGTGTAACATTACACATAAACCACTTAATTGTGTCATAATGACAAAACGTGCACGAGTATGAACTCTTAGTACCTAGTCCAAATTGTACAATAAGGTAGATTTGCACTCCAAATCTCTTGTAATGTTCAAGGATATGTGATTAATTGGCTGGTTTAGTCATATAAGCACATAAACCATTTAATTGTGTCATAATGACAAGACGTGCACGAGTACGAACTCTTAGTACCGAGTCCAAATTGTACAATAAGGTGGATTTGCACTCCAAATGTCTTGTAATGTTGATAGCGATGTGATTCAATTACTGTTTTAGTAATATAAACACTTTAACCGCTTAATTGTGTCATAATGACAAAATGTGCACGAGTACAAACTCTTAGTACCGAGTCCAAATTATACAATAAGGTGGATTTGTGCTCCAAATGTCTTGTAATGTTCAAGAATATGTGATTCATTGGTTGGTTTAGTTATATAATCACATAAACCACTTAATTGTGTCATAATGCTAAGAAGTGCACGAGTACGAACTCTTAGTACCGAGTCCAAATTGTACAATAAGGTGGATTTATACTCCAAATGTCTTCTAATGTTGATAGCCATGTGTTTCAATGATTGGGTTAGTAATATAAACACATAAACCGCTTAATTGTGTCAAAATGACAAAACGTGCACGAGTATGAACTCTTAGTACAGAGTCAGAATTGTACAATAAGGTGAATTTGCACTCCAAATGTCTTGTAATGTTCAAGAATATGTGATTCATTGGTTGGTTTTGTCATATAAACACATAAACCGCTTAATTGTGTCATAATGCGAAGAAGTGCACGAGTAGTAACTCTTAGTACCGAGTCCAAATTGTACAATAAGGTGGATTTACACTCCAAATGTCTTGTAATGTTCAAGGATATGTGATTCATTGTTTCGTTTAGTCATACAAACACATAAACCGCTTAATTGTGTCATAATGACAAGACGTGCATGAGTACGAACTCTTAGTACCGAGTCCAAATTTTACAATAAGGTGGATTTTAACTCCAAATTTCTTGTAATATTGATAGCCAGGTGATTCAATGATTAGTTTAGTAATATAAACACATAACCGCGTAATTGTGTCATAATGACAAAACGTGCACGAGTACAAACTCTTAGTACCGAGCCAAAATTGTACAATATGGTGAATTTGCGATCCAAATGTCTTGTAATGTTCAAGGATATTTGATTCAATTGTTGTTTTAGTCATATAAACACATAAACCGCTTAATTGTGTCATAATTACAAGAAGTGCACGAGCACGAACTCTTACTACCGAGTCCAAATTGAACAATAAGGTGGATTTACACTCCAAATGTCTTCTAATGTTGATAACCATGTGATTCATGGATTGGGTTAGTAATATAAACAGATAAACCACTTAATTTTGTCATAATGACAAAACGTGCATGAGTACGAACTGTTTGTACCGAGTCCAATTTGTACAAAAACGAGGATTTTAACTCCAAATGTCTTGTAATGTTTATAGCAATGTGATTCAATGACTGGGTTAGTAAAATAAACACATAAACCTCTTAATTGTGTCATAATGACAAGACATGCACGAGTAAGAACTCTTAGTACGGAGTCGAAATTGTACAATATGGTGAATTTGTAATCCAAATGTCTTGTAATGTTCAAGTATATGTGATTCATTGATTGGTTTAGTCATATAAACACATAAACCGTTTAATTGTGTTATAATGACAAAACGTACACGAGTACAAACTCTTAGTACCGAGTCCAAATTGTACAATAAGGTGGATTTTCACCCCAAATTTCTTGTAATATTATTAGCCATGTGATTCAATGATTGGTTTAGTAATATAAACACATAAAACGCTTAATTGTGTCATAATGACAAAACGTGCACGAGTATAAACTCTTAGTACCGAGTCCAAATTGTACAATAAGGTTGATTTGCCCTCCAAATCTCTTGTAATGTTCAAGTATATGTGATTCATTGGCTGGTTTAGTCATATAAACACATAAACCGCTTAATTGTGTCATTATGCTAAGAAGTGCACGAGTACGAAATCTTAGTACCGAGTCCAAATTGTACAATAAGGTGGATTTATACTCCAAATGTCTTCTAATGTTGATAGCCATGTGATTCAATGATTGGGTTAGTAATATAAACACATAAACCGCTTAATTGTGTCATAATGACAAAACGTGCACGAGTATGAACTCTTTGTACCGAGTCCAAATTGTACAATAAGTGAATTTGCACTCCAAATGTCTTGTAATGTTCAAGAATATGTGATTCATTGGTTGATTTTGTCATATAAACACATAAACCGCTTAATTGTGTCATAATACGAAGAAGTGCACGAGTAGTAACTCTTAGTACCGAGTCCAAATTGTACAATAAGGTGGATTTACACTCCAAATGTCTTCTAATGATGATAGCATGTGATTCAATGATTGGGTTAGTAATATAAACACATAAACCACTTAATTGTGTCATAATAACAAAACGTGCACGAGTATGAACTCTTTGTACCGAGTCCAAATTGTACAATAAGGTGGATTTGTACTCCAAATGTCTTGTAATGTTCAAGGATTTGTGATTCATTGTTTCGTTTAGTCATACAAAAACATAAACCGCTTAATTGTGTCATAATGACAGGACGTGCACGAGTACGAACTCTTAGTACCGAGTCCAAATTGTACAATAAGGTGGATATTAACTCCAAATTTCTTGTAATATTGATAGCCATGTGATTCAATGATTGGTTTAGTAATATAAACACATAAACCGCGTAATTGTGTCAGAATGACAAAACTTGCACGAGTACAAACTCTTAGTACAGAGTCCAAATTGTACAATAAGGTGAATTTGTACTCCAAATGTCTTGTAATGTTCAAGAATATGTGATTCATTGGTTGATTTTGTCATATAAACACATAAACCGCTTAATTGTGTCATAATGCGAAGAAGTGCACGAGTAGTAACTCTTAGTACCGAGTCCAAATTGTACAATAAGGTGGATTTACACTCCAAATGTCTTCTAATGATGATAGCATGTGATTCACTGATTGGGTTAGTAATATAAACACATAAACCACTTAATTGTGTCATAATAACAAAACGTGCACGAGTATGAACTCTTAGTACCGAGTCCAAATTGTACAATAAGGTGGATTTGCACTCCAAATGTCTTGTAATGTTCAAGGATATGTGATTCATTGTTTCGTTTAGTCATACAAACACATAAACCGCTTAATTGTGTCATAATGACAAGACGTGCACGAGTATGAACTCTTTGTACCGAGTCCAAATTGTACAATAAGTGAATTTGCACTCCAAATGTCTTGTAATGTTAAAGAATATGTGATTCATTGGTTGATTTTGTCATATAAACACATAAACCGCTTAATTGTGTCATAATGCGAAGAAGTGCACGAGTAGTAACTCTTAGTACCGAGTCCAAATTGTACAATAAGGTGGATTTACACTCCAAATGTCTTCTAATGATGATAGCATGTGATTCAATGATTGGGTTCGTAAAATATACACATAAACCACTTAATTGTGTCATAATAACAAAACGTGCAGGAGTATGAACTCTTAGTACCGAGTCCAAATTGTACAATAAGGTGGATTTGTACTCCAAATGTCTTGTAATGTTCAAGGATATGTGATTCATTGTTTCGTTTAGTCATACAAACACATAAACCGCTTAATTGTGTCGTAATGACAAGACGTGCACGAGTACGAACTCTTAGTACCGAGTCCAAATTGTACAATAAGGTGGATTTTAACTCCAAATTTCTTGTAAAATTGATAGCCATGTGATTCAATGATTGGTTTAGTAATATAAACACATAAACCGCGTAATTGTGTCAGAATGACAAAACGTGCACGAGTACAAACTCTTAGTACCGAGTCAAAATTGTACAATAAGGTGAATTTGTGATCCAAATGTCTTGTAATGTTCAAGTATATTTGATTCAATTGTTGTTTTAGTCATATAAACACATAAACCGCTTAATTGTGTCATAATTACTAGATGTGCACCAGCACGAACTCTTACTACCTCGTCCAAATTGAACAATAAGGTGGATTTACACTCCAAATGTCTTCTAATGTTGATAACCATGTGATTCAAGGATTGGGTTAGTAATATAAACACATAAACCACTTAATTTTGTCATAATGACAAAACGTGCATGAGTACGAACTCTTAGTACGGAGTCGGAATTGTACAATAAGGTGAATTTGTACTCCAAATGTCTTGTAATGTTCAAGGATATGTGATTCATTTGTTGGTTTAGTCATATAAATACATAAACCGTTAAATTGTGTCATAATGACAAGACGTACACGAGTACAATCTCTTAGTACCGAGTCCAAAATGTACAATAAGGTGGATTTTCAACCCAAATTTCTTGTAATATTATTAGCCATGTGATTCAATGATTGGTTTTGTAATATAAACACATAAAACGCATAAATTGTGTCATAATGACAAAACGTGCACGAATATGAACTCTTAGTACCGAGTCCAAATTCTACAATAAGGTTGATTTGCCCTCCAAATCTCTTGTAATGTTCAATGATATGTGATTCATTGGCTGGTTTATTCATATAAACACATTAACCACTTAATTGTGTCATAATGACAAGACGTGCACGAGTACGAACTCTTAGTACCGAGTCCAAATTGTACAATAAGGTGGATTTGCACTCCAAATGTCTTGTAATGTTGATAGCCATGTGATTCAATTACTGTTTTAGTAATATAAACACATTAACCGCTTAATTGTGTCATAAGTACAAAATGTGCAAGGGTACAAACTCTTAGAAACGAGTCCAAATTATGCAATAAGGTGGATTTGTGCTCCATATGTCTTGTAATGTTCAAGAATATGTGATTCATTGGTTGGTTTAGTCATATAAACACATAAACCGCTTAATTGTGTCATAAAGCTAAGAAGTGCATGAGTACGAAATCTTAGTACCGAGTCCAAATTGTACAATAAGGTGGATTTATACTCCAAATGTCTTCTAATGTTGATAGCCATGTGATTCAATGATTGGGTTAGTAATATAAACACATAAACCTCTTAATTGTGTCATAATGACAAGACATGCACGAGTAAGAACTCTTAGTACGGAGTCGAAATTGTACAATAAGGTGAATTTGTACTCCAAATGTCTTGTAATGTTCAAGGATATGTGATTCATTGGTTGGTTTAGTCATA
This sequence comes from Linum tenue, assembly GCA_946122785.1. Taxonomy (NCBI): domain Eukaryota; kingdom Viridiplantae; phylum Streptophyta; class Magnoliopsida; order Malpighiales; family Linaceae; genus Linum; species Linum tenue. Next base: position 45,632,369 of record CAMGYJ010000008.1, on the reverse strand, counting down.
TAAACACATAAACCGTTTAATTGTGTCATAATGACAAGACGTACACGAGTACAAACTCTTAGTACCGAGTCCAAAATGTACAATAAGGTGGATTTTCAACCCAAATTTCTTGTAATATTATTAGCCATGTGATTAAATGATTGGTTTAGTAATATAAACACATAAAACGCTTAAATTGTGTAATAATGACAAAACGTGCACGAATATGAACTCTTAGTACCGAGTCCAAATTCTACAATAAGTTTGATTTGCCCTCCAAATCTCTTGTAATGTTCAATGATATGTGATTCATTGTTTCGTTTAGTCATACAAACACATAAACCGCTTAATTGTGTCATAATGACAAGACGTGCACGAGTACGAACTCTTAGTACCGAGTCCAAATTGTACAATAAGGTGGATTTTCACTCCAAATTTCTTGTAATATTGATAGCCATGTGATTCAATGATTGGTTTAGTAATATAAACACATAAACCGCGTAATTGTGTCAGAATGACAAAACGTGCACGAGTACAAACTCTTAGTACCGAGTCAAAATTGTACAATAAGGTGAATTTGTGATCCAAATGTCTTGTAATGTTCAAGTATATTTGATTCAATTGTTGTTTTAGTCATATAAACACATAAACCGCTTAATTGTGTCATAATTACTAGATGTGCACCAGCACGAACTCTTACTACCGAGTCCAAATTGAACAATAAGGTGGATTTACACTCCAAATGTCTTCTAATGTTGATAACCATGTGATTCAAGGATTGGGTTAGTAATATAAACAAATAAACCACTTAATTTTGTCATAATGACAAAACGTGCATGAGTACGAACTCTTAGTACGGAGTCGAAATTGTACAATAAGGTGAATTTGTACTCCAAATGTCTTGTAATGTTCAAGGATATGTGATTCATTTGTTGGTTTAGTCATATAAACACATAAACCGTTAAATTGTGTCATAATGACAAGACGTACACGAGTACAATCTCTTAGTACCGAGTCCAAAATGTACAATAAGGTGGATTTTCAACCCAAATTTCTTGTAATATTATTAGCCATGTGATTCAATGATTGGTTTTGTAATATAAACACATAAAACGCATAAATTGTGTCATAATGACAAAACGTGCACGAATATGAAATCTTAGTACCGAGTCCAAATTCTACAATAAGGTTGATTTGCCCTCCAAATCTCTTGTAATGTTCAATGATATGTGATTCATTGGCTGGTTTATTCATATAAACACATTAACCACTTAATTGTGTCATAATGACAAGACGTGCACGAGTACGAACTCTTAGTATCGAGTCCAAATTGTACAATAAGGTGGATTTGCACTCCAAATGTCTTGTAATGTTGATAGCCATGTGATTCAATTACTGTTTTAGTAATATAAACACATTAACCGCTTAATTGTGTCATAAGTACAAAATGTGCAAGGGTACAAACTCTTAGAAACGAGTCCAAATTATGCAATAAGGTGGATTTGTGCTCCATATGTCTTGTAATGTTCAAGAATATGTGATTCATTGGTTGGTTTAGTCATATAAACACATAAACCGCTTAATTGTGTCATAAAGCTAAGAAGTGCATGAGTACGAAATCTTAGTACCGAGTCCAAATTGTACAACAAGGTGGATTTATACTCCAAATGTCTTCTAATGTTGATAGCCATGTGATTCAATGATTGGGTTAGTAACATAAACACATAAACCTCTTAATTGTGTCATAATGACAAGACATGCACGAGTAAGAACTCTTAGTACGGAGTCGAAATTGTACAATAAGGTGAATTTGTACTCCAAATGTCTTGTAATGTTCAAGGTTACGTGATTCATTGGTTGGTTTAGTCATATAAACACATAAACCGTTAAATTGTGTCATAATGACAAGACGTACACGAGTACAATCTCTTAGTACCGAGTCCAAAATGTACAATAAGGTGGATTTTCAACCCAAATTTCTTGTAATATTATTAGCCATGTGATTAAATGATTGGTTTAGTAATATAAACACATAAAACGCTTAAATTGTGTAATAATGACAAAACGTGCACGAATATGAACTCTTAGTACCGAGTCCAAATTCTACAATAAGGTTGATTTGCCCTCCAAATCTCTTGTAATGTTCAATGATATGTGATTCATTGGCTGGTTTATTCATATAAACACATTAACCACTTAATTGTGTCATAATGACAAGACGTGCACGAGTACGAACTCTTAGTATCGAGTCCAAATTGTACAATAAGGTGGATTTGCACTCCAAATGTCTTGTAATGTTGATAGCCATGTGATTCAATTACTGTTTTAGTAATATAAACACATTAACCGCTTAATTGTGTCATAAGGACAAAATGTGCAAGGGTACAAACTCTTAGAAACGAGTCCAAATTGTGCAATAAGGTGGATTTGTGCTCCATATGTCTTGTAATGTTCAAGAATATGTGATTCATTGGTTGGTTTAGTCATATAAACACATAAACCGCTTAATTGTGTCATAAAGCTAAGAAGTGCATGAGTACGAAATCTTAGTACCGAGTCCAAATTGTACAATAAGGTGGATTTATACTCCAAATGTCTTCTAATGTTGATAGCCATGTGATTCAATGATTGGGTTAGTAACATAAACACATAAACCTCTTAATTGTGTCATAATGACAAGACATGCACGAGTAAGAACTCTTAGTACGGAGTCGAAATTGTACAATAAGGTGAATTTGTACTCCAAATGTCTTGTAATGTTCAAGGATATGTGATTCATTGGTTGGTTTAGTCATATAAACACATAAACCGTTAAATTGTGTCATAATGACAAGACGTACACGAGTACAATCTCTTAGTACCGAGTCCAAAATGTACAATAAGGTGGATTTTCAACCCAAATTTCTTGTAATATTATTAGCCATGTGATTCAATGATTGGTTTAGTAATATAAACACATAAAACGCTTAAATTGTGTCATAATGACAAAACGTGCACGAATATGAACTCTTAGTACCGAGTCCAAATTCTACAATAAGGTTGATTTGCCCTCCAAATCTCTTGTAATGTTCAATGATATGTGATTCATTGGCTGGTTTATTCATATAAACACATTAACCACTTAATTGTGTCATAATGACAAGACGTGCACGAGTACGAACTCTTAGTATCGAGTCCAAATTGTACAATAAGGTGGATTTGCACTCCAAATGTCTTGTAATGTTGATAGCCATGTGATTCAATTACTGTTTTAGTAATATAAACACATTAACCGCTTAATTGTGTCATAAGGACAAAATGTGCAAGGGTACAAACTCTTAGAAACGAGTCCAAATTGTGCAATAAGGTGGATTTGTGCTCCATATGTCTTGTAATGTTCAAGAATATGTGATTCATTGGTTGGTTTAGTCATATAAACACATAAACCGCTTAATTGTGTCATAATTACAAGAAGTGCACGAGCACGAACTCTTACTACCGAGTCCAAATTGAACAATAAGGTGGATTTACTCTCCAAATGTCTTCTAATGTTGATCACCATGTGATTCAGGGATTGGGTTAGTAATATAAACAGATAAACCACTTAATTTTGTCATAATGACAAAACGTGCATGAGTACGAACTCTTTGTACCGAGTCCAATTTGTACAAAAAGGAGGATTTTAACTCCAAATGTCTTGTAATGTTGATAGCCATGTGATTCAATGACTGGGTTAGTAATATAAACACATAAACCTTTTAATTGTGTCATAATGACAAGACATGCACGAGTTAGAACTCTTAGTACGGAGTCGAAATTGTACAATAAGGTGAATTTGTACTCCAAATGTCTTGTAATGTTCAAGGATATGTGATTCATTGGTTGGTTTAGTCATATAAACACATAAACCGTTTAATTGTGTCATAATGACATGACGTGCACGAGTACAAACTCTTAGTACCGAGTCCAAATTGTACAATAAGGTGAATTTGTACTCCAAATGTCTTGTAATGTTCAAGGATATGTGATTCATTGGTTGGTTTAGTCATATAAACACATAAACCGCTCAATTGTGTCATAATGCTAAGAAGTGCACGAGTACGAACTCTTAGTACCGAGTCCAAATTGTACAATAAGGTGGATTTATACTCCAAATGTCTTCTAATGTTGATAGCCATGTGATTCAATGATTGGGTTAGTAATATAAACACATAAACCGCTTAATTGTGTCATAATGACAAAACGTGCACGAGTATGAACTCTTAGTACCGAGTCCAAATAGTACAATAAAGTGAATTTGCACTCAAAATATCTTGTAATGTTCAAGAATATGTGATTCATTGGTTGGTTTTGTCATATAAAGACATAAACCGCTTAATTGTGTCATAATGCCAAGAAGTGCACGAGTACGAACCCTTAGTGCCGAGTCCAAATTGTACAATAAGGTGGATTTTAACTCCAAATTTCTTGTAATATTGATAGCCATTTGATTCAATGATTGGTTTAGTAATATAAACACATAAACCGCGTAATTGTGCCAGAATGACAAAACGTGCACGAGTACAAACTCTTAGTACCGAGTCCAAATTGTACAATAAGGTGAATTTGCGATCCAAATGTCTTGTAATGTTCAAGGATATTTGATTCAATTGTTGGTTTAGTCATATAAACACATAAACCGCTTAATTGTGTCATAATTACAAGAAGTGCACGAGCACGAACTCTTACTACCGAGTCCAAATTGAACAATAAGGTGGATTTGCACTCCAAATGTCTTGTAATGTTGATAGCCATGTGATTCAATTACTGTTTTAGTAATATAAACACATTAACCGCTTAATTGTGTCATAATGACAAGACATGCACGAGTAAGAACTCTTAGTACGGAGTCGAAATTGTACAATAAGGTGAATTTGTACTCCAAATGTCTTGTAATGTTCAAGGATATGTGATTCATTGGTTGGTTTAGTCATATAAACACATAAACCGTTTAATTGTGTCATAATGACAAGACGTGCACGAGTACAAACTCTTAGTACCGAGTCCAAATTGTACAATAATGTGGATTTTCACCCCAAATTTCTTGTATTATTATTAGCCATGTGATTCAATGATTGGTTTAGTAATATAAACACATAAAACGCTTAATTGTGTCATAATGACAAAACGTGCACGAGTATGAACTCTTAGTACCGAGTCCAAATTGTACAATAAGGTTGATTTGCCCTCCAAATCTCTTGTAATGTTCAAGGATATGTGATTCATTGGCTGGTTTAGTCATATAAACACATAAACCACTTAATTGTGTCATAATGACAAGACGTGCACGAGTACGAACTCTTAGTACCGAGTCCAAATTGAATAATAAGGTGGATTTGCACTCCAAATGTCTTGTAATGTTGATAGCCATGTGATTCAATTACTGTTTTAGTAATATAAACACATTAACCGCTTAATTGTGTCATAATGACAAAATGTACACGGGTACAAACTCTTAGAACCGAGTCCAAATTGTACAATAAGGTGGATTTGTGCTCCAAATGTCTTGTAATGTTCAAGAATATGTGATTCATTGGTTGGTTTAGTCATATAAACACATAAACCGCTCAATTGTGTCATAATGCTAAGAAGTGCACGAGTACGAACTCTTAGTACCGAGTCCAAATTGTACAATAAGGTGGATTTATACTCTAAATGTCTTCTAATGGTGATAGCCATGTGATTCAACGATTGGGTTAGTAATATAAACACATAAACCGCTCAATTGTGTCAAATTGATAAAACGTGCACCAGTATGAACTCTTAGTAACGAGTCCAAATTGTACAATAAGGTGAATTTGTACTCCAAATGTCTTGTAATGTTCAAGAATATGTGATTCACTGGTTGGTTTTGTCATATAAACACATAAACCACTTAATTGTGTCATAATGCCAAGAAGTGCACGAGTGCTAACTCTTAGTACCGAGTCGAAATTGTACAACAAGGTGGATTTAAAATCCAAATGTCTTCTAATGGTGATAGCATGTGATTCAATGATTGGGTTAGTAATATAAACACATAAACCTTTTAATTGTGTCATAATGACAAGACATGCACGAGTAAGAACTCTTAGTACGGAGTCGAAATTGTACAATAAGGTGAATTTGTACTCCAAATGTCTTGTAATGTTCAAGAATATGTGATTCATTGGTTGGTTTAGTCATATAAACACATAAACCGTTTAATTGTGTCATAATGACATGACGTGCACGAGTAAAAACTCTTAGTACCGAGTCCAAATTGTACAATAAGGTGAATTTGTACTCCAAATGTCTTGTAATGTTCAAGAATATGTGATTCACTGGTTGGTTTTGTCATATAAACACATAAACCACTTAATTGTGTCATAATGCTAAGAAGTGCACGAGTGCTAACTCTTAGTACCGAGTCCAAATTGTACAACAAGGTGGATTTAAACTCCAAATGTCTTCTAATGGTGATAGCATGTGATTCAATGTTTGGGTTAGTAATATAAACACATAAACCACTTAATTGTGTCATAATAACAATACGTGCACGAGTATGAACTCTTAGTACCGAGTCCAAATTGTACAATAAGGTGAATTTGCGATCCAAATGTCTAGTAATGTTCAAGGATATTTGATTCAATTATTGGTTTAGCCATATAAACACATAAACCGCTTAATTGTGTCATAATTACAAGAAGTGCACGAGCACGAACTCTTACTAGCGAGTCCGAATTGAACAATAAGGTGGATTTACAATCCAAATGTCTTCTAATATTGATAACCATGTGATTCAATGATTGGGTTAGTAATATAAACACATAGACCGCTTAATTGTGTCATAATGACAAAACGTGCACGAGTATGAACTCTTAGTACCGAGTCCAAATAGTACAATAAGGTGAATTTGCACTCAAAATATCTTGTAATGTTCAAGAATATGTGATTCATTGGTTGGTTTTGTCATATAAAGACATAAACCGCTTAATTGTGTCATAATGCCAAGAAGTGCACGAGTACGAACCCTTAGTGCCGAGTCCAAATTGTACAATAAGGTGGATTTTAACTCCAAATTCCTTGTAATATTGATAGCCATTTGATTCAATGATTGGTTTAGTAATATAAACACATAAACCGCATAATTGTGCCAGAATGACAAAACGTGCACGAGTACAAACTCTTAGTACCGAGTCCAAATTGTACAATAAGGTGAATTTGCGATCCAAATGTCTTGTAATGTTCAAGGATATTTGATTCAATTGTTGGTTTAGTCATATAAACACATAAACCGCTTAATTGTGTCATAATTACAAGAAGTGCACGAGCACGAACTCTTACTACCGAGTCCAAATTGAACAATAAGGTGGATTTGCACTCCAAATGTCTTGTAATGTTGATAGCCATGTGATTCAATTACTGTTTTAGTAATATAAACACATTAACCGCTTAATTGTGTCATAATGACAAGATATGCACGAGTAAGAACTCTTAGTACGGAGTCAAAATTGTACAATAAGGTGAATTTGTACTCCAAATGTTTTGTAATGTTCAAGGATATGTAATTCATTGGTTGGTTTTGTCATATAAACACATAAACCGTTTAATTGTGTCATAATGACAAGACGTGCACAAGTACAAACTCTTAGTACCGAGTCCAAATTGTACAATAATGTGGATTTTCACCCCAAATTTCTTGTATTATTATTAGCCATGTGATTCAATGATTGGTTTAGTAATATAAACACATAAAAGGCTTAATTATGTCATAATGACAAAACGTGCACGAGTATGAACTCTTAGTACCGTGTCCAAATTGTACAATAAGGTTGATTTGCCCTCCAAATCTCTTGTAATGTTCAAGGATATGTGATTCATTGGCTGGTTTAGTCATATAAACACATAAACCACTTAATTGTGTCATAATGACAAGACGTGCACGAGTACGAACTCTTAGTACCGAGTCCAAATTGAATAATAAGGTGGATTTGCACTCCAAATGTCTTTTAATGTTGATAGCCATGTGATTCAATTACTGTTTTAGTAATATAAACACATTAACCGCTTAATTGTGTCATAATGACAAAATGTACACGGGTACAAACTCTTAGAACCGAGTCCAAATTGTACAATAAGGTGGATTTGTGCTCCAAATGTCTTGTAATGTTCAAGAATATGTGATTCATTGGTTGGTTTAGTCATATAAACACATAAACCGCTCAATTGTGTCATAATGCTAAGAAGTGCACGAGTACGAACTCTTAGTACCGAGTCCAAATTGTACAATAAGGTGGATTTATACTCTAAATGTCTTCTAATGGTGATAGCCATGTGATTCAACGATTGGGTTAGTAATATAAACACATAAACCGCTCAATTGTGTCAAATTGATAAAACGTGCACGAGTATGAACTCTTAGTAACGAGTCCAAATTGTACAATAAGGTGAATTTGCACTCCAAATGTCTTGTAATGTTCAAGAATATGTGATTCACTGGTTGGTTTTGTCATATAAACACATAAACCACTTAATTGTGTCATAATGCCAAGAAGTGCACGAGTGCTAACTCTTAGTACCGAGTCGAAATTGTACAACAAGGTGGATTTCAAATCCAAATGTCTTCTAATGGTGATAGCATGTGATTCAATGATTGGGTTAGTAATATAAACACATAAACCTTTTAATTGTGTCATAATGACAAGACATGCACGAGTTAGAACTCTTAGTACGGAGTCGAAATTGTACAATAAGGTGAATTTGTACTCTAAATGTCTTGTAATGTTCAAGAATATGTGATTCATTGGTTGGTTTAGTCATATAAACACATAAACCGTTTAATTGTGTCATAATGACATGACGTGCACGAGTACAAACTCTTAGTACCGAGTCCAAATTGTACAATAAGGTGAATTTGTACTCCAAATGTCTTGTAATGTTCAAGAATATGTGATTCACTGGTTGGTTTTGTCATATAAACACATAAACCACTTAATTGTGTCATAATGCTAAGAAGTGCACCAGTGCTAACTCTTAGTACCGAGTCCAAATTGTACAACAAGGTGGATTTAAACTCCAAATGTCTTCTAATGGTGATAGCATGTGATTCAATGTTTGGGTTAGTAATATAAACACATAAACCACTTAATTGTGTCATAATAACAATACGTGCACGAGTATGAACTCTTAGTACCGAGTCCAAATTGTACAATAAGGTGGATTTGCACTCCAAATGTCTTGTAATGTTCAAGAATATGTGATTCACTGGTTGGTTTTGTCATATAAACACATAAACCACTTAATTGTGTCATAATGCTAAGAAGTGCACGAGTGCTAACTCTTAGTACCGAGTCCAAATTGTACAACAAGGTGGATTTAAACTCCAAATGTCTTCTAATGGTGATAGCATGTGATTCAATACTCTAGGTGGATTTAAACTCTTAGTACCGAGTCCAAATTGTACAATTAGATGGATTTATACTCTAAATGTCTTCTAATATTGATAGCCATGTGATTCAATGATTGGGTTAGTAATATAAACACATAAACCGCTTAATTGTGTCATAATAACAAAACGTGCACGAGTATGAACTCTTAGTACCGAGTCCAAATTGTATAATAAGGTGGAATTTGCACTCCAAATGTCTTGTAATGTTCAATAATATGTGATTCATTGGTTGGTTTTGTCATATAAACACATAAACCGCTTAATTGTGTCATAATGCCAAGAAGTGCACGAGTACTAACTCTTAGTACCGAGTCCAAATTGTACAATAAGGTGGATTTGCATTCCAAATGTCTTGTAATGTTGATAGTCATGTGATTCAATTTATGTTTTAGTGATATAAACACATTAACCGCTTAATTGTGTCATAATGACAAAATGTACACGGGTACAAACTGTTAGAACCGAATCCAAATTGTAAAATAAGGTGGATTTGTGCTCCAAATGTCTTGTAATGTTCAAGAATATGTGATTCACTGGTTGGTTTTGTCATATAAACACATAAACCACTTAATTGTGTCATAATGCTAAGAAGTGCACGAGTGCTAACTCTTAGTACCGAGTCCAAATTGTACAACAAGGTGGATTTAAACTCCAAATGTCTTCTAATGGTGATAGCATGTGATTCAATACTCTAGGTGGATTTAAACTCTTAGTACCGAGTCCAAATTGTACAATTAGATGGATTTATACTCTAAATGTCTTCTAATGTTGATAGCCATGTGATTCAATGATTGGGTTAGTAATATAAACACATAAACCGCTTAATTGTGTCATAATAACAAAACGTGCACGAGTATGAACTCTTAGTACCGAGTCCAAATTGTATAATAAGGTGAATTTGCACTCCAAATGTCTTGTAATGTTCAAGAATATGTGATTCATTGGTTGGTTTTGTCATATAAACACATAAACCGCTTAATTGTGTCATAATGCCAAGAAGTGCACGAGTACTAACTCTTAGTACCGAGTCCAAATTGTACAATAAGGTGGATTTGCATTCCAAATGTCTTGTAATGTTGATAGTCATGTGATTCAATTTCTGTTTTAGTGATATAAACACATTAACCGCTTAATTGTGTCATAATGACAAAATGTACACGGGTACAAACTGTTAGAACCGAATCCAAATTGTAAAATAAGGTGGATTTGTGCTCCAAATGTCTTGTAATGTTCAAGAATATGTGATTCACTGGTTGGTTTTGTCATATAAACACATAAACCACTTAATTGTGTCATAATGCTAAGAAGTGCACGAGTGCTAACTCTTAGTACCGAGTCCAAATTGTACAACAAGGTGGATTTAAACTCCAAATGTCTTCTAATGGTGATAGCATGTGATTCAATGTTTGGGTTAGTAATATAAACACATAAACCACTTAATTGTGTCATAATAACAATACGTGCACGAGTATGAACTCTTAGTACCGAGTCCAAATTGTACAATAAGGTGGATTTGCACTCCAAATTTCTTGTAATGCTCAAGCATATGTGATTCATTGGTTCGTTTAGTCATACAAACACATAAACCGCTTAATTGTGTCATAATGACAAGACGTGCACGAGTACGAATTCTTAGTACCGAGTCCAAATTGTACAATAAGGTAGATTTTAACTCCAAAATTCTTGTAATATTGATAGCCATTTGATTCAATGATTGGTTTAGTAATATAAACACATAAACCGCATAATTGTGCCAAAATGACAAAAGGTGCACGAGTACAAACTCTTAGTACCGAGTCCAAATTGTACAATAAGGTGAATTTGCGATCCAAATGTCTAGTAATGTTCAAGGATATTTGATTCAATTATTGGTTTAGCCATATAAACACATAAACCGCTTAATTGTGTCATAATTACAAGAAGCGCACGAGCACGAACTCTTACTACCGAGTCCGAATTGAACAATAAGGTGGATTTACAATCCAAATGTCTTCTAATGTTGATAACCATGTGATTCAGGGATTGGGTTAGTAATATAAACAGATAAACCACTTAATTTTGTCATAATGACAAAACGTGCATGAGTACGAACTCTTTGTACCAAGTCCAATTTGTACAAAAAGGAGAATTTTAACTCCAAATGTCTTGTAATGTTGATAGCCATGTGATTCAATGATTGGGTTAGTAATATAAACACATAAACCTCTTAATTGTGCATAATGACAAGACATGCACGAGTAAGAACT